>PVLC010000174.1:104846-144899 GCA_004027655.1 Graphiurus murinus | reverse complement strand
AGCTGACATCAAATGTCAGAGCTTGCCCTGTGCAGAAGTTTTCGCCGTGGGTGGGCGGAAAAAGTAGAAAAGTAGTTTATTATGGCCCCCTGACGTTAAAATACGCAAACTGCGCGTATTAAAAAATAAAATGGGATATAATAAAGTTTGTTTTCTGGAGGACTTGAAATAGCGGGGTGTGTGTGTGCGTGTGTGTGTGTGTGTGTGTGTGCGTGTGTGTGTAACTATCTCTAACGAAATGCTTTAAATGGCTTTTGCTTCTTGGGAACACTATGAAGATGCCGAGCCAGAATACTTATTCATGCACTTCGAAATGGCCTTTTTCCATATATATAATACATATATATGTACATATATAATTTTATTTATTTTTTCCAATGCTCCCAAAGCTAGGTAGATTTTATGTTCTTGGTTACTCTTTTTCCCCTTTTCTTGATCTTTGGTCTTTGCCAAAAGCCATCTAGTGATTGTAAATGGACAGTAGGTGGCGCTGTTTAGGAAAAAATGAGAGTGCGTTTACAAATTAACGAACTTTGGTCTTTGAAGAGTCTAATGAAATATTTACAAAGTAAAACAGATTACTTTCGTTTTTTTTTTTTTTTTTCTTTTTCCTTTTGCTTCCACGGGTCCCTGGAGTTGTGCATTTCTTTCGAATTCGACCGGACCTTGATACCTGAATTATTGGTTCTTACTAAGGATCATATATAATAAATGTGGGCAATAATTAACAAATCAGAAACAGAAAGAGAAAAATCCGATAAAGTGGGAGTGATGATTTCAACATGTTACGCAGGATGTGGTGTTGGGGAATCTGAAAAAGAGTCAAGAATTTTACTGCAATCCCAGGTAGTAAGCTAGCCCAGCTCCCAGAGCCCGACCTGCAGAATGCTCAGGTTTCTGACCCCGCCCTCACCCCCACGCATAGCGGTTACACCTCTGGGAAGCATTACCTTATCCCGCTGACTACACACTGCTCTGGGAAGACCCACTTCCTCGTTTCCCCCGACAACCCTTTTTGGTTTCAGCCTTTGTTTGAACCCTGCCTGAGGTGGTTCAACTGTGGAGAGACTGGCTTAAATTTCAAAGCCCAATTTCATTTCACTTAATCAGACCTGGGCTTCCTGATTTTCTGTCTTTTGGGTAATTTTCAAATACTAAATTATAATTTAAAATATATTATATCACTTCCATACTCTGACATGTACTGCAGATTAAGCTGATTTAGGGGTCAGGTAGAAATTGTGGGGTGCCAAGCTTCTACCTGAGAGAGACCCCAGAGGGATACTTTACCTCCCAAGCTTGAAACTTCAACAAATATTATATATAATGTAGATGTGCCAGCTATGATTTAGTAGTATTTAACTGTTTCTGTGCTAATGGTTCAAACAATGAGAACATTTAGTAAAACTGAATTTCTTCATTAAAGAAAAACATATTTGTTGTTTTTCTCCTTGTAATTCATGACCCATAAAGCAAAAGTAGCATGTCCTCTGGCTGTGGATGGATATAAAATTGGATTATACATCCATGTATTTCTTTCACCCCTCCCCTACCAAGGGAATAAGGAAAAGGCTAGCACAATTTAAAGTCAGAGAATAAAGTTCCTGATAGGCAAAAGAGACCCAAAATAAGAGAGAACTTAAATTCAAATCCTATCTTTGATGTTTATTGTTTGTGGGATCCTGGAAGCTTATTTCATTCCTTTAGACCTTCATTTTCCAGTTGATAAGTGGAGCAAAGGACCTATGTGGCATAGTTGTTTTGATGATAGAATTGTTAAATTATGTTAAGAACTTAGCTAAGTGTCTGCAACATTGTGAGTCTTCAAAAAGCATTAGTATGCTTCTGGCATCGTATTCCTCAAATTACTGTTGGTAAGTGTGTTAGTCGGCTTTCTATCACTATGAGAAAATGCCCGGGATAAATGACTTATAGGAATTAAAGGGGTATATAGAGAGTATATGGAAGAGGAGATTGTTCACCTCATGGCAGCTCAGAAGCAGAAAGGGAGAAACAAAAAGGGGCCAGGATCCTAACAGCCACTTGAAAGGCACAGTCCCAATAACCTAACTTCCTTTGAATAGGCTCCACCTGTGAGCCTATTCCACAAACGTATTACAGGCCATTGACTAAAACTTTAACATGTGCCTTTCGGGGATGCTTATCCAAACCATAGCACTATGCGTTAGTAAGTTTTTGGTTCTTTGCTCTCTAATAGGACCTACTTCAGCCCTCTACTATCCTCTCACTGATGTTCAAAAGGCTGAATTATTTTGTATGCCCATAGACACATCTCAGATCTTCACATGTAACCCAACTTCTTTTCTGAATTCCAGGTCAGAATGTCAGCTGTCAACTGCCGGTCCTGGTTCTTAAGTACCAAATGAAGAGACATGGGATCCAGTTTCACAAACATGCTATGACACTCACCAATTGAAAAACTTCAGGTAGTTTACATTTAAGCTTTCTGTCTTAAACACGATCTGCTTAGATCAAAAGATGTAGTTTACATTTCAGCTTTCCGTCTTAAACATGAGCTGCTTGGATCAGAAGATGGCATACCTTCCTTTATCCCTTCAAGGTTTTAATATCCTAAGATATACCTTATCCAACCCATGCCTATTGTTTTCCAATGTACAAGGTGACAGAACAAATGAATTCAGACATAGGAAGCTTTACCTGAGTGGACATAAGTTAGCAGTATGTGGTTGATCTCCCTTTCAAAACAAGACAAATGTCCACGGATCTGACAAAGTATCCACAACAAGGACTTAGTACCTTCATAGTTCTCTATATAAGTAGTTCTTACACTTTTGGTAAATAAATTCTTCATATTCTTAAAAATTATTGAGAACCTCAAAGGATATGCTTATATGTGTTATATCAGTTCTTACCATGTTAGAAAATAAAATTGAACAAAGTTTTTAAGCCTAGAGGGGTGAATACCTGTAATTCCAGGAAATCTGGGAGGCAGAGACAGGAGGGAAGATCATAAAGTTTAAGGCCAGTGCGGACAACTTAGTGAGAACCTGTCTCAAAATAAAAAATAAAAAAGGTTGAGGATATAGCATGGTTGGTAGAATGCCACTGGATTCAATTCCCAGTACAGAAAAATAAAAAGTCTTCAAATATTTATTAATTCATTTAAAGTAATAATAAACCCACTCACATATTAACTTAAATAACATTTTTGTGAAGATAACTCTCATTCAAAATAAAAAATTAGAAAAGTAACATTGTTATCTATTTTTACCAACCTACTAGTGGGCTTTATAGAATATTGCTATATTCTTATATCTTCTTCAGACTCAATTGTTTTGATTGAAGTATATGGAAAAAAAAATTCTGGCCTTACACAGAATGTAATTCAGAATGGAGGAATTTTTTTTTTTTTTTTTTTTTGCAGTACTGCATAGTTCTTTTATATATATTCTTCTTTGCTACTACATTAAAACTTGGTAAATTGCATGTTGAATCTAAAGCATTATGAATGAACTTTGTGTACTCTGTTATATGGAAATACCTTGGTCTATTTCACCCTTCAAATGTATCTTTTGCTGGTCCCAGTGGCACGTACCTATAATCCCAGCCACTTAGGAAGCTGAAGCAGAAGAATAGTAAATTCAGGTTGGATAGCCTGAGCAACATAGGTAGACCCTCCCACCCCAAAAAGCAACTTTTACAAACATTCATGAATTTGTAAAGACATGTATTGATCATTTGAAAAATATCGGTTTACTGTTATACAGATTTTCCAAGTGTTGCTGCATTTCATTTTTAATATTAAAAATCAGTCATTTATATCACCACCAGTCGCAATCCAATGAGTCTGCAAACACACGTTTCCTAAATTCTAGTGAACACAAGTTTTCTAAATTTTAATTTTTCTCTTAAAAACTCTGTATTTTTCTAGTAACAAATACCATCAGTTGTTTTCATTGTGGTGACAGGTTCACTTCATTCGAGTAAAAGCAAAGAAGTCTCCCAAATATCACAGTCTCAATTATATAGTTTCTCTATTAATTGTGTTTTCAAGAGAAAGTAATGTTGTATGATAAAAGTGGCCAATAATATAGCTTGTCTATTAATTGTTCTTTCAAGAGAAAGTTTTATGATTAAAGCAGCCAGCTTGGCTCACAACTCAATCTCATGAAAGTTCTTCCTCCTGACTGGCTTAGCCCACAGCAGTGGGCTATGTGTACTTTCCACGTCTTCACACAGAATGTTAAAAGACCATAAACACCAGGGTAGAAACTTGGTGATATTAGTAGTTTGTAATTAGCTTCATCTAGGACCTTAATGTGAAACTTGGTTTTTATTTTCCTGAGAGTGCTGTGTTAATCACTAGGCAAAGCAAGGCTCCTTTTGGGGCAAACTCCTACATTTACAGTGGAGAAAGCTGCCATCCCCTTAAATAACTATTAAAGAACCTTCAATGTTGTTCTTTCTTTTTGTTTTAGTTAAAACTCTTTGGAGAAATTTATAAGGAACCAAGCCAGGTCACAAAATCACTCTGACTCATTCTTCTAGGCAACCCAGTGTAAACTTGGCTCCTTATACTAAACTGAGCATGTCCAGAACAGTGGTGTCGGCCACCTTTCCAGTTTGAATGTGTTCTATGATCTTGAACTAAGCATACCCAGAAATGTGTCTGTCCACCAACTTTTATTTTTGAACTATGGCCTCAAATTGAACATATCAGAAACATGTCCAACATCTTTCTTATTGAACTAAGACTTTAAACTGAGGACGTGCTTGCCCCTACCTGGGCTGTTCTGTGTGACTATGTATTGTGGCAATTCCTTTGTTATTGCATAGCATTGCTTTGCAAGTATCTCCTGTGTGCTCCTTGCTTACGAGTAATAAATCTATCTCCATTCTTCTTTCATCTAGTAGGGCTCATGGGCTTTGTGCTCACCAAAAGGAGAATCCATTGTGTTCAGTTTCATTTGAGGGAACAGTTAGGTACTACTGAGTCATTTCACAGGAAAGCACTAGCAGCTTTACCCATCATGGTCTCTGTACCATGTCAACAAAGTAAAACATGAAAATAATACCTGAGTATTATTATAAAAGTACTTTTGATCCTTGAGGGTTTGGGGTTTCCCCAAGAATCTGCAAACTACATTTTAGAAAATATTGGCTCATATCAAGTATACTAAATGCAGCGGTATATAATTCTGTTTCTTTTTTTTCTTAACTTTAGGAAGAATATAAACAAACTGTTGCACATAGAGGTGAGGTCTAGCAGGAGGAACAGGATTATCAATAGCAGTCCTGTCCCATGAACCATGGCTGTAGGAAATACTAATGCTTAATATGAGTCAGAAAGCATGACGGATATTGGACAACTTTTGTATGTCTTGGATATACATATGCATTGTGAGATGTAACACATTTTCTATAATCAATACTATATAGCAGTGGGAATTAAAATGTGTTGTATTTTAACTTCACAAATGGGAGTTTCTTAGGAGTCTAAGCTCTTTTAAGATGATAGAGACCTGGAATTTAGTTTACTAGTTCCCAGTTTGAATGATAGGAAAGCCTTTCCAGTATCACAAAGAAATTGGACTCCTCAACTTTTAGTGTTATTCCCAAGGTTGAACTTCTATGGCTTTAGGGTTCAATGAAATTTTGAAGCAAGTATGGCTATGTTAATGATGATCACTGCATTTAACAGTGTGGATAGTGAGAGATCTAAGCATCTATCAAACACCCAAGAAGTTAGAGTAAACAGATTGGAAGAGATAAAAATATGTGTTGATTCATTGATATAGGTATTTAATTCCTATAGATATTTTATTATTTTCTTTTCCACCATAGTTCTTAAAGATTTTACTCTTTCAGAGTAGTAATCAATCAATCTTTGATCATTCAAGTTAGACATTGAATATTATTTGAGCTATTATTTAACAATGATCAAAATGAAAAGGAAGAAGCCGGGTGTGGTGGCGCAGGCTTGTAATCCCAGCATTTGGGAGACTGAGACCGGAGGATCCGGGTTCGCGGCCAGCCTCAGCTATTTAGTGAGGCATTCCACAACTTAGTGAGACCTGGTTTCAAAATAAAGAATAAAAAAATAGGGCTGGGGGTATAGCTCGAAGGTAGAAAGCCCCTGAGTTCAATCCCCAGTACCGCAAAAAAAAAAAAAAAAAAAAAAAAAAAAATGAAAAGGAAGGAGAAAAAATCCAGAAATTATTAGACACTCTTTATAATCATTTCTCAATAGCTACTTTCTGGTGAAAAAACTAGTTTAAGGCTATTATATGACTTAAGCAAAACCCTAAATGGTACGTATCTAAAACTACAAAAAAGTCCCCAGATAACCATCTGGATCATTTATTTTAAAAGAAAAAGGACACCCTGTATTTTGAAATTTTACTTTAAATCACTGAATAATTTTGTTGGTACTTTACTTTGATATTATTGGACAATATAAATTCTAAGAATTATCTCCAGATTCATATATGTTTTAAACTGGAGTGGGGAAAAAAGGTATTTTCTATGAAATGATATGTTTTTCACTTGTACTTTTCAGATCCAGATTTAGAAACAAACAAACAAAAAACCAACTACATCAAAAACCAAAGGAAACAGAAAACTATTCTTGATTTAATGCCAACACCTTCTGTCCAGAAGAAATGAAAGCAGAAAGTGCTACTCCAGCAGGCCACTAATTGTCCTTTGACCTTTTATGTTCTTAATTGAATGACTGAGGGGAAGATTTTGAAATGGGTGTGTTTGTACACAAACAATTACTTTATGGTCTTCATTGTGGAAACAGATGAACTATCTCCATTACATAAGCAATCTTCCTTGATATCACTAATAGTTGAGTACATCACATAAACAATCTTCCTTGATATCACTAATAGTTGAGTACATCACATAAGCAATCTTCCTTGATATCACTAATAGCTGAGTACCATGCATTCCACCTCAATCATCCTCAACGCAGAGGTAAAAGGTTTAAAGTGATAGAGGGGTTAGTTGACTTGATTTGGCCATTCATTTCACCCTGCACTAAAAATTATAAGCTCTCAAGCTGGGTGTGGTGACACATGTTTGTAATCTGAATACTTGAAAGGCTGAGGATCACAGGTTCATGGCCAGCCTCTGCAATTTAGCCCTCCACAACTTAGTGAGATCCTGTTTCAAAATATGTGTGTATATATATAGCATATATATATATATGTATTTATATATGAAAGACCATATATATACATATATATAATCACATTGAGATATTCAATTAAAAGAAAATATATTCCTTTGAAATTGTGTGGCATTTCAGCCAGGCGTGGTGGCGCACGCTTGTAATCCCAGCATTCGGGAGGCTGAGACAGGAGGATCCGGGTTCGCGGCCAGCCTCAGCTACCTAGTGAGGCACTCCGCAACTTAGTGAGACCCGGTTTCAAAATAAAGAATAAAAAATAGGAAGCTGGGCATGGTGGCGCATGCTTGTAATCCCAGCATTCGGGAGGCTGAGACCGGAGGATCCAGGTTCGAGGCCAGCCTCAGCTACCTAGTGAGGCACTCCACAACTTAGCGAGACCCGGTTTCAAAATAAAGAATAAAAAATAGGGCTGGGGGTATAGCTCGGAGGTAGAATGCCCCTGAGTTCAATCTCCAGTATCGCAAAAAAAAAAAAAAAAAATAGGGCTGGGGGTGTAGCTCGGAGGTAGAATGCCCCTGAGTTCAGTCCCCAATACCGCAAAAAAAAAAAAAAAAAAAAAAAAAAGAAATTGTGTGGCATTTCATCTTATTCATGAAAAGCCTAATCTTCAGCTTTATAAAACCTTTAAAAAGACATGCTTAATTTCTGCACAAATCATTTCTTACTAAAGGGTGTAGTTAAACTTTTCTATAGATAAAGTGACTTTTTGGATAACTTTGAGGGAAAATGACTCTTCTCAAAACAATTAATATACACTCAAACATTTCTATGCAATTTCAGGAGTTTCACATACTACTTCTCTGCAAACCTCTTCACAAACACATTAGAACTTTCCTATCAGAGTAAAATATTATATACTCTTTGAAAAGAGTACAGAATCCCCAGTCTCCCTAATTATTTTTATTTTTTTTAAAGAGCATGTACTTAAAAGTTTAAAAAGGAGATAGAAGAAAATAAGTTAAGCAGACTTTTATTTTCTGCAATGATTTACTCTCATTTTCTTTTACTGCATAAATTTGGGAGAAAGAGAATCTTGGTCACTTTGGAGAAATCTAGAACTAAAAGGTTTTTGAAGAATCCATTACATTTTATTTGCCCCAGGTATTGACATTTGATTTAAACATTTTCCAACAACAAACGAAATTCAAATTCTATTCCGTGTGTTCAGGATAAGAAACCTGTCTTCAAATAGTGGTGTCAGAAATCCTTAGGGAGAAAAGCTTGTACCAATTCAGGAAAGTGAGACTTCCTATCCTTATTTAAGAGAGGTGTTGTCTCCGAGACCCAATTAGTAGAATTACCTACCATCCCAGTGGCACCTGAGGCTAGTGTTGCTGCTCAGTCCTACAAACACCAATAGGAAGTGTGACTCCAAGTACCAGTCACTTCCTGACTACCAGGAGAGCCTGAGCCAGGTAACTTGAGGATGAAAGCAAGCAACTGTGATGCTTTCTTAGCAAGGTCATTACATTTTCCTGAATTACAGAAATGTCCTGTCCCACCCATAGAATTTTCTTCCTGGAATTTTAAAATTTCAAAGTTGAACCCAGATCAGTGTGAGTCTGAGATTACATATGCTAAAGCAAAAGAACCTGGGACCTATTTTGTTCCTGACTCATCTATTGCAAACAGCACCTGTTGTTTGTTCACACCGAATTTGTCAGGCTTCTAATTAAGCAATTTAGGAAGTAGCTTCATTGTTTGTTTTGCAAAGCCAGGTGGCTTCAAGAACCAGAGGTGGAAAGACATGCAAAACTGTGTGTTTTCAAAGCGGTGGGAAGGTAGCCTCCATTGCAATCCCTTGGCTGCATTAAAAAAAACAAAAAAACAAAAAACAGAGAGCCTGGCTTGTAATCCCAGCATTTGGGAGGATGAGACCAGAGGATCCGGGTTTGTGCCAGCCTCAGCTACCTAGTGAGGCACTCCGCAACTTAGTGAAACTCAGTTTCAAAATAAATAAAAAATAGGGCTGGGGGTATAGCTCGGAGGTAGAATGCCCCTGAATTCAATCCCCAGTACTGAAAAAAAAAAAAAAAAAAAAAAAAAAAAAAAAAAAAAAAAAAAAAAAAAAAAAAAAAAAAAAAAAAAAAAAAAAAAAAAAAAAAAAAAAAAAAAAAAAAAAAAAAGCAAAGCAAAGCAAAAAAAAAAACAGAGTTCATATTCAAGCCCCAGATCAATTTCATCAGAATTTAGAATTTAGAGTAGTGGGGCCTGGGCGTTTGCTTATTTTGAAAGCCTCCCCTGGTGGTTCTTATGCTCTCAGAAGCTTGGGAACATAGGGTTTAGAGATGTTTTAGCTGAAAAAATAAATAAATAAGTAGATTCTCTGCTCTTTTTACACATGACACTTTAAAGGCATAGGTTTTCTCCTTAACATTACTTTGATAGTAAACGTAACAATGCTAGTTTTGCAAAATGTGCTTGTGAATTTAAAGGAATTTTTGTCTAATGACCTTCTGTGTGTTTTGAGCACCACAAGGTTTATGTAATCAGTATGTTACCTGCTAGAAAATTAATCCAGTGATTTTTCTATCACAGGTGGATTTAAAATCCACTATAAAAGGAAGGGCTCTAGACTTGAACTACCTGTTTTGGGTGCTCCACGCTTAGTATCTGTGTGGCCTTGGGGAAATTGCTTAATCTGTCTAAGCCTCAATTTCTCTGCATGTAAATGGGTATGTAGGACAACACGGTGTCACTCCTGAGTTCTTGGCCTCCGTGATAAAAAGAACTTTAACACGTGCCAGTCAGGAACAAAAGGCAGGAATTTATTTAGGAAAGTAAGGGACTCAGGGGAAAACAGGTGAGTGGAGATCTTCTGGGCCAAGCGAGCAAGAGAGAGCTCTTTGCAGCCTTTTTAGTCCTTATACAGAACTTCCAAGAGGGGTTTGGCACAGAAGAAGTTTGGACCTCCTCTTTCTCAGGTATCAATGATGGGTGGTCGTCCCAAGAAGGGGTGGGCACAGAAGAAGTCTGGACCTCCTCTTTCTCAGGTTTCAAAGATTGCTGGCTGAGGTCTGACTTTTGTCCTCCTGGACCTCAGGAATCTCAGGTGGGTACAGGGATCCAGGGGATTAAGGGTGTGGGCCCACTGAGACTTCAGCCTAAGACCTGGCACACCCTATAGGGTGGAGTTAGATTATGAACTCTCCAGATTTTAAAACTGTATTTTTCCTTTCCTTCCCAATGTCTCCTTTCTGCCTAAATTTTATTCCTTCTACTCTACCTCATCAGGTACGGTGATAAAACATTATCTTAGAAGTTCATTGTGGGGAATAAATAAAATCAGTCTTTTATTATTTAGGTACTGGAGATTGAATTCAGGCGCATTCTGCCTCTGAGCTACAAACATGACTCTGTTTGGTTTTTAATTTAAAACTGGGTCTCACTAAGTTACGGAGAGTCTAGCTAAGTGCTAAAGCTAGTCTCAAACCTGCAATCCTCCTGTCTAAGCCTTCCAAGTGAGGAGTTAGGTATTGGGCAGGCAGTGAGGGAACAGGACCCCTAGGAGATAAAGGTTAAGAAAAACAAAATCCAGACCCTCCTAAGAAGGAAGGTGGTTCGTGTTGTTCATCGGATCTGAACACAGACAATGAAATTGGACAAGGGGAGCTAAGACGTTAAGAACCAAAGATCTGTGCACCAAACATAGACCCGTGAACTGTTGTCATGTATAGATCAGGGAACAAAGGTACAAAACAGACAGTCTTATGACTTTGGGAGAATTAATGGCCATGGATGAAAAATTAGCTAAGTCAAGAAATAATGTGGAAAATGGGGACTTTCTTCATCGTTTAATTGTCTACACAAAGGGTCTTTAAACATATTTAAAGCCCCATGCTTAGTACCGAGATTGACTACCCTCTTGGGACCCCTCCCCTGTGTGGGAGCTTTAACTCTGCTGCTGTATTTGGTGGATGGAGTGGACTTTGGGGCAAGGGAGTGTGCAATTGACAGTGCATGGCCTGGGCTACACACTCGAGGAGTGCCAAGAGGCCGCTGGACTCTGGAGTCTGTCAAGGCCCCCGGAGTAATCTGCCTTTCTGCTTGCTTCTCTTTGGTGGATCAAGTGGACTTTGGGGTGTGCAATTGATAGTGCATGGACAGAGCTACACTTTCAGCAGTTCCAGAAGACCCCGCTGGACTCTGGAGTCTACCACGTTCCTAGTGGTGATCTGTCTCTCTGATTACCTACTCTGTTAATACTTTCATTTTCCTGGTCTCTGTGGACTTCATTCTTAAACTCCTTAAAACAAGAACCCAGTAAGAAACTAGGTACTACCTCTACCCTACACCCTCAGCCCTATTTTCTATTCTTTATTTTGAAACAGGGTCTCACTGAGTTTCGGAGGGACTCACTAAGTTGTTGAGGCTGGCCATAAACCTGCGATCCTCCTGTCTCAGTCTCCCAAGTACTGGATGTGGTGGTGCAGGCCTGTGATCCCAGTACTTGGAAGGCTGATATGGGAGGGTTGCAGGTTCAAAGACAGCCTCAGAAAATAGTGAGATTCTTATCAACCTAGGAGACCTTGTTTCAAAATAAAAAATAAAAATAGAGCTGGCAGTGTAACTCACAAGTAGAATGTCCCTGAGTTCAGTCCCCAGTACCACAAAATAATAAGTAAATAAATAAATAAATAAATAAAGTGCTAATAAGCATGAAAAAAAAACAGCCTTAATTCTTACTGTTGTGGAAAACACTGGTAGGTTGAAAGATGATAAGCGTATGTCCCTAAGAACTTGCTCCTCACTTGCAATGAAGATGTTTAGTTTCCCCTGTCTAAGTAGACTTCCTACTGCTGTATTTTTTAGGTTATGCTCAGAATTCACAAATTATAAACTGGTCAAGCCTTTTGTGGTGCTGGAGATCAGATTCATGCCTCATACATACAAGGCAAGCGCTCTATCAACTGAGCCATGCACCCAGCCTATGGTTAAGTCTTCTTGAAGGTGGGTTGGTTACCACAAGATAACAGAAGAAGGACCCTCCTCATACGTGAAGTGCAAGTGCAAGCACGCCATGCTCTTATCAACCTAGTGAGACCTTGTTTCAAAATGAGAAATAAAAATAGGGCTATCAGCATACCTCAGAGGTAGAATGCCCTGAGTTCAGTCCCTAGTACTATATTGTTAGGAAGATCAGATAAACACTGGCAATATTCACTGCAAATGTCTCATACTTTGCTATTTCAAGACCTACTCTTTTTCTAATTTCTTTCCATTTGTGAAGAGAAGTTTCATAAATCCAGTCTGGCTCCTCCTGAAGTATCCAACTATGGTATAGTGTTAGGTCAGTGATATAAATAGATCTTAAGCATTCAGTCACAAATTTACTCTTGAATTTATTTATTCAGCCAACATTTATTAAGTAGATATTATTTCGAGGCTTTGTATCAGGTACCCCAAGAGATAGAAAAGTAAATAGCACAGCTATTGACATTAGAGAAATTCTGGTATTAAGAATTTATTTATATAACTCACATGTTGAGATTTTTTTTTTCAGCTTGATGGAAATGCAAAACTTTACCTCACTTTAGTTTCTTTTAACCTCTACCTTTTATAATTGTCTTATAATGCTCTTCTCTATAAATTGATAACCATATTACATATTAGAACATTTGTTTCCACTGTCAAACATGTCATTTAGAAAATTCAAGCAAAGCTCACAATTGAAAATTTGCTCACATTTTTCACTCTTTCTGTTGTTCTTTCTGCCTTTCCGATGTTCCAAATTTGTCTCTTTAATAATTTTTCCTTCTCTTTCATCAACATCTGTTGGCCATTTGTTTAGGGTGAGGCTGCATGGTGACAAATTCCTTAGATTTCCTTTACCTTAAAGCATCTTGATTTTCCTTTCCTTTTTTCTTTTTTATATATAATTTTGTTGGTGCTTTGTAATTATATATCATATTGAAGTTGAGAGTGGTTGGAACGTATGTGCACCCAGCACTTGGTGTGTTCCCCTCCACCCCCCACCCCACGGTCTCCCTTTCCCCATACATGCTATTGAGATTGACGCTGATAATTTCGTCTATGTAGAGAGAGACTTACTTGAACTCTTGCCTTCATCAAGTCTCCTCTCGCCCTCACCCACCACTCCACTGGAGTTTCTCCTCTTTTTATCTGAAGTCCCTTGTTTCCTGATTTCTCTTGTTCTTCCACATGAGAGAACACATTCAACCCTTCTCTTTCTATGACTGGCTAATCTCACTTAGCATCATAGTCTCGAGTCCATCCATTTTCCCGCAAATTACATAATTTTGTTCTTCTCTATAGCTGAGTAAATTTTCACTGTGTGTTTTAAAATAATTGTGAGATAATTCGATATATTTTTATCTTGATTTAATAGCTATAATTTTTTTTTCCTTCAGTTTGAGATCTTCCTGGTTCATGGTATGATGAATGATTCCGAATGGAAACTTGAGCACTAAAAATATTATGTCATGAGACTCTGGATTTTATCTAAGCCCTTTTTTAGTCATTTTCTTTTTTCCTGATATTACTCTGAGAAGGGAAAAAAGGTGTGTTACCCCACCTTCGACAGGTTAGGATAGAAATTCTGGTTTTCCACTTGACTACCATTGACACTCGAAGGAGGATTTCCTTATTATTATATTTTGTGCAGGTGGGATTTTGTCTCCCCCGAGGTCTCCACTGTTATGTCCCTGGCTGAGAGGGGTAGCCAGTGTGACTCTTAGTGTGTCCTCTGCTGACACGGTGGGTGGTGGAAGGGCATGGCCTTCTTCCCATGAGGCACTGATAAAGGACCTCCATTTTCCCTAGGGCTCAGTGGCATCATCCCAGCATGGAATAGGAATAGTACCTCATTCCTACCAGATGGAGTTGATGCTCCAGGATCCCTAAATCAATTCCATTGATACATCAGGGGAGTGAGAGTGTGTTACCAGCAGGCAGGCGGTACTGGCTCCCTAGTCCATCTTTGTCAGCACCCTGGCAGGGTGTTGTGGGAGTTGGGGCACCTTGCTATGCTACAATGGGGTGGGAATCCAGTCTCCCCACTCGGCCTTTGCTGGCACAGATGGGCTGTGTCGTCATTTTTTCT
Organism: Graphiurus murinus; assembly: GCA_004027655.1. Lineage (NCBI taxonomy): Eukaryota > Metazoa > Chordata > Mammalia > Rodentia > Gliridae > Graphiurus > Graphiurus murinus. The sequence continues at coordinate 130,656 of PVLC010000174.1, read as the reverse complement.
GCAGTGTTTGGTTTGGGTAGAGTAATTTTTCTCTGAAAGTTTTCTGTCTTCCCAGGCTGCCGCTTTTCTGGGTTTCTGGCTAAAGAGAGGTCTTTAATGGGGTGCCATAGTGCTCTAAGCTTGTTGGTAGTTCTGGGTGGCCAACTTTTTCACCTCCATATCTGAAACTGAGAAGATAAAAAAAGAAAATTCTAGGAAATCCATCACTGTGTCAGTCCTTAAATCCTTAGGTCTCTATCCAGTCTGCTCTCTTTTCTATGCCTTTCAAAGTTTCTCTTATGTTTATCCTATGTATAATTTCTGAGGCTGTTGTACTTAGTGGGAGAAATAGGGAAAATTTTGTGTACTCTAGCTTCTCAGAAGTAGAAGTTTACTCCATATTTGAGCATTATTGTGATTACCTGTTTTTAGCAAATTCTACATAAATTAACAAAAGTATAATATGTGGGGGAATTAATAGATCTATAAAATCTAATTCGTTTGAAATAATTGTTGTCAAATTAGATATAAAAGAGAAAGTTTAGAAATCAAAAGCCTCTGGACTGGGATTGCATTTCAAGTGTTTCCAGGTCCTCCCCGAAATCCAAGGAAGCCTAAACTGGAAATTGCAGAAGTTGCTCTGCTAGTATTGCTTATAAAAGACATCTGGCACTACTTAGTAGACCTATGCCTCTGTCTTCTTCACTACCAATGCCATAACTGTACATCAACTACTGACAAATTACTACATGTGTATACATGTGTGTGTGTCTTATATATAATGTATACACAAAGTTAAAATATTTGTCATTATTTTTATAAATACTTTAACTTTTAAAATGTTGACTGGAAAAAACAAAAAACATCTTCTATATGCTCCTTGAAGTTGACTTGCCACATTTTTTTTTTTTTAATATGGTACTGGGGATTGAACCCAGGGGCATCCTACTTCCAAGCTGCACACCTAGCCTTATTTTCCTATTTTTATTCTTTATTTTGAAACAGGGTCTCACTAAATAGCATATGCCACCATGCCCAGCGACTTATAGCTTTTTTTTTTTTTCCATACTGGGGATTGAACTGAGGGGCATTCTACCTTCGAGCTACACCCCCAGCCCTAGTTTTTATTCTTTATTTTGAAACCGAGTCTCACTAAGTTGCGGAGTGCCTCACTAGGTAGCTGAGGCTGGCCGCGAACCCGGATCCTCTGGTCTCAGCCTCCCGAATGCTGGGATTACAAGCGGGCGCCACCACGCCCAGCGACTTATAACTTTAAAGATATTTCTTTGGAGCCGGGCATGGTGGCGCATGCTTGTAATCCCATACTTGGGAGGCTAAGACCTGAGGATCCAGGTTTGCGGCCAGCCTCAGTGAGGCTCTCTGCAACTTAGTGAGACCCTGTTTCACAATAAAGAATAAAAAAAAAAAAAAATGGAGCTGAGAGTGTAGCTCAGAGGTAGAATGACCCTGAGTTCAATCCCCAGTACCAAAAAAAAAAAATAAAAATAAAAAAAGATTTTTTTTTCAGTTCGCTAAATTGGAAAAGTTCAGGTGTCCCTTAGAAAGTTTTGACTTTTTTCACAATAGGACCTAGATTATTATTTATTCACCTATTTATTTATTTATTCATTTATTTTTAGTACTGGGGATTGAACCTAGGAGTAGTCTGTCTCAAAGCTGAACCTGCAGCCTTTTTTATTTTATATTTTGAAACAGGATCTCACTTGGTTCCTGAGGCTGGACCCTCCTATCTCAGCCTTTCAAATACTGGGATTACAGGCATGTGCCACCATTCCTGGCTGACCTTATTGACTGTCCTGTAAATGCCTTTGACAGGTAAATAAGAAAAATCAACCTGAAGAGTAATTTTAGCTTAAAATCAATGTGTTTGTAACTTCTCTTTAAAATATGCTTTTTGTGAGACTTGGTTCTTATTTTGTACATGCATGTATACAAAATACACACACACACACACACACACACACATGCACATGAATATGCTTTATAAAACAAAGCTAACTATATCCTTGCACCTGCAACTTCTGGGTGGCAGTATGGTGACATTGAAACCCATGTGATGGAGATGTTAATTTCCTACCCTCTCTGGACAACAGAACAGATGCTGTCTTATACTTCAAAGAGATCTGACGACTTTCTGAGTTTCAGTAATGAACAACAACTTGTCACAGTCTAGTTTTTAAAAAAGAATCTAACAAAACATACAAAGGATAAAGACCAATGAGGAATTCATCAGTCTTTTCTTTCAAAATGTTTTTTAGAGATAGAGAGGAAGTTAAACTCAAAACATTGGATTTTTCCCAGGGAACTGAACTAAACTGTATTTATTGATTTTCAAATCAAATTGTTCATCCTGTGGCTTCACATTGTGGTAAAAGACTCACCATCATCTTGAGAAGATGAGGTCCAGGAGGTCATTTGTTAAAGAGCTGCATAAAAAAAAAAGAGCAGGCCCATTTGGTGATATTCATGCCTATTTTTTTGTGCATATCTTTACATTATTATTTAATTGTTGACTTTTTCACAACAGTTGAATTTAGCTTACACAATACATTTGGAAGAGAGTAGAATTTAACCCATGTACTATTACAGCTGAAAGAGAGTAGTAAAGGCATAAAGATATAGTAGTTTTGATTATTCCTATAGAGAAAATAAATTCTGGAGAGAAGAAAGTAAATTGCTTAATGTTCTAACTCCCCAAATTAAGAATATTTCCAGCTCTGTTAGAAAAGTTTTACATTTCTGTAGCATTAACTAATATAGTACAAGGGATTCTTTTTTAAACTCAGTATTACTTATTTGTTAACACTGGACCCACAATGGCAAATATCTTCAGAAGCAGATAACAATTTGGGTTCCAAGTCTGCCAAACACAGATTGGAATATCAGTTTCATTGTTTAACAGCTGTTTCGTTTTGAGCAAGTAGCTTAACTTTTCCAACCTTTGGTTTCTACTTTTGGTTCATGATGTTATAATAATAACCTTCACTCCCTTAATCAAAACTAATGAGATCTAATGTGTTTTGTAGTAGAGAACATAGCATTTTTATGTACAAACTTTTATTGAGGAAATTGTTCGATACAAATTAGTTATTTATTAAACTTCTACTTAGGCACGTTTTTGTGCACCATGAATAATACACAAATGAATACAATTGTCTTTGCTCTCTAAGACCTTACAATTCTAGATAATAGATTCAGATGACTAGGGTGAATTGAGTTTCATTACGGAAACAAAATTCTGTGGAATCTCAGAGGGGGAAAAGTAATTCTGTTGGAGTGGAGTAACCTATGAAAAAATTAGAATAGCAATAGTAATTGGCCTTACTCTTCAATTATATTAATTTTTCATGAGTTCCATTTACTACTCTTTTAGTATATTTGTGCAATTTTCTTTTTGTGAAAATTGTAGCAATGCTCACTTATAAATTATTATAAATTCAAGCCATGTATGGGTGGCCCTCAAGTATCTTTATCAGCTAAGCTCTAATTTACGCTAACTACTAAAGATCATAGTCAGTGTTATTAAATTGAAAAGGATAAAAGCATATCCTTTTTAACTTTATCATCCCTAGTAAACTAAATGCTTAAAGATAGATTTATTAAAGTTCAATATTTTCTTTCACTTTTAAGATATATTTTTATTTGTTCATTGTAATTCTACATCATGATAAGGTTCAGAGTGATAGAGACATACTATTTTAACTCTTTCCTTCATCGAGTCTCCTTTTTCTCCCTTGCTGTCTCTTTTCCCAAATCCCTTTCCATTATTCGATAGGAGTCCTTCCTTATTTATCTAAAATAAGTTTTGTCTCCCAGTTTCTCTCTAGCATGCACATATGAGAGAAAGCATGTGACCCTTCACTTTCTGAGACTGGCTAATCTCACTTTGCGTAATATTCTCTAATTCCATCCATTTTCTTGCAAGTGACATAATTTTGTTCTTCTTTATGGCTGAGTAAAATTCCACTGTTTGTGTATACCACAGTTTATAACTTATTCCTCATTGACAAACATCTAGGCTGGTTCCATAGTTTGGCTATTGTGAATTGTGTTGCTAACCTGCTATAAACATGGATATGCTAGTATAACTGTAATATTCTGACTTCAGTTCCTTTGGAAAGATACCCAGGAGTAGTAAAGCTGGGTCCTATGTGGTCCCATTCCCAGTCTTCTGAGGAACCTCCATACCGATCGCTATAGCTGCTGAACTACTTACAATCCCACCAGCAATGCATAAGAGTTCCTATTTCTTCACATCCTCATTAGCATTTATTATTGTTTGAGTTCTTAATGATTGTCATTCTAACTGGAGTTAGATAGAATCTCAATGTAATTTTGATTTGCATTACCCTGACTGCTGATGATGTTGATTTTTTTAAACTATATTTATTGGCCATTTTCATTTCTTCCAAAAAGAAGTGTCTATACAGTTCAATTGCCCACTTTTGAGTGGGTTATTTGCTTTTTTAGTCTTAATCTTCCTAAGTGCTTTGTATATTTTAGATACTAGTCTTCTATCAGAGGAGTAGCTGGCAAAATTTTTCTCCCGTTCTGTAGGCTCTTTCTTCAAACTCTTGATTTTTCCTTTGCTACACAGAACCATAACATTAACCTGTTTTCAGTGTACGGTTCACTGAATTTTAATAAATTTACCAAGTTGTACAACTATCACCAAAATCTAGTTATGAAACATTTCCATCATCCTACAAAAAGTATTATCTTTTAAATATTGTTTTCATACAATAAATGATTATCATGGTAAAAGCTCATTAAAAGTTACCAAGTCCGTATAAAGTCAAGCAAATATGAACAATATGGGATTATTTTCCTTCTTCTTGGTTTTAAAATGAACCCTACGGGTCAGGTGAGGCTTGCCCAACAGACACCTCCAGAATTAGCCAAATCCAGAGTCACCCGAGTTCATACCCCTTCATTCCAGTCACCTTTTTGATTACACCACCCTTTGTGTTCAGTTCATCAGGATGGCTCCTAAAAAAGAACAGAAACTTTGCCAAACTCTGAGAATAGGTGGAGGGGACTCATAGTACTGGATTGCATGCCTCTACAAAAATGCCTTTAAATCCCTTATAATTACATTTAAGGCAGCCCCACCCGACTCAATGCTGCATTGTTTTAACTGCATATTTCTTTTTTTTTTTTTTCCGGTACTGAGGATTGAACTCAGGGGCATTCTACCTCTGAGCTATACTCCCGGCCTTATTTTTTATTCTTTATTTTGAAACAGGGCTCACTAGGTAGCTGAGACTGGCCGCGAACCCGGATCCTCAGGTCTCAGCCTCCCAAATCCTGGGATTACAAGCGCCAACAAACCCGGCCATCCCAGCATTTGAGCATATTTCTTTTTTTTTTTTTTTTTTTTTTTTTTTTTTTTTTTTTTTTTTTTTGTGAAACTGGGGATTGAACTCAGGGGCATTCTACCTCTGAGCTACACCTCCAGCTCTATTATCCAGCCCTATGCTACCTAGTGAGGCACTCCACAACTTAGTGAGACCCTGTTTCAAAATAAAGAATAAAAAATAGGGCTGGGGATATAGCTCAGAGGTAGAATGCCCCTGAGTTCAATCCCCACTTACACACACACACACACACACACACACAAAAACAAGCGTGCGCCACCACGCCTGCTTAATTGCATATTCCAAGAAACTAAATTGGCAATTCCAGGAAGAGGTAATTAGAGTGAATTGTCACATTAACACGGATGTGAAAAGTAGCAGAGGCAGATGATTTTGCAAACTGCTATCCATTCCACCTAAATCAGTCCAATATGGTCCAGGAGGATGGAGCTGTGTTCCCTGCACTGTGAGCAAAACACAGGAGGCAACTCTGCACAGGAAGTTCCTAATCTAACAGAGATAAGCACGAGGGCAATCAGCGATTATGTGCCTCCAGTGGCTGGCAGGGAGGTGTGAACAGGTTGCCAAGGAGAAGTGGAAGATAAAGAGATGTGTAACCTCCTCTGTGTGGACTGAGGAAGAAAGGCAAAGGACTGGAAAGTCCACTGTGGTCTCTGAATTTAGTTTAGATCTTGAAAAGAGAACAGGATAAAAGCTGGGAAAGAAAAGGCACTCAAAATACAAAGATGTACCCATACTGAAGGCACGGCAACTACAGCAGGCTGGATATAGCTCCTTGGGGGACGAGGGATACTATTTGCCTGGATTTTTTAAAAGGGTTAGCGGGTCTGAAGCCCTGAGCTAGCTGGTCATCTGATTCTTGTCCTATGGGGTAAATACTATCAAATTACTTGTGACCTTTCTCTCAATTATTTGACTTTCACATGATATTTTAATAGTTATAAACTGACAATAGATATGGAAAATTGACTATTATATGCTTAGCATTTTACATTCTATCCTATTAAAAAAAAAGCAAAATTTCAACAAATTTAGTTTCCAGGTCAAATTGACTTTTTTTTTTTTTTTGTACTAGGGATTGAACATTCTACCTCCAAGCTATATCCCCAGCCCTACTTTATTATTCTGAAATGGGGTCTCTTTATGTTGATGACAGCCTCACTGAGTTACTAAGGCTAGCCTCAAACCTTTGATCCTCCTGACTCAGATTCCCAAGTACTGGGATTATAGGTGTGCACCACCATGTCTGGCCTCAAATTGGCTTTTATTTAGTAATACATGAATTGGGCAGAGGCTCATCTAAGGATTTAGATAATTCACTCAGATGGGCATGGCAGGACGGCTTGTTTTTATAAGGTACCTAGAGTAGGAAGGAGCAAACAGCATAATACAGATTGCAGATTTGTTGACATCAAGATACTTTAGGTTACTTCCCTTGTAAGTGCCTGAATGATAGGAACTTTCTTATTTATGCTGGCTAACACAAGCCTGTTGGAGAATTTGGCAAGCATCTCTCTCCTGATTTCTCAGGTCAGATAATCATCTTGGTTTTAGTTTGGTGATGTGGAAACTTAGCATAAGTGACTCCATGTTGGTTGGGCCAGTTCTGTTGGTGCCCAGCTCAAGGACTCAGTCCAAAACAGTGGACTCTAATAGATCTCATTTATCAATTTTCAACCCAAATTGAGGATTCAATTCCACTGTTATCTTCATCTTCCAGATAAAGAAATAGAACTGAGAAAGGTTAAGTAATTTGTCTGAAGTCCAAAGATAGCAAGAAGAGTTGAGATTCTAAATCTGTATGTTCAACTCTTGGTACATACCGAGTAACCGAGTGTACACTTCATATCAGGCTCTTACTCAGCTCTTCAGCTACATAGATGATAAGGAGGGCACAACCCATCCTCTGAACATTCTTGTTCATCAAAATTTGCAGCAGTTTAGTTTAGATGGAGTAACAAAGAATAATACAATCAATAAAGGAAATCCAGTCATTAGAACCCTCTTACTCTTTGCTGCAACACAATGTTATTCAATGGCTAAAAACGAGAGGAAGGACAACTGGCAGAAAAGAGACCACAGGAAAGAGTTCAGGATGTCAATGCCAAGGAAAGGTAAGCTAACCAAACCACGGTGGTTGTAGAGTTTATGATGAATTATCCCAGAGTAAAAAGAATAAACATAGGTATCAGAACACCTGATACACTGCAAGCTGCCTGTTTTGACATGTCTTAAGTCTCTGTCATTTTCACCACAAACTTGTGAAGTAAGTATAATGATCCCATTTATAAATACGGAAAATATAAGGTTTGATCATTTGTAACCATATTATATGAAGCTGTGACGTCCAATGTGACTGTGTCTCCTCCCTCCCTTTAACTGGTGACTTCCCCATTCAAACATGCTGCTGCAGATGGGAAATGAGTATTAGAAACCATGGCAACCCCGTAAACATTCAGAACACAACAAATGCATGCGAGGTGCAAGTACATCCAAGAACATAGTGTAATTCAGGACAAGAAGGTTTGAGGGGCGCGCTTACTTGGGGGAGTCAAGAGCTTAAATCGAGAAAGTGAGCTTCCAGGTGGGCAAGCTAGGATTTCTTTATAAACAAAGGAGAGGCTTCTCAGCAAAAGTTGGCACGCTGAAGAGAAATTATTTCAGTAGGTTGCCTTCTCAATTTAAAGTTGGCAATCTGTCTTTCTGTTTAGTTAATAACTACATTGATAATAATTACTAGTCCCTGAGGAAAAAAAATGTCAAATAGCAAGCCGGTGCTTTTCCTACATCATCTGGAATCCTTTCATCAACCCTGGGAGGTAGGAATTGTCTTCTCTTTTATAGATGATAAAGCTATGGCTCAGAGAGTTTAAGTGACTTGTCCAAGTTACTAAAGATTGCCATCGCCAGGTTTAACTTCGTATTCTTTCCATTAGGCCATTTGGCATTAATATTAGACTAATTTACTTTTACCATGAGAAATGAGTCAACCACATTGAGCTGACAGAAAATTCCATTCAAAAGCAAATCAATTATGTCCAAGTTCACATATAGCCTTACTTCTGCCAAAGTGGCTCTATGCTTCTGGTTTTACTGAAAGAGTGAAATAGGTGTCCTATCCTTAGCCTACATCTCCACTTTTGAACGAGTCACATACCCATTGTGATGTGTGTTGGGACTAGGTTTAAAACTCTGACTTTACCCAGTGTCTTGGTTTTATCATCTGTAACAGGAAAGCGTTGAATTAGAAATCTGAAGTCCTAGCCAGGCATGATGGCAAATGCCTGCAATCCCAGATACTCAGAGGCTGAAGCAGGAGCATCATAAGCTTGAGGTCAGCCTGGGTAATTTAGCAAGATCTTGTCTCAAAATAAAGTTTAAAAGGGGGGTAGGGGGATCTGGGCGTGGTGGTGCACGCTTGTAATCCCAGTACTTGGGAAGCTAAGACCAGGGTTTGCGGCCAGCCTTAGCTACTTAGTGAGGCTCTCTGCAACTTAGTGAGACCCTGTTTCAAAATAAAAAGGATAAAAAAATAGGACTGGGGGTGTAGCTGGGAGATAGAATGCCCCTGGGTTCCATCCCTAGTACTGCAAAAAAAAAAAAAAAAAAAAAAGGGGGGGGGGGGGGGAGGGATATAGCATAGTGCAGAAGGCCCTGAGTTCAATTCCTAGTACTACACAGACATACACACCAAGGAAGAAAGGAAAGAAGGAAGAGGGAGGGAGGGAGGAAGGAAGGAAGGAAGGAAGGAAGGAAGGAAGGAAGGAAGGAGGGAAGGAAGAAAGGAAGGAAGAAGAAATACAAGGTCACAGTTCTGCAGTGCTTTGGCCCTTAGCTGCCATTTTCCATTTCCCACATTCCCACAGGCCTAAGCACCTCAGCCCACTGGGCCTTGTGGATCTGAGGATCTGGACTGCTGATTTCTGAAGATCTGCCTCTGGAGAGGAGCATCTTCAGTTTCTAAGGACAGCTCTTCTCTTCCCTCCAGGTGCCATGCTCAAAGTGTCTCAGACCCAGGAGATAGAGGCCAAGTTCTTTGGATCTTTACATGACCTAACCACGTGTCCTCACCATTTGCCCTGTTTGATAGTTCTGCTGTCCTGAACAGTAAGTTGGACCTCCTCCAGGCTCTATAGTTGCCTCACAGATCATCACCTGTGACAACTGGAAACGTGACCGAGAATGTTATCTCATATTCCAAGGAGATAAGGGAAACACTAAGATGCTTATTCACTGAAGAGCACTTGAGAGAACATTTTAGGACTCCTCGGAAATCCGCATTCCAACAGGGCCTGAAGGGGCGCAGCCTGCTCTCTCTCCTCCACACTGCAGATAACGCAGAACTGGAGGCAGCTGGCCGTCTGCCTCTGACCAGCTGTCTGGGAATTGGAAAGTGGGAAGAGACATTTCAGAGGGTCAAGATATCATTGAGGTTCAAGCTGAATCAGGTCTCCAGCCAGATCCAGGGGCAGTCAATGTCTAGATATAACAGCCAAGTTTCCACAAGCTCTGCCATGTTTAACACAGGCTTTAACATAATTAACATACTAGATGGGCATTTCTCTGTCTCTATCTCTGCCTCACTCTTCTTTTCTCCTTTTTATTTGGGTGGGGGCAAGGGGAGGGGTACTGGGGATTTAACCCAGAGGCATTCTACCTCCAAGCTCTACCTCCAACCCTCTTTAAATTTTATTTTGAAAAAGGGTCTCACTAAATTGCTGAAGCTGGTCTCCATGTACTACCATGCTCATGTGTGTGTGTGTGTGTGTGTGTGTGTGTGTGAGAGAGAGAGAGAGAGAGAGAGAGAGAGAGAGAGAGAGAGATTGGAAATTGAACCCAGGGATGCTCTATCATTGAGCTATATCACCAGACTTGTTTGTTTGTTTGTTTGTTTGTTTTAGTACTGGGAATTGAACCCAAGGGCATTCTACTTTTGATTATATATACAGCCCTTTTTATGTATTTCTTTATTTTATTTTGAAATGGGATCTCACTAAGTTGCTAAGGGTCTTGCTAAGTGGCAGAAACTGGCCTTGAATTTGTCATCCTCCCACCTTAGCCTCCTAAGTATATAGAGTTACAGGTATGAGCCAACACAACAAGCTAGATAGTCATTTCTTAGTAACTTAAAATGAAACCAAACAGGCTGATAATTAAGTGTAAGAGCTTGGGTTTCATTTCTGGGCACATCAGTAGCCATCTCACAGAGGCATTCTTTCTGTGTATAATCTCAAAACAACTAAAATAAATGGGATGAAATAAGAGGAAGCGTGTTAACAGCTGTTCTTAAATTTCCTCTGGTTGTTGGGATTTGTCTCAGTTTGGGTTTTAGATTCTTTTAAGTAGCGGTTGCCATGTTCAACTTTAGGTAACCCCATAAATCCGGAAGTAGCTAATGTGATTCATCTGGGAATCAGTTATTGAAATGGTCTGTGCCAAAATGTTGGTTTTGTAGTCATACCTATTTCAAAAGTCGTATTCTCCGAAAGGATGGCAAGTCATGGTCTCTGCAGCCCTGAGTCACAGTTCCTTACCTATGTAATGCCTGTGCTCTAGCTGGATCTTGAAGTTGGCCTGTCTTCAAAGCCCTGGGCTGCTGGGACAGGGGTTGGGGAAACCTTGGCTCAGTGTGATGAGTAAAAAGTGGATCAGCCATTAGTAAGAACACATTCTAAGATTTGGGAGATTACACGCATTTCAAAAAGTTATTTATGTAGGTTATCTTTGTAATAAAAAGTCTGAGGTATTTTTCCCCTGTCTGGAAGTTCAAAGACATGAAAACTTTAGCAAAGATGACATATACCTGCCCCTCTTTCTATTCAAAAACATCACCAGCTTCATCTCAGTCCACCAAAAATATACTGACAATCTGCTCTATGAAAAGATGCCCTTTGCTGGCATACAAATATGGAGCGGGCAGAGCACCTACTCTCTTACACAGTATGAAGAAAATTGATATGCACCCAGGTGTTCCTAAATCAAGGTTAAGTGAAATGAGTGTAGAACTCATTTCCTCCTGGAATCCTTCTCTGGCTTCCCAAATACGACCCCTCACATGCATACACATAACATGGTATATTTGTGGCCAAGAATGACCATTGCTATCCAATGTCCAGTATCCTCTTCTTATTAACAGAATCCCAATTTGATTTGGGGTAAACTTAAACACAATATAATAATACATTTTCCATTGCCATTTGCAACTAGATATGGCCATGTGACTAGTTTCTGGCCAGTAAAAAGTGAGTGTAATTACTGTTCGGCCAATGCTGCAAAGGATCAGATTCCTCACATTTCTCTTTTAAACCTTTCACCGTCCTCCTCCAGAGAGCCTAGCAGGTGGGTGTGCTGAGGAGGTATCCAGGAGCTATCTTGTTCCATGAGATGCCCCTTACACTGGAAGCCATGTGCCAAGAATATCACAGCAAAATAACGGGAGCCTGGATACTTGAGAACTTACTGATGATGGCAACTCAGACCTGAACTATTCTACTGCCAAGATTTATTTATTTACTTATTTTTACATGAGAGAGAAATAAATGTATATCTTTTAAAAGCTATGTTGATTTTTCTCTTAAACGCAGCCAAACCAAATCGCGACTGATATGTCTGACATAAAGCTTAACAGACTGCATTGTAACTTTTACTTTGTTTTAGGATTGTCTACACATTTTAGACAATCCGAAAACAAGGTAAATAGAGTTTATTTAGTCTTCTTTGCAAAGGTTTACAAATTAAATTAGCATATGCAGGAGTTTACCCTGAGTGTATAATGGTGATTAGGAATAGGAAAGATAAGCTGCAAGATTGGGAAGATCTTATTATAGCCCAAATATTATCCAAAGGAGACTAGAAGGGTAGACTGGACTGGGCATGCACAGGATGGAGGCTAAGGACACGGACGCTCCAGGAGACAAGCCATAGTGGCTCAGAGGTAGTTGAGAGCTTCACATGGGGTAAAGGAGGGAATCTGGAGAAAAATTATTAGAACCATGTTTTAGGAAGGCTTTCCAATTATTATTTAATCTTCTCTTGGCTGGATTCCTTTACTCCTGCATTCTGCTATGCGTTAGGGAAGTTTAGATGCTGTAATCTACGTTGTCCAAGTGCTTTTTCTGGGAAGCCCGAGCAATGGATTGGAAATGAGGAAGAAGGGAGAAGAAATTCCTTTCTTTTGGTTTCTGGTTGCAGCTCTCTTGGCCATGAGGGTGACAACACAGCAGGGAACAGTGGTGAAAGAATGGCAGTGACACCATGGCAGGGCTCCAGCGGTGGCAGTGGCCACAGGGAGATCGTGAGTCTTACTCTCAGTAGCCAAGAGCCCTTTGCCCTGAGTTACATTAGGCACTATTCTTGCACCCAAGGGAAGCAGCACTTTCACTGAATTTATAATCTATGAGTCACTCACTTTATTTTGGGTCTCAGGTCGTGTAACACCTTTTTTATCAATCACTGTTTTGAACCATGGCCTTTACTAACTTGGAGGATAAACTGATCGTAGCAAGTGAGGCAAAATGAAACAAGAAGTTGTATAGAGGGGAGTCATTTAAGAGTATTATCTCAAGGACAAAATCCAAATTCCTTAGCTGAGTGCACAAGACACTTTTAGCCCAGTCCCCTGGGTAGCCCTGGCCTTCTTTCCACATACATTTCTCCTAGCTTTCATAATATCTTTATGCCTACTCTGTCAAACAATTACCACTTTGACTTTGACTTGTTCACTGAATCCTCCTTTTGTTGTATGTTACTTGATCTGAAATATATTTGATACATGTAAGAGAACATATAGAGTGCATGTACACATTGCTCAATGCTAGTGAAAACATTAGTAGGCAGTGGATGCTCATATAACTCAAGTCATAAAACAGAAAATTGCCAATATCACAGAAACCTCCGTATGCCCCTTTCCCATTGATATTCTCAACTCTTGTAGATGATACCCCTTTTTATATTAAGTATTATTACTTTTCTTGATAGTTTTGCAAACTTTGATTATATCCCCCAAACAGCCTTTTTTAGTTCTGCCTATTTTTGAACATTATGACACACAAGTGTTTTTGAACATTAAATAAGATATATAATGTTTTTGCTTTGCTTGTTTTTAGAAGATATTTCGATATCTTTCCTTGTTGATGCATGTATTGTAATTTATTTATGTTTTACTAGTGTACAGTGCAGCTCAATGGTAGAGCACATGCCCAGCATGCAGGAGGCCCTGGGTTCAATCCCTAGCACTGTGCAACAGGAAAAATCAGAATAAAAAACTAATCAGATCATATCCATATAAGGCAAATGCCTCATCACTCTATGCCCATAAACCGTAAATGCTAATAGTGTGAACAAAGAATCAGATTGTTTTTCTATATTACCTCTTTTTTTTTCTGGCTATAAAATATAACCTTCACATGTAATGGGATGGGACATTTTGAATCAACTTCCGCCAGGAATCCTCTTCTGTTTCAGAACCCCTTTCTCACTCAAACTATTACATTTAACTCATCACAGGTTTTTCTTTAACAATGTCAAGTAAAAATAAAAAAACAAATCCTCAACCAGGATCTGAAAATTCCAAAATAAAAGTATTTGGAGAACTTATTTCATACCAACCATTTTAGCAAGATACCATATTGTTCTGATTTATGAAGACATAAATTGGCAAAAAAGTTTTTGATGACATTTAATGTGACAATTCAAATTAAACTTTTGCATGTTATATAATCAGCAATTCTGATTCTAGGCATATACATGAAAAATTAAATAACCCTTGCAATATCAGATAAGTACAATGGTATTTGTAGCAATAATGTTAAAAATATCTAAAAGGGTGAGGGGGAAATCCAAATGACTATCAATAGTACAATGGGCAAAAAGTGGAAAAAGTTAAATTAGTAAAAAAAATATTATAACTACATGGATCAATAATGAAGAATATTAAACTGTATTCTAAAAATAAGCAGAGAAATTTTTATAATTTGTGTCCAAAACACTTGTACAGAATAATGTACAAAAATAGGCAATACTAAAAGAACAGTGTTAAGGCATATAGTCAATGTTTGCAAAATTATCAAGAAAAGCAAGAGAATAATTGATTAAAAAAGGGTAGGTATCATTTCTAGCATAGGTAGGGATGTCATTGAGGAAAGGGCATTCAGAGGGTTCTGAGGTATTGGCAATATTCTATTACATAACTTGAGTGCTTTATTGCATGATGAGTGTTCACTGAATTATAAAGATTTTATTGGTGTTATGTAACCTGTACATGCACTTTGTATACTCTCTTACACATATCAGTTATCTTCCAAAGAGGAGAGACTGATCACTATGCCAAAGGCTCCAATAGCCCAACTAAGCCATATAGGTATCATTGACTATTAGACTTAGTGCCTTAAAGGTCACTAGATAATTTGGTAGCATCATGGAGGTTCTATCATCTACTAGAATGCATTTGAGACAGAGTAGAATGAAGGAAATTACAGACTACACTTTCAAAAAATTTTGTACTATAAAGTCACAATAAAGTGGTGCTGGAAAAGATTGCAGTGTCCTAGGAGAATTATTTTTGGTTGTGTGATTTATCATTTGTTTGGATGAGAGAATTACTGCGTGTTTCCAGACAGAGGTAATAACAGATAATTCACAAGAGAGGGAAGAATTGACAAAGCATTCTCTGAGTAGTCTTCTAGTGCTCAATGTTTGCCCTTTGTAATTGAGTTCCTTATAAAGGAACTTATATAGTGATGGGTTTTATTCTAGGTAATTCTGCTTTAAACCTCTCATAGGCAGGGGTCAGGATTAAGCTTAAAGCTTGGTGGTCAGTGACCAGAGTTTGAAGTTGATTGATTGATTAGCATCATAAAGTATTAATGACTATGGGATGCTTAATGAATTACTGGCTCCTAGGGGCTTTGAATAGCTGATGCTTGGGGAAGGCCTGTCTTGTTCTTAAACACAAAGAGATGGCTCTTTAATGATGGGATTTTAGAAACCTTTGCAAGTGATTAGGAGAATGGGACAGGAATTCTTCCCCATCTTTGACCACACATTCTGCAAATCACTGTTAAGCCCAGCATGCAAAATGTTATTGCTGCCCTCCTTGCCCTCTGTGGCCATAAACAAGCAAACTCGCAATACTATAGCACTTCAATGAGATTTTCCCCCCATCCATCTTTGACCACACATTCTGCCTAAACTAACGCTCTTCTTGTCATTAATGCAAATTGCTGCTAAACCCTACATGCAAAACCTTATGGCTGCCCATGACCATAAACAAGCAAACTTGCAATACTAAAGCACCTCAATGAGATTTGCCAGGCCTGTCTGCACATTAAGAAAGCAACATCCATGCCCCTGTTCCCTGCAATGATTCCTTTCCTAACCCCCCTGCCCTCCAGCACCCCACAGCCCCAACACTTTCTCATTGGCTTGCGCCTGAAGAGGTTGGCACTGGGAAGTCAAGAACTCCTTTGTCTTAGCCCTGACTAAGGGAACAGGTTGTGAGAATAACAAGGCCCTCTTCCGCTCTCTTCTAAAGTAAATTCTCTTCTTGCAGGGTCTCCAGTATTTGTGAATGGATTCCTGTCATCTACAAGTGATCTATGCAGGACAATAATTTAGTAACTTCCCTTGGGGACCCTTTTCTTTCTCACCCATAACCCACTTGTAAGAAAATGGTCATCTTTAAATACTTCTCTTGGAAACTTGTTAAGGAACAAAGCAAAAAGATTGTTAAGGCACACAGAGAACTGGAAACTGTAGGATTTTGTAAAAATGTACACATTTCTTTTCTGTTCTAAACATAGAGTAACTTTTCCTGGGGCAATTATTCTGTGTAATAGTGAGCTATGCACTGTGAAGCTGCCTCAGACCTGGTCCCGTCCCAGGATTATTTAATAAGCATTTCTTGAGGACCTATTTTATGAGTTTATGGATAAGTGAATAAATTCTTGTCTTCCTTTTCCCACTGTGGTGGCCTCAGTGGAGGTTCTAATGGCTGTTCCTGTGAACGACTATTCAACTTAACTTTCTTTTTCTAATCCGAGTCTTTGACACTGTTTTGTTGGCACACTCTTAAAAAGAATTTTGGAAAAGCTTCCTTTCCCCTTGCATGTTTCTAAATCGACATCTAAACATTTTCATCTTCAGTTTGCATAGTTGCGAAACATGTCATATCTAACATCTTATAAAATTGACATAAATATTGTTACATCACTTTAGAAACTGAAATCCAAGTTCCAGAATGATTTTGTAGGTTAAATTACAAAATTAACAGCTTTATGGAGATGTAATTCTCATACTCATTTAAAGTATCCACTTCCATGTTTTTTAGTATAGTCATAGGATTGAGCAGCACCCATTACAACATAATTTAGAACATTTGATCTCCCCTAAAAAAACCCACTGACTCCATTGGCAGCATCTCCCTCCTTTCTTCCATTATAACTCTTCCTTCCCTCATCCCTTGGAAATCACTAACTTATGCTATCTATCTCTGTATACATTTGCTCATTCTGCACATTTCATATAAATTGAGTTATACAATATGCGGTCTTTGGTGACTGATTTCTTTCGATTTCAAAAATGTTTTTAAAGTTCATCTATGTTACAACTCTTTATTCCTTTTTATTTCCAAATTATATTTCATTGTACATGTATATGTTTTCCTTTGTACATATGTACATATGCACAAAGGGATACACACACACATACACACACACACATATATATACATATATGTTATGTATATATAATATACATATATATCCTTTATTTATCCATTCATAAGCTGGACTTTAGGTTGCCTCTACTTTTTTTTTTTTTTTTTTTGCGGTACTGGAGATTGAACTCAGGGGCATTCTACCTCTGAGCTATACCCCCAGCCCTATTTTTTATTCTTTATTTTGAATCAAGGTCTTCCTAAGTTGCAGAGGGCCTCACTAGGTAGCTGAGGCTGGCCACGAACCCGGATCTTCCAGTCTCAGCCTCCCAAATTCTGGGATTACAAGCATGCACCACCACACCCGGCTTTTCTGTCATTTTTATAGTAAGCATGTTTTGGATAAAGATGTAAGGTACATCCTATTTTGTTTATTTTAGCAGATTACGGCCAGACACTGAAAAAGCAGCCCATACAAATGTAAGAAAATATATGAATTGTAAAGGAGATTGTTTTCTGAGTGAAAAAAGAAGTGAGATATTTGGGTTAAGAAGAAAAAAGTATAGCATTTCTTTTTTAGTGTTCTGTCATATTCTGTTACAGATTTTTTTAAATCAAAATTTAGCAAATTACTTCTCATGTATCTTTCTGTCTCTAATGATAGAAGGTGCCTGGAATTTTTCCCTGTATGTGACATCTTCTTAATATGTGGCAATTAAATCAGAATCAAGCCATGTGCTCTATTTTGTCAATTTTAATATGCATATGCATAATCATTTCTAAAAGCTGAACTAGAGCTAGAGAGTGAACAGCTGCATATCAGCTATCTCCACTATATGATAAAGTTATGCCTTTTAACCAGAATGTTTCTGGCTAATTGTCTATGTCATAAGAATAAGTTAAAACAGAAAAAAGTGGGTCAAGGATTCTCTCAGTAGTTTGGATAGTCTTGATTGGGTAAATTTATTTGGGAAACAGGAGACTTTGTGAGTCATTGGAAAAATGAGAAAGACATACATTTTTTTTTTAGGAGAGAGTAATCATCATAAGCGTCTATTCATACTCTCACTCTTCAAATGCATACTAATTAACTAAACATACTAATTTAAAACCTTTTGTTTTTTATTTTTTATTTTTTTTCGGTACTGGGGATTGAACTCAGGGGCATTCTACCTCCGAGCTATACTCCCAGCCCTATTTTTTTTTTTTTATTCTTTATTTTGAAACAGGGTCTCACTAAGTTACATAGTGCCTCACTAGGTAGCTGAGGCTGGCCTCGAACCTGGATCTTCTGGTCTCAGCCTCCCAAATGCTGAGATTACAATAAAACCTTTTAGATGCAATGTTCTGTGCTAACTACATGAGAGCATATGAGAAGATATGTACAACTGATGCTCAGAGGCTTGTTCTAAGCCATCTAGCTTTAAAGCTGTGGAGAGGGAATTTGAATCTATGGTGCAGAAAAAACTTTGCAAATTCCATTTGGATATCTTTGTACTGGGAGACTGTTTCTTACTCATTTTCTCTAAGCTATCATTTCTCAGAGCATTCTATTCTAATTTGTGTGATTAGATTGTTGCTTTTGTTTGGTTTGCTTTCCATTTCTACTCGGGTGTGAGAACAGATTCTGGCCACTTTGGCTTCTTTGTGTCCCAAGCACCATAGGAAAATGTTTGGCAAACTACGACAGGGTATTGGCTACAGTTATCCTTTCCTGATTGAATCCTACTAGTCTGGGCAGCCTCTTAAAGCATGTATGCTCTGGAGGTGACAGAGCGGAGATGGAGGTGATTCTAATTGATTGTTGAGCAACATGATGCTCAAATTAAGGTTCTGATGAGAAGCACATTTGGTCTAGAGAAGAGGGGCTCCGCCACAGCCCCCCTCTCTGTAGCACCAAAAGTATTCTTTGTGAGCAATGAGTTGTTCTTACCCTAGGCCTGGAGATGGGCAAGAGGAGGCGACATAGTTATGTAACTAAATAAATCAGAAACGTCTCAAAATAGGAAAGGGGCTTTGCTACTTATTTTTTGCTACTATGGGAATCCCACAAACTTAGGGATGGGAGAGAGAAAGGTAATAACTTGACTTAGAGATCAAGCGAGACATGCTTTATGTTTTTAGCAATAGATCTTTGTAATAGGGCAGCCCTCTTTGAGGGACAGAGACAGAAAACCCAGTTCAAAATTGTTTAGGAAAAGGGAAAATTTGGGACCTGTGTGTTGGGAAATTTTAGCGAGGATTTTCTTTGCTATGGTTAGATTGAGAGACTCAGGTGGTGTCACCAGGGTTCTGTCCCTCCCTGCCCATCCTGGTTTGTCTTGATTAACTGCTTTGTAAGACAGTCTTTCTCCTCCCTCCAACCACAACGAAAAATGTCTCTATATTTCCAAATGCTACTTAGAAATCCTCAGCTTTCATGCTCATTAGTGTGGCTAGGAATTTTTTATCCCTAAAGCAATCTCTGTGACAGTTTGGTGGCGATCATAGGGAGTAAGGGAGAGACTGATCCTCCTGATCCTTTACAGTTAGAGCCCAGCAGTGAATGAGTGAGGAATGGAATGGGACCTGCAGGATATGAGTATACTTTTGAGTTGTTACAGATCATTTTCAGAGCAACCCCCAAAATAGAATTGAATTATTCTTATTTCACATCTGAGATAATGGTGTCACAGAGTAGGCAAGAAACTTGATTGACATCCTGGCTCCCTTGGCCCTTTGGCTTTTCCTTTTCCTACTGAGGGCGAAGCGCTGAGCATCCACTGATTTCCACACAGGATGTGGACAGCAGCCAATCTAGACCACCACTCCTTCCCTGGGCTCATTCCTCCTCATCCTGCTCTTAAGCCTTGGCACTCTGGTTCTTACTCAGCCTGCTCTCTATATCAAGGAAGCCTTTAGTTTTCTGTGTATTATTTTACTATTTATGTATAGTCATAGGATCTATATTATGTACTAGGTATCTTATTTTCAGAGTTTAAAATATCACAAGCTTGGGTGCTCCCAGATATTGACTGAGATGATCAAATGGTAAAGGACAATATTCATGGAGTACTTACTAGTAGTCTGTGAAAAAAATATATATATATATATGTTATACACACACATACACACACACACACACACACACACACACACACACACATATATATATATATATATATATATATATATATATGTATAGCCTTGCTTGGATATATAACCTGATTGGCTATATATCTAAGCCTTTTGGATATATAGCCTTGCTTGAATATATTATATATTCAAGCAATATATATATATATTCTTGCTTGAATATATATATTATTTTCATATATTGTTTCACCGAACTAAAGAAACTAGATATGTGACACTACTAGCCCCATTTTACAGATGAGAAAACTGAGTCAAAGAGAAGTTAAGTGACTTGTCTGAGGTTTCAATTATAATAAGTGGCAGAACCAGGATTTCAATGCAGGCAGCCTGACATCTCCAGTCATGTATAATATTGCTTCTCAATGAGTCCAGAAAGGCCAACACAGAGGACTAGGCTGCCAAAAGCTGAGTAGGCAGTGAGCCAGAGAACCATTTCCAGACAGAGAGGACAGAAAACTACCCATAAATGATCGGGTGGCCTCTGGAGAAAGAGAGATCCTTCTGGACATGAGATCAAAAGCCATCTGGAGAGCCAAAGGTAATAACCAGTAAAGAACAAAGTGTTTCCTGTCTTGGGGATGAATAGAGTAAACCATCACATAAGCATGATAGGTCAGAAGGTTGACCTGCAGAGAGGGAGGGAGGGAGAGAGAGAGAGAGAGAGAGCAGCTTCTAACCATAGTTTAATGGAGTCTTCATAATATAGCCAACATCTTGTCTCAGCAAAGGGGGAATTTGTGATAATATCTGAGACATTTAGATTCAGTCCAAACAAAATACCTTATTCCAACATTGGCATTTACAGACCTAAATGTTATTTGGTATGAAATAAGAATTTACTTCTTTGCTATGCTTATGATGATGTACCATCTCCCTCTAAACCATGTGCTTCCTAATCTGCATTTATCATTAAGAGTTCATCTGAAGATTTGAAGATTGCTGCATCAATGAAAACTGTCTCTAAGCCTCTCTAGGATGAAGAACAGTAGGAATCTCAAACAACCAAACTGCTGCAGGTAATCAGAGGACATAAAGCTACAAGATACATAGGGTATCCTTCAAAACACTAAGAAGGTCAGCATAAAAGAGAATCATTGCTCCCTGGTTGCTGGAATGGTTCAAAACAAGTTATGGGGGGAAATATACATTTTAATCCTTTATTTCACATTTTAATAATTGCATATGTACACATCAGTTTAGATATGAGGGCATGCACACCTTACACACACACAATGCTTAAACTTAACTAAATTGCAATGAAATAGTTTTCAGTTTATTGGAGAATCACAATAAACTCAGCTTAATTAGGAGGCATATTCATGGATTTTCAGATAATTGCCTTAAATAATAGCATTAGTACCATTGGTATCCATTGAGATGCTGTAGAACATAGCCCTAGGCATACAATTAACTTTGCATTAAGATTTGAAATGAGACAAGCACTGTCTGTGAATATCACCTCTCAATTTGTAAATCACCAGGGCATGGTGACAATTTGGCGTGCCTACAACTATGTCTGAATCCAGCACTTTTCTTTCAGAGCCATAAGGAATCTCCTAGAATGAGAACCCCTTTTCCCCTCTTAGTTTATTTTTAAAGTCATTTATTAATTTCCCTTCTGGTAGAAGTAATTCCCAAGTTTGTCCTTTTTTTCTGTTAAAAAAAAAAAAAAGAAGGGGAGGGGGTAACTTTTCAGACAGTTTCCTTAGTCATTCTAGGCAGTCAGCCAATGAGATATAGACTAAACAGCACCGAGAATATTAATTTTACCTCACTATACATGCACATAGCTAGTGATGCATGAAGTCTTCGTTCCAGAGCTGATATTAAAAGTGTTGTGCAATTGTCTAAGTCCCAGCGTCACCAGCAGTTTTCTGAGGGAGTTGGAAGGAGATAAGAGGAAAGACCTTGGGGAATAATTTTAAAATGGCTAAACAGCCATGGCAGAGCCAAACTCATACCTACATCAGTGCACTACAGAGGATTACTCTCTGAGCATCTTTCATGTTGAATTTGAGAAGAGCAAGTATAAAACTAAAATGGAAAAACTCTGTATTTTACAGATATCTTTAATGTTTCCTAGCAATAAAAGAGGCTGGGTAAAAAGAGAATTAAAAAAGAAATTAGGGTCTCTGGGTATACTGCTGGGGTGGGGTATGTGGTTAGCATGAGCAAGGCCCTAGACTGAATCACCAACATAAAAAAAAATAAATAAATACAAATTTTCAATGACATATAACATATGTACTAAAAAATCTAAGATCATAAGATCTTGGTATGTTTCCAACATGAATGTATCTATGAAAATATCTCAGAAATCAAGAAACAGAACATCACCTATATCCCAGAAAACGTGTCCTAAATCTAATTTAGTAACTACTCTCCCTTTGGATAACTTGTGTGTTTTTTTTGGGGGGGGGACTTAATTGTATGTATTTTTTATACTCTACTTTTATTGGTGCGTTATAATCTCATATCATAATGTAAATCATGTTGACAATGACATACATACACAGAGCACTTGGTGCCCCCCCTTGCCTCCCCATTTCTCCCCTTGCCAATACAGAGTACTGAGATTGACATTGGTATATTCACATATGTACACATAATAGGTAGTAGTATGTCCATTAATGAACCTCAGTCTTCCTTCTCCCCTCCCCTTAGACCACTTGCCTGGCTCCACTGAGGTTTCTCCTCCATTATCTGGAGTCTCTCTTGTATTCTAATTACTTCCTAGCTTGCACATTTTTTTATTGGTACATTGTAATCATACATCTTTGTCAGATACAGGCTGGTAGAGGCATACATGCCCACGTCTCTCTTTTAACCCTTCCCTAATTCCCACCCCACTCCCTCCCGCTCCCTCATTCTCAAGTTCAGTTTAGTGATTGACTGATATGTTTGTGAAAGTACATCATGTGCATTAGGGTGTTTCCCTCCCCCCACCCCATCTCCAATCACCTTCAGTTAAGTCACCTTCTTTGCTCATCTAAGGTTTTTCCTTCTTCCTCTAGAGTTCCTCTTATCACCCCTTTCTCCCTAGCTTTTGCATATTAGGGACAGCATATTATTTTTTACTTTTTGTAACTAATCTCACTTAGCATAGTGTTTTTCAGTTCCATCCATTTCCCTGCAAATGACATGATTTTGTTCTTCTTTATGGCTGAGCAAAATTCCACCGTGTACATATCCCATAGTTTTGTAATTCATTCATCTGTTGATGGACTCTTGTCTGGTTCCATAGTTCGGCAATGGTGAACTGTGCAGCTATAAACATATATACACACGCATTGGTCTGATAGTTTGGTTTCCATTCTTTTGGGTAGATGCCCAGAAGTGGTATTGCTGGATCAGATGGCAGGTTCATTCCCATGAGCATATAATGCCTATTTTATATTATACCTTCATTATAATTTTATTATGATATTTAAAATTTTACACTGTTAATATTTTGAATGAGATTATTTAGTAGTGAATTGTTTAGAAATAATTGGAGACATTTTGTTGACTTATTACAATTTGTTTCTAGGTTAATTTTATTGTAGTCAAAGAAAATACTCTGAATTATTTTAATTTGTTTATGAGTGCTGAAGTTCCCTTTTCTTTATTTTTTTTATTTTTTATTTTTATTTTTTTTGCAGTACTGGGGATTGAACTCAGGGGCATTCTACCTCTGAGCTATACGCCCAGCCTATTTTTCATTCTTTATTTTGAAACAGGGTCTCACTAAATTGTGGAGTGCCACACTAGGTAGCTGAGCTGGCCAAGAACCCAGATCCTCAGGTCTCGGCCTCCCAAATGTTGGGATTACAAGCGTGCGCCACCACGCCCAGCTCTCCTTTTCTTAATATATGTTTATGGGTGCAATATTACATAATGAACCTCATAATAATGTGTTTCAGAGTGATAGTAACATATACACGCTTGGTGTATTTATTGTCCTCCATATCCTGCCCCACTCCCTCCCCTGCCCCATACACGTTATTGAGATTGGTATTGATAATTTCATATATCTACATAGCATTATTTGAACTGTTTCCTTCATCAAGTATCGCTTTTCTCCTCCTCTCCCTCCTTCTACTATTCTACTGGTATTTCTCCTCAGTTATCTGAAGTCCCTTTTGTTTCCCAATTTCACTCTAGCTTCCACATATGAGAGACAACATACAACCCTTCACTTTCTGAGACTGCCTAATCTCACGTAGCATAATATTCTTTAGTTCCATCCATTTTCCTGCAAACTGTATAAATATGTTCTTTAAGGCAGAATAAAATTCCCTTGTGTGTATATACCATAGTTTTATAATCCATTCATCTGTAGATGGACATCTAGGCTAGTTTCATGATTTGTCTATTGTGAGTTATATTGCTTTAAACATGGATATGCATGTGTCACTATAATATTCTGACTTTAATTCCTTTGGAAAGATACCCATCAGTGCTATAGCTGGCGGTTCCATTCTGAGACTTTCTTTATGATCCTACATATAGTCAATCTTAGCCAAAGCTCCATGTGCAGCAAAAAAAAAAATGTTATTAGTAATGTTGCCTAACTCTGCCAATTACATCGTTATGCTCTTCGGTATATCTGTGGGTATCTAAGTATGTGCATGTACATGTAAATATTATAAGATTTTATTAAGCAGTAGTAACTCTGCAATTTTGGAGACATTTTTATGTATCATATGTGAAAAGTAGAAAGTGCTACTGACTATTGACTAGAGACCAGGAATGCTGGTGAACATCCTATCGTGCTTAAGACAGTTCCCCACAACATAAAAACCTGCTGTATCAGCTATTTGGAAAGATGTGTTAAAAGTATTTTCCTATGGTTAGAATTTGTCTATTTCTCCTTTTGGCTCCATATTTTGAGGCATTTTTATTTGTTTCATACACCAATATCTTCTTCTCAGATTAACTACTTAATCATATTATATTTTTCTTTAGTAATGTTTTGTGCCTTTAAGTCTACTTTGTATGATATTAGTATATAAAAACTGGTTTCAGTTTTCTTTTGAGTAGTATTTTGTATTTATTTTTCCATAATATTATCTCCAAACATATTTTAGGCTTGAAAATAATTTTTTTTAGTAAGAAGTCTATAGTAGACATTTTAAAAATTGATTTTGTTTATTTTAGTTTTTTTACATGCAGATTTAGTCCATTTGCATTTAATGTAGTGACTAATGAATAGAGATTTTAAGTTTATTTTTCTATTTAATAATTTCTAGCCGGGTGTGCTGGTGCACTCTTGTAATCCCAGCATTTGGGAGGCTGAGACCAGAGGATCCGGGTTCACGGCCAGCCTCAGCTACCTAGTGAGGCACTCCGCAACTTAGTGAGACTCGGTTTCAAAATAAAGAATAATTTCTATTCAGTTTTTTCTTCCTTCTAAATTCAAAAAATATTTTGGTTATTATATTTTCTTCTATTTACCTGTTTTTAAAATTAGAACAGTCTTCAATTTACAGAAAAAATTGCAAAGATTACAGAGCATTCTCATTTACCTTATATCCATTTCTCCTTATTGCTAACACCTTACATTAGTATGGTATGTTTGATATTATTATTGTCTATTAGCTGAAGTTCAAATTGATTCAGATTTCTTTCTTTTTTTTTTTTTTTTTTTTTTTTTTTTTTTTTG
>PVLC010000174.1:79561-104746 GCA_004027655.1 Graphiurus murinus | reverse complement strand
GCTGATTCAGATTTCTTTTACACTCATATAATATATTTTTCTACAGTATATTGAGTAGACATGACCACTCAGGCTGTAGCAGTTTCTCACTTCTACTTCTGAGCTACACTACCACACCCCAGCCCTATCTTATTTTTTATTTTGAAACAGTTTCACTAAATTGCTGAGTCTGGCTATAAACTTGTGATCCTCCTGCCTCAGCCTCCTGAGTACTGGATTACAGATGTGCACCACCACAGCCAGCTCATACTTGTTTTTGATGACTTTGACAGTTTTGAGGACTAGAGTCCCTCAATTTGGGCAAGTCTGATATTTGCCTCATGATTATACTGGAGTGTTCTGTTTCAAAGAGAAAGTGTACAGAGGTAAAGTCCATTTTCATTTTCTATCAAGGATAAGTGCTATCAATATTACTTCTCACTCAGCAGTGAAACCATGTGAACGTGACGATGGGGCTGAGCTAGTGTTTGTCTTCTCTGCTGTAAAGTTACTCTTTCTTTCTCTACCGTGTTCATTGTAAAGCACTCACCATGTATAGCACGCACTTAAGGAGTGGAAACTTATATTCTGCTTTTTAAGAGTGAAGTACCTATATAACTTATTTGAAATTATTCTCCATGATAGATTTGGCACCTCTCGCCAACCTATTGTAAATCATTTCTTTGTATCAGTGTAGACTCATGGGTGTACATTTTTATTCTTTGAGCTATAATTCATTATAGCCCAATTCATTTTGTTGCTCAAATTGTCCTAGCTATGGTGTATTACTCAGTTTTTCATGTAGACTTGATGTCTTTTCAGAAATTATCGAGTGATGAAAACGTGAATTCTTAATATGACAATTGAGAAGATGGTTTATTTTATAAGTAAATATTTTTTGGCATAGATGTAATAGGAAGGGAAAATACAAGGTATGGTAAAAGTTATTACAACTGATGACTAGCAAGGCAGATTTATAATTCATGACTATAAAATAAATTTTTAACTTAATGCTGTCTAAAGCATAATTTTAATTTTTATCATTTTCTCAATGTTGCTAGAATTTTAGACCTTTTAAACTAATCCCTTGGTTGTCATTTGTAATATTTTGTCATGCCTTTTATTTCTATATGCATTTTAAACTAGGAAGCTATTAAGATTATTGCTTTATAGAATCAATATACACATGTAGAATGTTAACTTAATATATACAAATTATAATTATCTGAGATATTAATACTTTGCTGGGACTTTTCTACATTTTAATTTAATTTTATAATCCCTTTGTAGTCTGAAACATATGATCATTATTTCAAAATCTGTTTATTCTAAACCTAATGTGTAACTCATCTATAGATATTCTTATACATACATTTTTCTCCTTTTGGATATCAAACATCTAATTCTGTCTTTTCATTTTATTAAGTGTTTTACTGAAAACTAAAAATTGTAGTTTATATGTTTTCTTTTACCAGGCAAGATAGATAGTATGTATGAATCTATGTGTGATAGGATAGGACATTGCCAAGATAATAGTAAGTTTAAAATCAAGTCACAGCAAATGTTAATATCCAGACTTTAAACTTTTATACATGTGTATGGTACTGGTGGTTGAACCTAGGGGCACTCTACCTCCAAGCTACATCCCCAGTCCTATTTTTTTTTCATTTTATTATTATTTTTCTAATTTTAAAAAGGGCCTCATTAAGTTGCTGAGGGTCTCACTAAGTTGCTAAGGGCCTAAGTTGCAAACCTGTGATCCTCCTGTCTCAGCCTCCCAAGTACTGTGATTACAGGTGTGTGCCCGGCTGACTTTAGACTTCATAACATTACCACTTTATAAAATTATAAGTTTTAACAGTATGGAGATTCTAATTTTTTTTTTTTTTTACGGTACTGGGGATTGAACTCAGCGGCATTCTACCTTCGAGCTATACCCCCAGCCCTATTTTTTATTCTTTACTTTGAAACAGGGTCTCACTAAGTTGTGGAGTGCCTCACTAGGTAGGTGAGGCTGGCCGCGAACCCGGATCCTCCGGTCTCAGCCTCCCAAATGCTGGGATTACAAGCCTGCGCCACCACGCCCGGCACGGGGGGTATAGCTTGGAGGTAGAATGCCTCTGAGTTCAATCCCCAGTACCGCAAAAAAAAAAAAAAAAAGATCCTAAAAGCCTTGACCAGTTATAATATAGCAGATATGTTATGAGTATTTTTAATAAAACCTTTTATTATTAATCTAATTTTTGTAAAATCTTACAACTAACTAGCAACCACTTGTGAATACGCATTGTGAATGCTACTTGGGAACAGGCCCTAAGCGACTCGGCTATACTAACTACTGAGCACAGATCTGCAGAAGACCCTCTAGTGACACACAGGGGTCTGTGCCACGACCACACATGCAGGAATTGCAAGTTGGAGAGTACAGAAAGACTGAAGAGAGCTGGTGTCATGTGAAAAAGAAGTAGGATCAAGTTGATGTGAAAATACCTTGGTTAGTGCCATTGTCCTACCTTGGCATAAATGATTTACCAGACTTTTGTTCAGATTTGACTTGAATTAAATAGGCCCTTTATATAAACATCCCTGGGTTAGCATCTTCATCTGTGAAGAGATTTTTGAAAGGTTAAGTGAATGTTCACCTGTGGAAGAAGCAAATCAGGAGTGCCAACTTCATAGGCGGAATGCCTGGCTAACATCCCAGCTGGACTGCTGGTAGCTGTGTGACCCTGGGCAAGTTACCTGACCTCTCTGTACTGAGTGTCCTCATCTGTCAAAGAAGGACAATAATAGCTCATAGTCTATTGGGTTGTTGTATGACTAAAGAAGTTTGTATTTGTAGAGTGTTTAAAAATAGTGCCGGGTACATCATAAGTGCTATATAAGTATTTAGTAAATACATAAAATTAAAAATGGAAGAAATAAACACTTTGGTCTCAATAAAGGCTTGGTTCTGTCCCTCCCAAATACTTAAAAATATCACTTCATAGCCAGGTGTGGTGGAACACGCTTGTAATCCCAGCATTCGGGAGGCTGAGACAGGAGGATCCTGGTTCGCGGCCAGCCTCAGCTACCTAGTGAGGCACTCCGCAACTTAGTGAGACTCGGTTTCAAAATAAAGAATAAAAAATAGGGTTGGGGGTATAGCTCGGAGGTAGAATGCCCCTGAGTTCAATGACCAGTACTGCAAAAAAAATAAAATAAAATAAAATCACTTCATTTTTTTTTCCCCTTTGGACGAAATATCTTATTTAGGTCAGATAAGGCTTATTGATAAAGACCACTCCTTTACAAAATAGTTTTATTTTTATAAATAAAGCTTTAGTTTTATTAAATGACACATTAACATTTTTAAATTTTAAAATGCTTAAAAATTGGAAATTTATCCCAGGAGTATGAATATATATATGTTTGCTTAGGTAAGTGTGCAATTATGTATATATATAAATGCTTATCTACATAAATAAGTGGATATCCAAGGACCTCTGAGTCTATCCTTCATTATTTTTATGAGCCCTGTGATATTACTTTCTGGTTGGCTGGTCAGTCAATGCATTCTGGTCTGAGCCTTTTTCCCCTGTTCATTGATAGATTAAGACTGGAAGTAAAAAGAAGCAGAAATGTTTTGATCTAGTTCTGAACCATCATCTTGCTTTCAAATACGGAACAGTGTTTATGTTAGAGTATTTGGCAACTGAGAAGTGGGTTGTTTTGAAGGCCTGTTTTTAAGGCCAAATTTGCTCAGGGTGGGGTCCTGCTCTTGGCTTAGAAGCCACATTCACCACTGGCCCCATAGCTGGAGAACACAAACGACCAATTATACTGCAGGCCAGTTGCTGAACTGTTCACAGAGTACAGGCAGGGGAGCCTGCCTGCTCAGAGCAGGTTCTCAGCCCACAGCCTCCAAAGTCCTGGAGGATTCTAGGTGTCCAGGGAGCTCCGCTCCAAGGGAACCATTTGCATTATCAGAGGGCACATCTTTCATAACTGTTAAATTAGAGGCACCACGTGACTAATTTGGCAATGGCTAGGATGATCTCGGGTAACGACAATGAACCATCTTGAAAGAAATAAAAAATGCCACAGGCATTTTCACTGACCCAAATAGTGGTAGGCAAACACAGACTCTAGAACTTCTCCAGAGACATTAGGGATTCCATGGTCCTTAGTTTTGAGCTGACGAGATTTGATGGTTGTTGGTAACCTTTTTATTCCTTTCTGTGTTTTTGATGACAGCTCAGGGGGCCTGGGGAGAGCCTGCAAGAGAAGAGCACACCGGACTTCATTGCCTTCATCTCAAAACAACACTCTTATTTTAATTAAAAAAAAAAAACTATGGTGTGCAGTGCAATCACTATATTAAATGGTATGTGTGTGTGTGTGTGTGTGTGTGTGTGTGTGTGTGTGTGTGTGTCATTTACAAAACAAAAGCTATCACCGTTTACCCTCTATTCTCCAATTTCCCTTCTCCCATCCTATGTGTGTGTTCTTTCCTAACTCGTCCAAGTCAAGGGGGAGGAGATTACAAATAATCACATGCCTGTTCAGCACAGAGGGGTTCACAGCAGGGCTGAGTTTACCCCATCAGCCATTTACTTTCTTTTGCTTTCCCCAGTTAGACCAAAGCTTTGCACCCTCATCCCCTCCTCAGGAGCACACTGTGATGGTGAGGAGTTGTAGGAGTTTGGTTGCTTTCCCACTTCTCTTCGTAGAAATACTCACTGAAGATCTATAGATCTATTCCAGTTATTTTCTTCATAGGCTATTTGCAGGCTCTCCAAATCTTCCAAAAGTTCCAGAGCTTCTACTTGCAATAAGCATTGATAATTCTTCTTAAACTCTCTTAGCAAAATATAATCATGGGAGAACAACTGGAGTCTTAACGAGTTTTATCATACATGAACCTGTTAAGAACTTAATAGATAGATCAGAAGAACAAGACCACTAGATTCAATGGTTTAAGGTAAACTAGTCTTTCTATTTGAATATTTGAGAACTATCTTGGCAATTCACTACATTGTCCCTCTCTGAAACTTGAAAAGAAGAAAAATTCTTTGTGCCAACAAAGATTCATCCATTTAACTTGCTCTTATGAAAACCTAGGCATAGGTGGTAATCAGTAAAAGACTAAAATATAACTGACAAAAATGAAACTCACCAGCTTAGACCTATTCAGATTTCTTAATTCTGTGGGGCTTAGGACTGGGGGATGGGGAGTTGGGCCTGTAGTGTGGACTGTGACTCTAATTACTTTTTAAATTCTCTTCCTACAGCTTAGGCTTGGGAAATCAGTAAGACAACAGCTTTGATGATTTTCTCACTGTTCACAAAGGGCAATTTAGGGTAGCAATGGGGATGGCCTTTCAAGTCAGGAAAAAGGAAGGCTTAGGAAGGCTAGTATCAAATAAGACCATAATAAATATAAACTGTAATTTTGGGGGGGGATACCGGAAATTAAACCCAGGGGCATTCTACCTCTGAGCTAAACCCCTAGCCCTATTTTATTTTTATTTTGAAACAGAGTCTTACTATATTGCAGAGGGCCTTGCTAAAAACAGTGTAAATTAAAAAATTAAATTAAAATTTACAAACCACTGTATTACTGACTCTCTGACCATGTTGGGGTGAATCCTCAGTCCAGGAACTCAGGATCTGCAGAGTCCTTAGCTAACGTGACGGAAAAGAATTTCAGCACGCGCCAGTCAGAGACATGGACAGAGGTTTATTTGAGGAAAAAGGGAAAAGGAAGAAATACACATTCAAGAGAGAATGCGGGCCACCTCAAAATGAGGAAGAGCAGTTTTGGGAGTTCAGAGCCGTCTTCTTATAGGGGACTTTTGTGAGGGGTGGGCTAGAGGAGGTGTGTGAGGATGATCTCAGTCCAGTAGTCTCCTAGGCGGTTTTTGGTGGCCGAGTAGTCTGGTCAGCTCTAGGGTAGATGATCTCAGTCAGGTAGTCCCAAGGTGCTTCCTGGTGGTCTGGTGGTCTGGTCAACCTTAGGGTCCTTAGGTGATTGGGGTCCTCATTAGCTCATTGACAGATAAGCAGGAGAGTGTCCTAAGTTATCGTACCTGTCTTGTTATCAATGCACAAAGCAATTATAGTTTCTTTTAGTTAACTCCAAGATGTACAGATTTCCCAGGAATTTGGGAGAGTCAGACCTGGGAAAGAGAACCGGTTTGTGGAGTAGAGGCTGAAGCGCTTCAGTTCCAGGTTTTTTTTATATTAAAGTTATATTTTACTTTCCCTTCCTGTCTGTGTCCTTTCTACCTACTTATTTCTTCTGTCCTACATCAACCAGTGCTCCTCGTACAATGCCCAGGTATAATCAGCAGCTGGAGCCATCCTCAAGCAGTGATTTTGTGTTTATTAATGATCCATCTCCAGACTATGGTCAAATGGTCAAGAATAGAAGACTGATGTGAGAGACCACTCTACCAGGGTTTGGGATGCTTTACAGCTCATTTACTGTTCTTGTCACAGTTGCTTTTATTTGCAAGGTGACTTGGAGGATTGACTGTTGAGTCAGACCAGCCCCAACTTAAATCCTGGGTACTTAAATAACTATCTGACTATAAATAAGGTTTGGTGTTAATTTTCTGTCTTATAAATAGGAATGATGTTGTCAGGCATGGTAATCTCAGTACTTGAGAGGCTGAGACAGGAGGATCACAGGTTGAAGACAGTGAGACTCTTAGCAACGTGATGAGACCCTATTTTAAAACAAAACAGGAGAAGGACTGGGGGTGTAGCTCAGAAGTGTAGAATGCCCCTGGGTTTGATCCCCAGCAACACACACACACACACACACACACACACACACACACACACACACACAATAAGTAGGAATGATATTAATTTGTCTCATAGTGTTGCTATGAAGTTTCAAGACATCTATAAAATATACCTAATACTAAAGGAAGAACTCTTTCCTTCTTTCTTTTCCTATCTTATGCTTTCTTAAAAACCTACTAACTTTCCACTTAAAAATTAAAACACTTTCTAAAGAAAGATGCTATCCTTTAATTGTATGTAACATTCTTCCAAATACAAAGGATTAATTCAATAGCTAACTACAGAGAATTAGAGGCACATTAGTTGTTTTGCATGGATAAGTGGTAAATTAAGTTTCAAGAACACCCTCAGGTGATAGTCTTATTAACTGCGAACAGGTTTTAAAAAGCATAGTATACACTTATCTTTTAGGGCTGTTGGTGATTTCTTGGTGAAGGAGATGTTAAGATTCTGATTTTATTTTATTTTATTTTTTTCTTACTCCTGGAAGCAAATCCTAGGAAAAACTTCCAGGTTTGAGGCGTGAAATTCCAGTCAGTGTTCTGGGCTGGTGATTTTCTTTAGCTTAGAACTACCTCAATACTGCCTCCTGGTGGTAAAGACAAGAGATTTTTGTAAACACATTGACATGGGGATGGTTTTACTAAATGGCAATAATAAGGGTCCTGAGCGAGAGTTAAATCCTGAGAGCCCAAATGGGAAGAGTACCAAGTTCATACATGTCTCCTACTCTGAGCAAGAAACTGTTCTCACTGTGACGGTTTGGATTATGAGAATCCTTTTATAAGAGATGAACAATGGGTGTTCCTTTGGCAGACGATACTGAAGGGGAGCAGTCAAGGATTGGTTGAATGAGGAAGATGGGAATTATTTCATTTTATGTGTTACTGGGAGGCACTGTTTTCCCTGTAGTCATTGTAGTAAACTGGTGAACACCCAGGACTTTCGGCCAGTGACAGTAAAGTATCAGAGTTACAAAAGATATTTTTTTTAAGTCCAAATCTCTTATTGCATTAAACGGACCAGCCCCAAATCACAAAAGCAATTAGTGGCGGGTCGTAGGACCTGGAATAGTCATTATTCACTGAGCCCTTATTAAATGCCAGCTACTGTGCTAGGTAATTGAGTACAGACATGAATAATTAAAAAATAATATCTATCCTAATGGAGCCATTGACCCACTGAAAACCAAACCCATTGTCTTCTACTGTGAAAAGATGTCTACCAAAAAATAATATTCAAAATTGACATTTGAGTGTTTGGAGCTAGCTTAAGTTTGAGTAGTGAAATTTCTGGGAATTTAGATTCCCTAAGGTAGTTAGGATTTTGCCCCTGTTTAATTTATAATTGTCAAGAGTAATGATGTCAAGCCCTTGTAAGAGACACACACACACACAAAAAATGAAGCCTTTGATGTGAAAGTAATAATAGGTGGGTCTCATTTTCACGTTGCTGGTCTATGTCTATAGAAGTTTGGGTGTGTCAAGAATCTCTAGTCCCCAGAGAGGAAAGTCAGCCCTTATTCATTTTAGCCAACATGGAAAGAGCTTACCTGTCACTGCTTAAAATCATTAGCCCATGCAGCACTGTAATCGTCTAAGTATGAAATTCATGAGTTAGTTCACAGCACATTTCATCAGAATGATTAATGTGGTTAGATAATAGTAAATGGACCGTATCTTCTTCTAATGGTGTCATGAACTCTCAATGTATTTACATATAGAGACTCAAATTGTCTAAAAGAAATCACCACTGATAGCTTTTACCATCATATTAACCTCAGCATGAAAAACAAAACAAAACACTGGTGTTTTCTTAGTTGTCCTCTCTGCCACTACCTTGCCAGACTGAAACAATATATCCCAAAGGAAGTGCTTTCATCACTTTTCAGTTCTTATCTAATTTTCCTGGATGGTTAAGGGGCAAATTCCTATATTCATTTTATTGGTAATTTAAGGATTTATGGTTTTCATAAGTGTATTATAAGGATTTAAGACACACATAACATTATTTTCCATTATATAAAGTATTCTTGCCAGGTATTTCAGAAAATACCACTTTGCTTTCACATGTCCAAAGATGTATCCTGTTGGCACAAGTTTAAATGGAATCAATGATACCTGTGTCTCCTGGGTATTTTTTCTTTCTACTCTTTTCTTTTCTTTTTTTTTTTGCACAAATTATTTTCCTCATTCCTAATTCCAAGGTAAAAGATATTTAAGGTCTAGACACATAATCTTCACAGGGATGCTTTGAGAAGCCAACTAGATAATCCACGTAAAGTGTTTAAGCACAATAGCAGAGAGACATGTGCTCAATAAATCATAGCAATTTATTTTATTGCTGGACAGGATAATTGGCAAATGAGCTGATAACTGGCAATCAGAGGAAGTTCAAGTAGGCAGGTGGTTATCAGGAACATTATGGATCCGGTCATAGTGAGAATTATACTCAAGATATGCAATTCTGTCCATGGTGGAATGGATAAGATATACAGAAACCACATAAGCATGGTGGAATTGTGAAACGAAACAGAAAGTTCAGTCACTGGGGACACTGAGGACAAAGAAGGCTATTTTAGGGCACCGTTGAGAGATAAAGGAGGAATCTAAATCTGGGAACTAGGATCTCAAATGAAAGCCAAGCAGATAGAAGTGATGTCTGCCTTGACCCCTCCCTCCCTCCACAGGGCACAGGGCCAGCCGCCTCCCACGGTCTTACCTGGGTCACTCATCTCTGCTTTTTCAGGGCTCCACGAGCAAGGAGGGTCAGAGGGCTCAGTTCTCCCATCGAAGAGTCAAACCTGGTTAGGAAAGACATTGCTATCCAACTCAGCAAAGGGGTATCTGTGCATAAAAGAACACTGGCCAGTGAACTCTCATGAAGACATCAATTCTTAAACAAAATTTAGTCCAGAAGAAGAAGAAGAGGAGGAGAAGGAGAGGGAGGAAGAAAGGAAAAAGAAAAAGGAGGAAGATGAAAAATACCCAAGGATTTGGAGTTCAGATTTTGTGTTTGATTTTCCACTTGACCTAGACAAGGTACTTAAACTCTCTGAGTCTGACTATTTTCTTTAGTGGAAATACTGCAGATTAAAACACTTCCATTGACATTATATACCTAGGTGAAATATCAATGCTGGTCTTGAGATGGGGAAGAGGCAGGAGTGGGGAGGGAGCCAAGGGGGGGAAGCTCACCAAGTGCTGTGTGCATGCATGTTCCTATCACCATGAGCTACATTATGATGTGAGACTATAATGCACCAATAAAAATACATAAATATTTTTAAAAAATGAAAACACAGAACTAGCATGAATGAGAAGAGGCATGCAAAAAAGCAGGTTGTGGATGTAAATCCTATAAAGTTCCCGGAATTATTTACCCCACCCATTCTTCCCGGCCCATCTTTCTTGATCCCTTTCCCTCTCTGTCTGACCCAGGAGCACACATTCTTCTACACACAGAAGAGAGCAGGTCAGACCATTGAGACAGCAGGTCAGACCATTGAGGTCAGACCAAGAGAGCAGGTCATTCCCTCCCATGAATCTTGGCAAGAGTGGTATGAGAATCCCCACTGGCTTGAAAGAAGAAACTATCATGAGCAGAAACTACTCTACCTCGAGCAGAACTCCAAATATCTTCGAGGCCCCTGGTGCATGGCTCATTTCTCCCAGAGGCATGGAAGAGCCCTTGGCCCAGTGCCAAAGGAAGCAGTTCCACAGGCCCATGATAAGATGCTATGGCTCAGTAGCAGTACCCTGGGAGCCAGAGAGCTCAGATCCAAACCCATCAGCTCTCAACTCTTCACTCCTCTTGCTCTTGGCAGAATAGAGGCAACACCTGCCACTGTTCCTAGAGTCCTAGGCCAGAAGCCTGACTCAGAGGGTCTAAATGGACCAGAGTAGGCCGCAGGCCAATCAAAGAGATAAGTGGTGGTGAAACAGAAAAGGAATTTATTCCCGAGTCATCATGCTGGGAAGAACAGAGGACTAGAGACCTGGGACCTGTCTTCAGAATACTGCAATAGATCTGTGATTATACAGGGCAAGAAGGCAGGAGGCAAGAGGCATGACTGGTTAAGAGGTCTTGGTCAAGTTGTGGTCTGGTTGATCTGATTGTTATCTCAAGGCTG
The DNA here is from genome assembly GCA_004027655.1 of Graphiurus murinus. Classification (NCBI taxonomy): domain Eukaryota; kingdom Metazoa; phylum Chordata; class Mammalia; order Rodentia; family Gliridae; genus Graphiurus; species Graphiurus murinus. The sequence continues at coordinate 93,840 of PVLC010000174.1, read as the reverse complement.
GTTCTGTGGGCTCCTGCTAGTGCAGGGAAGTCATTATTGTCGGTGAGGGAGGGGGTAAATTTGCTTCCTGTCATAAAATGTTTGGTTTCCTGTGTGTGTGTGTGTGGGGGGCATTGAGATGATTGCCTGCAGGATCCTGGTCCTTGGAATTTGAGATAAGTCGGAGAGGAAAACTGACTTAGAGAGAGAACAGGTCAGAGGAGCAAAATGGAATTAGTTGGCCAGGCATGGTGGCATGTACCTGTAATCCCACTACTTGCGAGGCTGAAACAAGAGGATCTTAGACTTGAGTTCAGCATCAGCAATGTAGAGAGATGCTCAATAATCTAGTGAGTCCCTGTTTCAAAACTAACTAACTAAATACATAAATAAATAAAAAGGACTGGTGGTGTAGCTCAGAGATAGAATGCCTTGGGTTCAATCATCAACAAACAAAACAAAACTAAACAAAACAAAACAAAAAATGGAGTTAGTTTGGACAATATCTCAGTCGTCTTTCAAATTTCCAAACTTAAAGAAATGCACATTATAGCATGAGCTACTTCCTAGAAAAATGGGTGATGTATCTTTTTGTGGGAAGCTCTTTTCTACCTGAGGATGCCATTAGGTTACCCACTATAGGACCAAAAGGAAATTTCCTCTCTGTCCTCTTCTGGTTCTCTGGAATGATCTGACAAAGATTAAATAGAAGAAAAAGCATACAATTTAACATGCAAAAGAAAAAAATAAAAACATAGCATGGGGGGAAATCATAGGAGCATGATTACCACTCACTAACATTACTTGGAACCATATATACCTTTTTTACTATGGGGGAGGGTGTGCAGGGCAAGTAAAGTTTATCTTGTTATGCAGAAAAAGACACCAGGTAATGGCAGCCACCTATCTGGGTCATGCCTCATATTCTCAATCTCTTCTTCCTGAGTAAAGATCTCTCCTGGGCAGAAAGGGGGTATCCAATAGACATGTCTCTGCCTGCCTCTGCCATCTACTAATGTGGATAGATACAAATTTCTCCTAACAAACAAGCAGATTTTAAGAGCCATTCCTGTGACCACAGAGCTTGAGTTTCTCAGAATCACTGTCTTGAAATATGACAAATATTTCTGAGGTGGGATATTTGACTCTCTCACACCACCCTCTTCTAATTTTATGGTCTATTTGTAAATATATTGAAATGATCTTTCTAGTGAGAGCACCAACTGGCTTGCCACTGTTAAGTTGCAAAGAGCCACTTCCTTCACTCTCTGCCTGTAGACCTTACCAGAGGCAGAGAAGGGATCCCTGTGAACTATGCACTGGTTTCTTTTGAAAAGAAAAACAGATCCCTGCTGGTTTGTTTTGTTTTTGTTTTTGTTTTGTGGTACTCAGGATAGAACCCAAGGTATTCTACCTTTGGGCTATACCCCCAGACCTCTTTTATGTTTTATTTGGAAACAGGGTCTCACTAAGTTGCTAAGAGCTTCCTGTCTCCACCTCCCAAGTACTGGGATTACAAGTGTGCACCAACATTCCTGTGATTTTATTTTTTTATTTTTATTTATTTATTTATTTATTTATTTATTTATTTATTTATTTATTTATTTATTTTTGCGGTACTGGGGGTTGAACTCAGAGGCATTCTACCTCAGAGCTATACTCCCAGCCCTATTTTTTATTCTTTACTTTGAAACCAGGTCTCACTAAGTTCCAGAGTGCCTCACTAAGTAGCTGAGGCTGGCCAGGAACCCAGATCCTCCAGCCTCAGCCTCCCAAATGCTGGGATTACAAGCGTGCACCACCACGCCCGGCTCATTCCTGTGATTTTAACACATAAAATCCACCTAGCATTGTAGGAATGATGGGCATAGCTGGAGAACTTGAGGTTATTCTCTGATTTAAAAAAAACACAACACTTCATCATAAGAGAGAGACTTGTGAAAGTTCTCTTAAATTGTATGTCTGTTGGCTAATTTCGGCCTCAGGTGAAGTGAAACAGTTTGAAACTTACATCTGTCTGGATGTTTTGCTACTGCTGATTTAGCAAAAGATAAAATACAAGGTACAACTACTAAAATAAATTCACGGAAGGGTCATTAGTTGTTATTGTTATTTTAATAGTTGCTTTTAGATTCATATTTTCTTTCTCACTCTGATGGTGATTTTTATATTATTGAGCTAAAAACCTTTCTCTCATCTCTGAAATATAGTCTATATATTTTTTTTGTTCACAAATAATTATCACAGAATTCATGTGGTTTTTATACACAGAAGAACACTCTACATTGTTCAAACCTTCATCATCCTGCTCTGCTATCTTTCTGCCTTTTTTTTGTTTCTGGCAGAAATTTCTCAACATCTAAGCCCAAGTTTAAATGGGCTTTTTTTTTCATCTTGCTCTTCTCCTTAATCCACCAAGTCTGAGCAGTTGTGGAGGAAACATTTTTCAACAGTCATGTTTTCTTGGGTGTGTATGTGTGTGCATTCAGGAAAATGTTTCATCTTTCACTCACCCAGATGCATAGTATGGAATACCTCCAGCCAAAAGAAGAGATTTCTGTATTTACATGGTCCAAACTCCTTAATTTTAGGGAAGAAAATAGAGGTACATGGAATAAAATTATTTGAACAATATTATATTTAATGTAAGCTACTCCAAAAACCTATTCTGATATATTTTCCACAGGATTAATTTACAATCACCCTTATTTAGTGTAAATAATAGTATTATAGTTGACTAAGGCAAGGATTCTATATCTGATTCTATTGTTTTCTTATTGTATTTAGCCTCTTGGCAAATGTCAGCATACCAGATAAAAATAAATAAAACAATGTATCAATTTCTTTTATCCAGCATGTTTAATAGTGGTCTACAAATATGTTGGGGGGAAACTTTCTTACTTTTTGCAAAGTATAAATAGTTTAATTCCTTATACACAAAATGTTATCAAAATTATTTATCTTGAATGTAAAGTCCAATTTGCATTTTAGTCCTTCCTTCCATTAAGTTTGGGACATAGTTGGTTTGTCCTAAAATAAGACCTCTCAATGGGTGTGGTGGCCCATGCCTGGAATCCCAGTACTTGGGAAGCTGACACAGAAGGATGGCAGGCTCGAGGGGAGCCTCAGCAATTTAGTGAGACCCTCAGCAACTTAGTGAGAACCTACTTCAAATAAAAAAAACAAGGGGGTGGAGGTATGGCTTGGAGGTAGATTGCTCATTCAATCCCCAATACTCCCCCTAAAAACAAAACAAAACAAAAACCCTCCTTTTGTGAAACTGTTTCTACACACACTTCATGCTAGTGGTTTTAAAATAAGGATGGAACTCCTGTGCTCCACTTCTAAAGAACATTTAGCAACATTTAGAAAAATTTTTGATTGTCACAAATTGAACAGAGTGGGGAGGTGATACTCTAATCTCATGGAGAGAGAACAGATATGTTGCTAAATGACAATGCATAACACAGCTCCCCGGGACAAAGAGGTATTCAATCTAAAGTGTTAATAACATTGAGAAACTCATATGCAGAAGAAGGTCTTTCCCCTCTGCCTGTGAGATCTGTGCCTGCTCAAAGCCCCAGCATCAAAGTGAATATACTCTCTTCTATTCCTCCCGACAACCACTTCCACAGGATAACTGTGCAAGTAGCAGATTGTGCTGAAAGTTCTCTCTCTCTCTCTCTCTCTCTCTCTCTCTCTCTCTCTCACACACACACACACACCACATGTGCACGTGCACTGAGTAATTAGCTCATGTGATTACTGAGACAAAGTCCAAGATTTGCATTGCGCAAGCTGGAGATCTGTAACAGATGATACTGTAGTTTGAATCTGAGTCTAATGACAGGGGACCTATGTCTCAACTCAGACATAGTCAAATAGAGGATTTTTTTCTTTCTCAGCCTCTTCTATGCAGGCTTTTAGTGGACTGAGTGAAGCCCACCCATCTGCTTTACTCAGTCCATTGATTCATATGTCAATCTCATTCAGAAAAGAAAAACCCTCATAGAAATAAACAGAATTATGTTGAACCAAATATCTGGGAACCTGTGCTTCTAAAAGTTGACATATAACATTTATCTATCACATTGTTGTATATGTGAAGACCCACTAATGTGTTTGGCTCAACAATATTCTTACACTTTAGCTTTCAGAAAGAAGAAATCCAGGGCATGGCACTATTTTTCTTCTTTCTGTCATTTATAACTCCTGAGGGGGAAGAGCATGATATCAGGATTTGTTCCCCTGATATAGAATTATGCTAAAGTCTTTAGGAGGCAGAGGTGGCAGAGCAAGTTTTTCTCTAAATAAGAAAAAGTTTATTTTTCTTATCTTCCAGTTAAAATTGTAAAATGAGTTTTCTTGGGTCAGATCATTCAGTTTGGAGGTCTATAAGAGAAAGCCATCACTCAATTATATTTTGTTGAGAACAAGACCATTTTATCATTATCAGCTTCATAATGAATATTTGACATAATGTGTTTTATTTTTCTGAAAGAACTCAATAGTCTCTCATGTCCATGGTGAATTGGACAATTGATTCTATTTCCCTGTAATTATGTTATAATTCAATTACATCATCCAAATCCAACTACAAATATCCAATTAATATCTCTATGCCTGCTTCTACACGCAGCAAAGGAAATTGAGACTAAAGAAACAATTAAAGAACTTATAGCAGGGGTAGTATGAGGCAGAGAAAGGACAATTGCAGGTTCATGGCCAGCCTCAGCAACTTAGTGAAGATCCTCTGTCAAAATAAAAAATAAAAAAGGGCTGGGGATGTAGTTCAGAGGTAGAATGCCCCTGGATCCAATCCCCAGTACCAAAAATAAAATAAAATACAAGACTGGTGTTAAAGTTAGACATAGAATTTATAAGTTCTTAGTCAAAGAACTTATAAATTGGCATTTGGGGCTGATATAATTGAATCATGAAGATATAATCCCAGAAGTGGATAAGTCCATTGCAATGGATTTGTCTGGATAGTGGCCTGGGCTGGTAGGGTGTGGCTGGAGATGGGTCCCTGGGGCTGCAACCTCACTTTTTTTCTTGCTTTAGCCTCCATGATGTGAGGGGCAAAGCCTCTCTCCACTTCCTGCAGCCATGCTCTGAGGTCCATTGTCCCTGGCTTCATCTGGACGGAACTCAAAATCTCCAAACCATGAGCAAATAAATCTTCCTTCTTCTAAGTTACATGGTCAGGTTTTTGAATTATATCAGTGAGAATGCTAACTAAGACAACTGGTAGTAGTTGGACTTGCTGGTGTACACCTGTAATCTCAGGTACTGTGGAGGCTGAAGCAGGAGAATGGAAAGTTCCAGACCAGCTATTGGAATTTTGTAACATCCTATTTCAAAATAAAATAAAAAAGGGCTGGGTGTACGTTAGTGGTAGAGTGCTTGCCTACCATGCATAAAGAGGCCCGATTTCAATTCTCAGTTCCCTCCCACCATATACATATATGTAGTTTTTCCATGTGACCCCACAAAAAATATATATTTGTCAGTACCCTAGAAGTAGCTCAGCAAATCCAATCTATATGGAGAAAGCTTCCAGTTTTTTTCTCTCAAAATTTATATAGTTTTAGGTCAGAATCTCATCCCATCTCACCTGTCTTATTATGATACTCTCTTGTGGGTCACCTTGCCTACCTATTTCTTACTTGCTTCAACAGAAGTAGATCCAGACTATAATATCAGCATTCACTCTGGCATACTATAGGCACTCCATCGGTATTTGGTGACTAAAGGCATAAATATGGATCACAGACATGGGGACAAGGTTTGGCTGGGGAATGAGCATGACACTCTTGGTTAATAGGAAAACAAATTTTAAAGAAAAGAAGCTCCAATTATCTCTGCCATACCATTAATATTGTAATGTTTATTCTAATTATTTCCATCTAGTCTTACTAACACTGGGCCAACAAATTTTCTTTGAATTTAGATGCTTTTTACATTTGGTGGGAGTCAGAGACATAGACTCTTTATCATCTCTCCCAAGTGATGTTTCTGATCTCAGGATTTGACTTCTTTGTCTCATTTATCTCTCACCATTTATATGTTTCCTCTACTCTATAAAAATACTTCAAAGGAATCAAATAATCAATCTCTTTTGATTTGAAAATTATATTTTTGTTTAGCTATCCAGAGATTATGTTTGTATCTTTCTTAGCTAGTAAAGTACCAGAAATTTGCCTTTGAATAATTTTTATCCAACTTTGCCCTCTGTTCCAGAAGAGTGGTTATCTGTTTCCTGAGGTTGCTTTTGTGGTCTTCCACAGAGAAGTCAGGCTCCTCACATCATGGGCCATGAGTATTTGGGTGTGTGATAGTGAGTAAAATGGGAATGAGGAACACATCACCTGAAGTCTTTGAAAATAGCTGTTTTTGGAAGGGTAGACAGATATCACTCTAGGTAAAAAAGAAAAAAGAGGGAGGGATAAGATTTCCGAATTTTGATATTTTAAATTAAAAAGCCTTCTTTGGAAATGAGCTATGAAAACTTGGGAAGGAAGCAGGGTATTACATTTAAGTCCATGAAATAGATGTGGGATTAAATTCTGAAGACTTAAATGTAAGCTCCATAGGGGGAAGGACCTTGTTTGAGTCACCGACCAATGTATCTGTAGGAAGATCCAGAGGAATTACATAAATACATGGAAATCAAATAATATATTTTTGAATGAGGACTGGATCATACAAGAAACAAGGAGAGAAACTTTAAAAATCCTAGAATCAAATTAAAATAGACACAACTTACCAAAACCTCTGACACACTATGAAGGCAGTATTAATAGAAAATGTTATCGCATTAAGTGCTCACATTAAGAAGAAAAAACTAGAAAGAATCCAAATATGTAACCTAATGATGCATCTCAAGACCCTAGAAAAACAGGAACAAACTGAGTTCAATGCCTGTAAAGGCAGGAAATAATTAAAATCAGATAAAAATAATGAAACAGAGAATAAAAACACAAGGGATTAATAAAATAAAAGTTGTTCTTTTGAGATAAACACTTAGCCAATCTAACCAAAAGAAAGAGAGAATTGACTCAAATCACTAAGGTAAGAGATAAAAAAGGAGACATTACCACAGAGTGTGGAAATCCAGAGGATCATTAGTAACTGTTTTGAAAACTTATATATCAAAAAAACAAAAAGATCTAGAACATACTGATAAATTTCTAGATGCATACAACCTATCTAAATTGAACCAAGAGGATATAGGAAACCTAAACAGACCAATAATGAACGAAGATATATAAAGTCTTCCAACCAAAAAAAAAAGCCCAGAATCAGAGGGATTCCCAACTGAATTTTACAAAAACTTCAAAGAAGAACTAAGCCCAATGCTCCTCAGAACTAAATATAGTGGCTGGAACATGGTAGATAGTCCACATGAAAAATGTTAATTTATTTCCTTATTGGTACTGGGGATTGAACCCAGCGCATTCTACCTCGGGCCTTTTTTATTTATTTTGAAAAAGGGTCTTGCTAAGTTGCTGAGACTGGCCTTGAATCTGTTATCCTCCTTTCTCAGCTTCCCAAGTACTGGGATTATAGGCATGCCCTACCATGCCCAGCTTACAAAATTGATATAGGTAAATAATCTAGTACCTCTGGGTTTGGTTTGCTTAAATGTTGAGACTCATTAACAGTTGTGGGCTTCTGAGGATCTGTGTCTGCCCCTGCACAGGTGTAGAAACCTGCTTGTTTCCATCTTTTGGACTGTACATGGCCTTGGAGTTTTTTGAGGAATCCAATTATGTTGGACTCCTTCCTACCAAGAAGACACCTGTATTTTTATGTTACTATATAAAGAACTGAATAACTGGGGACCCAATTGTGCTCTGAATATGTAGAGAGGTTCTTTCTCATTGAATAAACAAATAAAGCCCAAGCTGCTGACACAGAGTGACACAGCTTTCCAGGTGCTATGTATCAAGCACCTTGAGTCAGGCCTTTGCTGTAACAGAAATGGAACACAGATCACACAGAACTTTTATATTCAGGCTATGGCAACTGCCACATGCAACAGGGGTGGAGAAAGGAGACTGGATTGGGCTCAGGTCCCCTGGACTCTTCACCCCCCAGTGCATTCTGCCATGTGGTGGTCATGAGGTACTGGGACAGTCACCCCACTCAGAGAATCCTTTGTCTTTCTTCTGCAAACTTGTGAGGGTAGAGGAATCTTTTCCTTTCGAGACTTGAATTTCTCTTGTCCTCTGAATGGGCTCTTTTGTTAAAGAGCTGCTTCCATCTTGGTTCTCAGAAGAACATTCTATAGGCTATGCTTTGGCAAGTGAGAAGCCGAAACCAAAGTGGTTTATGGGCTTAAGAAAGGGCTGTTGCCAAGTGCTCTGTGCCTGTACTTTTGTATCATTTTGAACCTCATTCTGATATACTATTACAGTGTACCAATAAGAGTATTAATAATAAAAAAAAGTAATGTTGCTCATGGTTCACTGCAAAGAAAAATCTTGTGATGAACTCAGGATTTCCAGTATAAATTGAAAATTACTTGGTGTTTGTAAGTAGAGTGAAACATTTTGCTTGGATTGAACCTTGGCAAGAAGTATGCCAACAGCTTTTACCAAAACAGTGATACTCTTATGCTGTGGTTTAGATCTGGAGTGTTCTCCTAAGGTTCACATGTTGAACAATGTTTGGTCCCCAAAGCAGCAGTGTTCAGAGGTGAGGGGTCTTGAGAAGTGAGTGGATCACGAGGACTCTGACCTTATCAGTGGATTAGTCTATTGAGAGATTCGTAGCTGAATGGCATATTGAGAGGGGATGGGAATAGTAAAAGGCAGAACATAGTAGATGCAGGTGGGTCCATGTAGGTGTGCCCTTGAGGACTTTATCTGTCCCTGGCCCTTTCTTTTCTCTCTTACATATCCAATAGCTACTTACTGACTGCATCATATACATCAGACCCTGTGCTAAAGAAAGGACCACTGAGATAATAGGTTGTAGCTGCCTGCTCTCCAGAGCTGGCTGCCAGTGGGAGATAGACTGATAGGCATTTAATAAACAGTGTGGTACTTGGGAGGCTGAGACAGGAGGATCACAGGTACAAGAGCAGCCTCAGCCACTTAGGGAGATCCTTAGCAACTTCGGGAGACTCTTAGCAACTGTTTCAAAACAAAAATAAATAAATAAATAAATAAATAAATAAATAAATAAATAAATAGGACTGGGGATGTGGCTCAGAGGTAGAACTCCCCTGGGTTCAATGCCAAGTACCAAATAAATCAATAAATAATAAATAATATACCTGTGCAATGATCGAGGAGTACACAAGAAATACGAAGGAGAGGCACCTACCCCAGTCAAGTGATAGGGTCAAGGAAGTCAGGAAGACTGCAAGGAGGATGTCACGCAGGAGCTGCTTCTGGAAGGGAATTTTCTAATAATACAGATGGCAAGAGTGGGAAAGATCTCCCCAGTAAAAGGCGCAGCTGGAGCGCACATCCCCATGTGTACTGCAGTGATGTTGAAGGGCTAGAGGAAAGTGCTTTTTGTAATATCAGACTTAAGAGGAAGGGTCCACCGACTTGTGCTGCCCGTCTCCATCCTTCTCTTGACCTTTCTGGTCTAGACGGAGGCATCGCTGAGGGCGAGGATGTTTATGCATCTTCCTGCATCCTTTACCACCTCTCCCACCCTTTATTGAATGGATTTCTCTAGCATCCATCTCTGCGCCTGGCAAATGTTTGTAGACTGAATCAATGAGCCAGCAACGTCACTCATTCTTGGAAGCAAATGTTTGTGGCCTCCTTTCAGCCCGGGGGTAGGGGGACCACCTGCCACCCCACCCACACCCTGAGTATGCGGCTGTGTGGCCTCTCGCAGCTGCTGCATCACCCTGCCTCAGCTGCAGCTGCGTCACTGGGCGGATGAAGGGATCCCCGTGTACCCCAGCATATGGCTTTGTTTGTGACTTGTGGGGCCCCAGGAGAAAACAGACTGAGCAGCCAGCAGTGCTCTTCCTGGTTGATGCTGTTGTTTTTTGGAGAAGGGTGGAGTGCTTGGCGAAAGGGAAGGGATCAAGGGGGTAGTGCTGTTTCCAGGGGGATGACATGCCTGCACGCAGTGCTTGGTGCTCTGGTCCCCAGGCAGCCAGGGAGGAGACCCGGGATGTTCCTTTCATTGAAGCCAGGTCACTGAGCAATTGGGGGAACACCCCCCCTCTCTGCCAAGTGGGCAGTGTTTAGGCTGCGCCTGGCTGCAAATGTCTGCTGAGTCACTGGGGACTCAGTGGGCGGAGGGGGTGCAAAAACCCCAAGCCCAAAACAAAACAAATCTCCAGTCTGCAAACCTTGAATCGCAAAACTGCACTTATAAGCATTCGTGTCTGCATGCCCACACTCAAGGCTAGCTTCTCCCGTGAGGAGTGAGTGCCAGGGGGCAATACCTGTGCCACCGTGAGGTCCAGGTCAGGAGGGCAGCCAGACTTAGTGGGTCTCCAGCAAATAAACACAACAAAAACAGTCAGATGTCTTGTCTGGGTGTTTCTCAGATTTCTGTACTCTTGTATATTAAAGATTTTGAATTCCCCTTCTCTTCTTTTCCCCCATTAATAATAATAATAATAATAATAATAATAATAATAATAATAATAATAAAGTAGTCTGTTGTGGTGGTGCACACCTGTAATCCCAGTACTTGGGAGGCTGAGACAGGAGGAGGAGAGGTTCAAAGCCAGCCTCAGTGGCCTAGAGAGGCTCTCAGCAATCTAACAAGGCTCTCAGCAACCTAGAAAGACCATTTACGAATAAGAAATAAAAACTGACTGGGGGTGTAGCTTGGAAGTAAGATGCCTCTGGGTTTAATCCCGAGTACAAAAGTCAATCAATAAATCTCTCAGTCTTAGGACACGTCTGTTATTTTAAAAACTCTGTTGTATTTTATGAAATTATAACTTACCTATATCACTAAAAGAAAAACCAGGGCATAGATTTAAGGCTAAAAAAAGGTTTCTCTTTAACTTAATAAGTTGTAAATAAGAAAAATATGAAATATGTTGCCGGGGTTGGACTTAGCGTTGGGGAAAATGTTTGGAAGTCGAATAGCAGTGGGCATCAGGAGAGGGCAGCACCTCTCTGGTCCTCTCACCCGCTGCACCCTCATCTTGGCTAGCAGAGCCTGGCTCAGGGGGTTTCTAAGGGTCCTTCTTTCCTGTCTGAAAGTCTAACCTGTAACAATGCTCATGAGGTCCCAGAAGGCATTTGCAGTGTTATGTCTTTAAAAGCCTCTCCCAAGTTCCTCAGCCTGCCGAGAAGGAGGAGTAAATCTGGCCAGCCTCCACTCTGATCCCCAAGTGGGAAAGCTCCAAGTTAAAGGGTGGGAGCTCTGGATGGGTTTGGGAAAGCAGAAGAGACAGAGGGAGTAGGTGTCTGAAGTCTGGGAAGGGTCGGTGAACTTCTAGAGCGAGGCTCAGACATCTGGGATCTGTTTCATAGTTTGTCTTATTAATTCTGGGGATTCGCTCCTCTAGAGGTCTGACTTCAGATGTTGTGGGAGGGCCTGTTGACACTAAAGGTCCAGTGGCTGGCGACTGTGCCGAGGCCATGAACTGATTGCTGAGTTTTATTCCTAGCAAGCCTGAGCTGCTTCTAAAGGACAAATGGACGTTGGCACTGTTAACATGTGGAGGAGAGAGAGGAGATGGACACAGGTGCTGGGAGAACCGGCTGTTTGTACCTAGTCCCCCGGGGACTGGTAGAATGAGCTGTGCTGTTCTACCCTTAACACCATCTCAGCGCAGGTGGGGCTGAAGTTGCCTTGGATACAAAGCTCTCCTCTGTGAGCATGAGACTTGCTGGATGTGATTCTTGACCTCTAAGCTTTTACTTTGCATTCAGTAATGCGCCCTCTGCACCTTACTACATCAAAAGTGGGACCTTTCAGAGAGGAGGCCTAAGGAAAAGTGGTTACGTCACTGGGAGTGCTGCTCCCACAAGGGATTAGGAGAGTTTTCACAGGTCCCAGGCTCATCCCCAGGAGAGTGAGCTGGGTCAGGTGAGGTGGTGCATACTTGTAATCCCAGTATGCAGGAGGCTGAGACAGGAGGATTGCAGGCTTGAGGCCAGTGCACAGTAACTTAGAAAGAGCTTCTTTCAGAACAAAACAAAACAAACAAAAAGCCGGGCATGGTGGCCCACGCTTGTAATCCCAGCATTTGGGAGGCTGAGACCAGAAGATCCAGGTTCACGGCCAGCCTCAGCTAACTAGTGAGGCCCTCCGCAACTTAGTGAGACCCTGTTTCAAAATAAAGAATAAAAAAATAGGGCTAGGGGTATATCTCAGAGGTAGAATGCCCCTGAGTTCAATCCCCAGTACCGCAAAAATAAATAAACCAAACAAACAAAGAAAAAGAAAATGGGCTGGAGATAAGATAGAGTGTCCCTTGGTTCAATCCATAGTACCCCCAGTACAAAGGAAGAAGGAAGGAAGGAAGGAAGGAAGGAAGGAAGGAAGGAAGGAAGGAAGGAAGGAAGGAAGGAAGGAAGGAAAGGGCAAGAAGAAGAACAATCCTGGTACCTGAATCAGAGAATCAGAGAGAGAAAGATTATGTCTATGGACATTGGCTTATGCAGTAATAGAATCCAAGGTGTCCCATGATATGCCATCAAGTTGGAGACCTAGAAAAGCCAGAGGCATAATTCTACTAGAGTCTGAAGGCTTGCAACGCAGCATAGTTGATAGTGAGACTCCCAGTTTGTGGCTGAAGGCTGAGAGCTGGGGACAGAGGGTGCTGGTGTAAGGCTCAGAGTCTAAAACTCCTGAGAACCAGGAGCTCCAGTGTTAAAGTTCAGTAAAAGATGGATGTCCTAGCTCAGGAGAGGGATGAAGAATTTGTCATTCCCCTACCTTTCTGTTATATCTCTACAGATTGGATGATGCTCACCCACATTGGTGAGGATAGATCTTCTTTTACTCAGTCTACTGATTCAAATGATAATCTCTTCTGGAAAGATCCTCACAGACACATCCAGATATAAGATTTTTACCAGCTATTTGCACATTCCTTATGCCAGTCAAGTTGACAGACAAAATTAACTATCACTTTTATTTGCTGAAAGACATCCTATGAGTTAATATAGGAGTTAGCTGTAGCCCTGCAACCTCAGACCCTTGCTTACTTTTCATGATCCCCAATTTCCTCCTCTGAGAAGAAGGAAGAATAAAAAAGCAATTCATAGGGCTGTGCAGTGATATATGCAAGTGAACAGTTCGACAAATGCTTAGTACTGGATTGTAAATGATCAGTAAATAGCACCTTTATTATTATCCTTGTAATACTGACCTCAAAGATTTTCTCTGAGATTGAATTTTGTAATCATGGCCAAACTGGACAGCGTTGAATTAATGTTAGGGGTTTTTTTCCTCCCTCTTTTCTCCGCTAGAATTCAGTATGATCATGATAAATAGCAGAAACTGAGTGAGATGGGAATCAAGGAGAAGACAAGTTCCTTATGTGAAGGCTAAGGAAACTTCATGGTAGACATAAAACTTAACTGAGTATTCTTTGCAAAGGAAAATAAATGAACTAAAGAAATGGGAGATGAAGCTGGAAATTTTTGCCATTTCCCAATGGTGTCATAATCAGATATCTGGAAAATATTGTAGAAAAGAAATAATACTGGATAACTGGCAGTGGTTGGGCATTCTTCAGCATCAGAGCCTCATTCAGGGACCACAGTGGAGTAGCACTCCCTTGACAACTGCTCCCCTAGGAGCACACCTGACTTCTCAGGGGCTAGCTTTAGAGTCAAATCTGTGCTGAATAGAGAATAGAACTTTGACATTTATACCTGCGGCCTTTCAGCTAGTACCAAGAAGCAAAGGCAACAATGAATAGATCTATCATTAGCCATTGATATTTCATCTGATCCATTCTGTCAACAAGTCAGCTTGCTGTTGATTGCCTGGAAGAGAGAGAGGGACATTTCTGTCTTCATCCCATATTTAAAAGTCCACATTGCCTAAGACTGAAAAGCAAAAGGATGCAGTTTTCTTTTCATCTATTGTAAAGATATCAAAAGTCTCACAACTTTTCAAAGTATCAAGGGCAAACGTGAAAATTCTTATTTTTCTCTTTTGTTTTCCTGATTTGTGGATTGGCTCTCGAGTTTAGTTATATCTCTACCTGAGATAGCCTGTGCGACCTTGGTCAGGTCATATAATCCCCTCCAAATTTCTTTTTATTATTGTTAAATGACAGAACGTCCATGCTTTCTTTTTTTTTTTTTTTTTTTTTTTTTTTTTTTTTTTTTTTTTTTTTT
>PVLC010000174.1:63732-79461 GCA_004027655.1 Graphiurus murinus | reverse complement strand
CCTCCAGAATGCAGGGATTACAAGCGTGCGCCACCACGCCCGGCTAGAACGTCCATGCTTTCTAAAGTAGATCTTTCCCCTCGTTATTCTTTATAGAACTAGTATGTCTATTTCCTTTGTAAAGTTTATCAAAAGTTGCAAACACTTTATGTATTTATTGTCATTATTTAAAACTCTGCCTTGCCAACATGGTAAAGATTAAGTTTATCTTGTACCCTATTTTATCTTTCGTAAAAAGATAAGGACCTACTACATCATAAGAAGTATGATAATATTTGTTAACGAATGAATCAATCATATTAATTAAATAAATGGAAGCTCTTAAAAAAAAAAAAAGAACAAGCTGTTATATAAGTTTAAGGCATTATCGAAATTTTTATTTTCAGGACTCAGCGGGAGAGTACTTGCCTAGCATGTTTGAGGCTCTGAGTTCTCCAGGTTTAGAAAAAACAGAGGAAATCTTTGTTTTTTAATACTTTCATTCATGTTTCCTGCTAGTTCACTTTTGTGTTAAAAAGAATCAGAAGAAGAGTGTTCTGAATCACTTATGACACGGTCACTCTGGACCATTTTTAATCCCAGGCTATATTGTATGCTTTAAGGAATACCACTCTTGCCCTTAGGTCCCTTTGTTTGCTGGTAACCATAATTCTACCCTGAAAGACATTAGTTTATTTGTTCAAGGGCCTTGAATCTCAAGTGCAAATAATGTATGTTAGAGTAAACTCATTCATGCGTTACCAGACATTTACAGTCTTCATTAGGTTAAAGATAATTGCCAGTTAGTAAGCCAGGAGCAGGGATCCCAGGAAAAGGAACCTCACAGATACATACATGTGCACACATTGCCTTATGAATAGCAAACAAATGAAGGCATGGTGCTATGAAACATCAGTTACAAAAAATAATTCTCTTTCTAAGGAAAACAATTCATGGAGATATAGTGCCACTCTCATAAAATCTGTTTCATAGTTACGCTAGTCAACATAAAGCTATGGGAGATATCATCTTGTACTTCTCTTTGATCTGTGGGGCAAGCACTGGCTATTTGAAAGGCACAGGATTTGGGGAAAGGATAACAGCAGTTCTTATGGATGGATGTATGAGTTGGGGCCAAGGCATGGAAGAAGGGTTCTGTGTTCCATTTTTTAAATATGGATTCCCTCCTTCAATGAGGCACTTTCTCATCTCCTATCACTTTCCTCATCATTCCACTTGAAAATGGCCTCAAACAACTTATGCCAAGAAAAGGAGGGGAAATAATTGATTGGAAACCCTCTAAATGGAAGGGCTGGGTCATGGCCTTGGAGAGCAGGGCTTCCTTCATCTGATTTCCCTTTACTCTACAAGGAAACCATCTTGTATGGTTCCAAGGATCCCTACATGTTCAGGAAAGCCTGCATCTCATTTCTGCTGAAATATGTTTTCACTTAGCATCTGAGTTTCCAGATTGACTTGTGAACATCTGAAGGACTCAATGTCACCGTGACATAGTGTTCCCCAAAGGCCCGTTGGCCGTCAGCAAAGAAATGGGCAGTGATTAGCTGGCTGTCAGTGGTCAAAGGTGCTGAAGTGACCCCGGAGCCCAACGTGGGAAAACAGAGAGAGGAAGACAGGGTGCATGGGGGAGGGGAAAGGGCACCGGAGGACTTGATCAGCTACAGGGGGTGGTGGAAGATGAAATATAAGCAGGGACTGGGTAGAAAAAAGATGAAAATTTTACAGACAATTTAGAATGTGTTTAAAAGATCACATTGAATTAATTAAAAAAATTTAAAAAGCTCTTGAGAAATACATTTTTACCAGACAAAAAGGGGGGAGGGTAATCTAGATTGAAGAAATTAGATTCACAAAGAGTCCAGGGGCAAATCTTGATGTAATTGTTTTTATACATCATGATAATAATAGCAATTAAAAGAAAGCAGTCACTCCAAGAACAACTACTACCCTTTGTGAATTCTTACTTTTTTTGCTTTCTGTCTACATGCCAGTCACTTTGCCAGCATTTTGTGTAGGTCATCATATTTAATCATTTGTGGGAGTATTGATGTCCTTGTTTTAAAAGAGAAAGCAATAAAAGTCAATAGGTTTAAAAAGTTGAGAGTTCTCCGTTCTCTCTCCTCCCTAAAACAATGACTTGGTCAAGATGTATTTATGTTAGACGTGGTGGTGCACAACTGTAATCCCAGTACTTGGGAGACTGACACAGGAGTATAGCAGGTTCACAGCCAGCCTCAGCAACTTAGTGAGGCCATCTGCAACTTAGTGAGACTGTGCTTCAAAATAAAAAAATAAAAAGTAGGCTGTAGTGTAGCTCAGAGGTAGAATGCCTCTGGGCTCAGGCCCTAGTACCCACCCCCACACACATTGTTTTTAACTATATTTGAAAGTGAAATGAAATAAAGTCACAAAAATATAACCCTAGGCATGTGGAGAAGGAAGAAGAGAGCTATCTCATTATACTTTTTTTATTGTTAATAATGAAGGGAATGTTAATGGAATGTGTTCAGTTTATAAATATATGTATGGAAATTTTCCCCTTTCCCTTCCTATACTAACCATGAAAGCCACATCCTGTCTCCCTCTTAGATTCTCTCTAGATTGAGCTGTCTTTAAAGTAGTGATTCCCAAATAGATGTTCTGAGAGATTCTGCCTAATTCCATTGTATCTCTAGGAGGCTGTCACCCCAAATTTCATCCCTTATATAAGTGAGAACCAGGAGAGGAGCTCTCTTAGAATACATTTCTGTACTGTTTATGGCTTGGAGAGAAAGGCAGTTCCTTTTCAATATTTAGCTTGAGAGCTTTCTGTGGGAAAAGGAAGTATCATTTGCCAAAGAGAGCTTTTTATTCACTATATTGAGTATTTCTGGACCACAGACATATTCTTATTGTACAGATAGATAGATTTGCCACTAAAATCCCTTCAATGGAGCCGCCACTCTTTGAAAAATTAAAGTTACAAACTTTATTGTTGATACCTTCACAATTCCCTCTTATGTCCCTGTTTTTCTGACTTCCCCCTCCCCAATACTATTCCATTTCATTGTGATTTAAGTTTACTCATAGTAGGTTTGTGTTTAAATAAGAAATTAGGTTGGGAAGACAGAATATTCAAATCCAAGATTCTGGGATGATATATTAAATGTGGTTTCTTAGAAGCTTGTGACTTTAGTTTTAATTTTTTTAGTTGTAAAAATCAGGAAATTAAAGCCTACCTTTTATAGTTATATAGTTATTATATATATAGTTGTTGTTTACTAATGGCCGTAAGTAGTAGTTTACATTTTTGAAGTCTAGAAAGTCTTTTAAAGGTTACAATTATAATGATGGCGTAGTACTTAGGGAGGATATTAGTAGAATTTCTCAATCAGAACAAATCCTCACTTTCTTTGTGCTCCATAATACTTCCTTTAAATTTGGCATTTGAGTGTATGTATCATGAGATGCTAACTAGTTGTTAACATAAATAGCCCCTCTGATAGTATATGAAATTTTTGAAATTGGGGTTATATTTTTATTTCCTTTATACTTTTCTATAATATGTTTTACTTAGTTCATTGTCATTATACCATTGATTTTTATCATTCTTTTTTATTAGATGTTTGCTATGTGTTAATTTGATCAGTGCTTCACATCTTGTCACCCCCGTAGAAGCCAATCTCATGCCCAGGTTCATGGCTAACTTGGTTTTTTAAGACTTGTAATGTATGTATTCTTCTTAAGTACTCTAAAGTTTTCTTCCTCCTTTTTGGAATTTTTTAGTTAAAAATCACTAATACCTTCTCTAGACTGCATAAGATAGCTATTCCTGTGTGTGAGATGCAGACTCTAGAACAATGTTTCTTTATGGAAGGAAGGGTTTTTTTTTTGTTTGTTAAGTAATATCACTTTTTAAATTACAATTATTAACATGCATTCATTGTGAAAATTAATGAATTTCACCGAGACATTTTCATACATACATATATAGTATGTATTGTTCGTATCTCCACTTCTGCTTTCTTTTGCTCTCCTCTCTTCTCCCTCTTCTTAATCCTATTTTCTTTCACTTAAAGCTCTTCTTCTACTTTCAAGCCATCTTCTTCTTTTGTTGTTGTTGTTGTTTTTAGTTTCTACATAAAACAGAAAATGCGATATTTCTTCTGGGTCTGGCCTATTTCTCTTAACATGATGTCTTCCTGTTCCATCCATTTTCCTTCAAATGACCTGATTTCATTCCTACTGATGGATGACTAATACTCCAATGTGTATATTCACCATATTTTCTCTATTTGTCTGTTGAAAGGCACCAACGATGATTCCATACCTTAGCCATTACTAATGGTACTTCAATAAACATAGGTATGCAGGTAACTCTTTTGAATGCTGATTTCAGTTCCTTCAGATATGCACCAGGAGTGGGATAACTGGGAGACCTGGTAGTTCTATGTGTCTCCTGGGGAATTTCCATGCTGTTTTCTATAATGGTTGTAACTAATTTACCTTTACTGTCACAGTGTACAAGAGATGTTTTGTTTTTTATATCCTCACCAGTATTTTTAATATTTGGGGGGAGGTATGATAATAGCCATTTTGACTCAGGTGAAATAGAATCTCAATGTAGGTTTTTTTTTTCTTTTTTTCTATTTATTTATTGGTACTGGGGATTGAACTCAGGAGCATTGTATCTTCAAACTGCACCCCTAGCCATTTTTATTCTGTATTTTCTATTTCATTTATTTATTTATTTACTTATTTATTTTAGAGGAGAAAAGATGTATTGGGACTCACAATAAATCCATAGGGCCAGTTCTGTAGCATCAATGCCAGCAGCCACGAGGAGGGATGCAGCTACGATATCATGGAGGCTAGAAGCTGCTGTCATACCCTATAGGCTGGAAGTCACTCCACATCATGGGGGCCAAGAAGCTCTTCTCATGTCATGGAAGATGGAAGCTGCTCTCACATCAGGGAGGATGAAAGTCCCTCCCACATCATGGAAGACAGAAGTCACTCATATTATGAGAGTGGCCGGAAGCTGTTTCCACATATGGAGGACAGAAGCTACTCCCATATCATTGGAGAACACAAGTCAATCTCACACGGTGAAGGATGGAAGTTACTCTTGTAGGGCACTGCCATGATAGTTTGGAAAGTCGGGTAAAAGATTAGCAGGCCTGGGCCTCTTTCGGTTTTTCCCAGGCAAAATGGCCCTGAAGCTAATTAGAGAAAAAGATAAGAGTCCCCAGGCCCACTAGATGTCTTTGTCCAATTACCAAACAACTCCAGTCCCTAGATCCCGCCCTAACAGGCCAAACCTATCCCAATACACCCCGTATCCCTTCCAGACAAACCAGTCAATCTTTATGGTCCCCATAGCCTCTCTCTGCCCTGACAACAAGATTTCACCAATCCCATTCCAGTCTGTGTACACCCCCACTATAAAAGGCTGAACAAAGTCAGAGTGGGGGTCCTTGTCAAGACTCCACTTGGATGCGACTTGGACCCTTGAGCTAGCAATAAACTTCCTTCTTGCTTTTGCATTGCTCTGTGTGAAGTGATCCTTCTTTGGTGAGGCACCCCAAATTGACCCCAACACTCTCACATCATGGATGATGGAAGTCACTCTCCCTCAAAGTCGTTTTGATTTGCATTTCCCTGATGGTCAAAGATATTGAGCATTTCCCATATATTTATTGGCTTGAATAGTGTTTCTAATAAGCTACCTGCAACTTAACTGCATCTTGAGTGTTAACAAAAGTAATTTTTGTTCCAAAGCAATCCTTAGAATAAGAGAATGAGTGACAGAAGTGCAGATGTTTTTCATCCTTTGGCTTTTGAATGATAGGAAAATAAATAGCAAGCTCAACCTCCAAATAAGATAAAATTAGTTGAGTCAATTCTTAGCTTGTTCCAGTTGGAATAATTACCATAGGGAGTGATAAATATCACCCAATTTTATATGCTTCTGTCTAGGATTTTAGCTGTAGCACATTCTATTTTCTGAATATTGTACTCACAAAATCTGACTCAAAAATAGTCCTCACAGTTGACTAATGAATTCATGTCATCCGCCTGGCTTTATTAGCTTTCTAAATTTTATCCTGTACATCTCAAGTATTTTTCTATGACTTTAAAAAAATGCTTTTAATCGGAAATTCTGAACAGAAAATGCAATAGAGCAATAGAATTATATCTAAACAAATTTCTAACTAAGAGGTTGTCTTGCAATGTGTTTGATATAAAGAAATAAAACTGACTTTCTCAGTAGCCTTCCCTCATCTTGAAATGGTTTATTCAAAGTTATAGATAATTCTATGTGCTTTGGTCACATTATGTAAACTTTATTGCAGTCCTTGACTCTTTAAGACCTCAAAGAAGACGTGTGGGTCTATGCCAGGGCTGGTTGGCTTGGGTCGCTGTGAGGAAATATTCAATCTTTAATAATAGGACCTTTCAGAATGTTCCTATTATTTCTTCTTTCTCTCAACAGCCCCAATGAGTAGAGAAGTGTTCTGCTTTTCCTGTCAATAAACCTACTCCTATTCTTTTGGTTTGAGTGCTCTCTCTGGATGACCGAGTTTCATAAGCATTGTAGGATTATCAGGTCCCTTCTGAGAAGTTCTTCAGAGGTCAGAGGCTAATGGTATCAAACATCAGGCTGCTCGGTTTATTGTGAGAGTGTTTATTTAAGATCAAGATCTCAGATAAGAGTGAGTTGCTCCTCTGGGAAAGGAAATGGCCTCTGATACAGCACAGTCATTCCTAGCAGGGAGCAGAGAGAGGAAGATCCACTGAACCCTTCATAGATTCGAGTTTATTTTTCTGTAGAGCCCTTAGATATGAAAGTTATCTCTGTTTAATACCAAAAGAGCTATGTTTTGAATCATGGGTAAAAATAGAAAAAATAATCACTTTCAGATCTACACTATTAAGATTAGCAGCAAATCAGATCATCAGGGAGGACTTATGAAGCAAAAACACTTGAGTTTCCAGTTCCCTGCGTTTGGTCCAGAATCCCTGGGTTTGGAGTTGAGCGCTCACCACTCAAAGTGACACCTTGTGTTTTATTTAAGTGCTTTTCTTCTGAGGAGTTGAAAGCACCCGGCAAATATGAACTATTATTTTGTGCATAGATATTACCCAGTGAAGAGCTACATTTAAAAGATAAGTCCCTTGGTTCTTTTACTTTAATAATATTGATTTTATTTCCATATTTTTTTCTCTGTGCACTTTCAAGGTGGCATATTACTTTAGTCAGTTATCTGATTTATAGAAAAATAGTTTATCCATTTGACATTTTTTCTTTCTTTCTTTCTTATCTTCTCCCACACAGTCCTTAGAATTTCCTCAGGTTTAGCCCTGTGCTTAGGATTGCATGCTCTGCTAATTATTTGTCCTCATTTTTAAACAATTTTTTAAATTTTTCTAATTATTTGTTCTTATTGATCAAGGGCTGTCTTAATAATGTCTAACAATTAACTTAGGAGAAAATGTTCAAAAGGACATGAAAAATAATTAAAATAGGGTGGAGAAGTGAAAGAGAGTGTTTATAGTGACACTATAGTTCAGTGTCTTCATTTTGCTGATGAGGAAATTTAAAGCTAGACAATGCCAAGTCCTTCATTACCAGAAAGGGGAAAAAATACTTTTGTTTATGGCGAAACTTTCCTTTGAAATTTGAACCTTGGCAGAGGGGCTGATTAGGCCTGCTGCTCTGGATCTGCCTGGACATGACCAGCTGTGTTCTCTCAGAGCCTGGGTTCTTCCTCAGAAAAAAGGTTAATCCAATAAAAGATGCTCCATGACTGGAACCACTTGGTATTTCCCCTTGGATGCTCTAGCTATACTTTGCTCTGGTTAGTTATGAGTTCAAAGCCCACAGCTTATATAGACTTGGTAAGTCACACCTGCTTCACTTTGTACACATAGAACGCAGTTGCCTCTCTGGCCAGGCTTCCAAGCTGTCATACACCTTCCTGGAGCATGTCAGAAAGAGATTAGACAGTGCTTGTTGCTTCTGATAACAGGTCATCTGTCCTCTAGCTCTAAGAGAAGATCACACTGAAGAGTTAGATATTAGGTAGGCAGTGAAAGAATGGGACTCAAAGACATAAAGGTTAAGAAAAACAAAACCCAAGCCAATTGTGGTGGTGCATGTTTGTAATCCCAGTACTTGGGAGGCTGAGACAGGAGGATTGCAGGTTCTCAGCCAGCCTCAGCAACTTAGTGAGGCCCTCTGCAACTTAGTGAGACCCTGTTTCAAAATAAAGGAATGCAATCCTGCTGGGGGTGTAGCTTCGAGGTAGAATGTCCCTGGGTTGCATCCCC
The DNA here is from genome assembly GCA_004027655.1 of Graphiurus murinus. Taxonomy (NCBI): domain Eukaryota; kingdom Metazoa; phylum Chordata; class Mammalia; order Rodentia; family Gliridae; genus Graphiurus; species Graphiurus murinus. The sequence goes on along the minus strand of PVLC010000174.1, from coordinate 71,148 downwards.
TTACCACACACACATACACACAAAGTAAAACAAAATCCAGACCCCCCCACCCCGAAGAAGGAAGATGATTCTGTGTTGTCCATCAGATCTGAACATGAACAATTAAATGCAGAGGAGTGGAGCTAAGATGTCAAGAATCAAAGATATATATGCATCAGCCATAGACCCATGGACTGTTGCCATGTATAAACCAAGGAACAAACATGCAGAACAAACAGTCTCATGACTTCAGGGAATTAACAGACATAGATGACAAGTTAACTAAGTCAAGAAAAGCATGATGAAAAATGGGGACTTTCTTCACTGGTTAATGTCTATATGAGTGGGCTTTAAGCATATATAAAGCCCTATGCTCAGCACCAGTATTGGCTAACTTCTCAGGACCCTTTCTCTGTGTGGGAGCTTTAACCCTGCTACTGTCTTTGGTGGATCGAATGGACTTGGAGAAAGATGGTGTGCAATTGATGGTGCTTGGCCCAGGCTACCCGCAGGCAGTGCTAGCAGGCCCCTGCTGGACTCTGGAGTCTGCCATGGCCCCTAGGGTGATCTGCCTCTTCTCTTACTTACTCTCTTAGAAAAACAAAACAAAACAAAAAAAAACCCTTCCTTTCACTTTCCTGGTGTCTGCAGATTTTACGCTAGGGTTCCATAAGACAAAGATCCTATAAGAAACTTGGTATCAACACCACCCCTCTGTTTCTAACCATTCTTTCAAAAACAGGAGTCGTGTTTTCCATGAAGCCCTGCCAGACTCCTGAATGCCCTCTACTCAATTGCAGCTCCAACCACGCTGCTCATTTGACTTCAGCTTTCTCGTAGCTTATTCTTTGGCTTGTGTAACTGTTATGGGGTTTTCGGACTGTACCCCAAAAATAAAATAATAATCCAGGTTCTTTGATATTGTGAAAAAAAGAATTTTAACACATATCAATCACAACATCTGGCAGATTTATTCTTCAGGAACAGGTCAGGGAGAGGAAAACTGGGGTGTAGGAAAAGACGGGAAGTGCAGAAAGAAATTCCCGACCACCGATTCTTATGGCATCTTTTCTGATCCCGGGCAGGAGTCCAAGAGAGAGAGAGACACGTGGAGTCCAGGGGGTATAGGAGAGGGCGGGGTCCTTCCAGCCCCTCACTCTCAGTTTCCAAGATTTTCATAGGTTGAGTTCCAGGTGAGATTTTGTTCCTCCTCTTTCCAGGTGTGTGGGATTTGACGGTACCTCCCAGGTGGGCTGGGCTGTAGTTTCTCTTGGGCTGAACCAAAATTTTCTTTTCAAGGGGTGGACAACACTCTCCGGATTTTTAAAAAGGCTAAAAACTATATTTCTATGAATTTTCCCGATACCTCTTTTCTACCTAACATTCATACTTCTAAGCTACCTCATCATAACCACCTGTCTTGCCTCTTGCATGACCACATGAAGCCCATAAAGGGAGGAACCATGTCTTTTGCCTCTGTCAGTGTTTATCGTGTTGTGTTGTAAAAGTAGCTGCCTAAGAAATACTTTAGATTTGAGAAAACAAAGAAAATTCTGGTTCAAAGACATGAAACTGGGTGTGGTGGTGCATACCTGTAATCCCAGTACTTGGGAGACAGAGACAGGAAGATCACAGGTTCAAGACCAGCCTCAGCTACTGAGACCCTGTTTCAATATAAAAGGTAAAAATTTCTAGGAGTATAGCTCAGAGCCAGAAATCCTGTGGGTTCAATTCATAACACAAAACAAAACAAAACAACCCCACAGAGACGAAATCTAGAAAACACAAGAAAATGGAGGTTCAAAGAGATGAAATCATTTGCCCCTGGGGTGGGGGGTTCTCAAAAACAGAAAGTGGCAGTGTGGATGTTCAAGACAAGAGGCAGGGTTCCAAAGAGAGGACACTTTTCCTACTCCTTGATGTCTTCTTGTCTTTCTAAGACAATGTAACAATGCTGTATTATACAGACTCTTTCACGCTTATTAAAGCTGCTGAGATAAGACCCAGGTGAGGTCTGCACACAATTATAAAGCAGATGTTGTTAAGCTTGGCTACTCTGGTTTTATTTTTAGGCATTTCCCCTTTAGTGGTGCCTTTTCTCTGAGCATGCTCATGGCTTCTCCTAGTCCTCATGCGCTCAGCTCTCTCTCTGACTCCTATTCTGCTTACTCAGAGTGCTTTAACTCACCCACGCTGAAAGGTATACAACTGCTAAGGCTTAGTCTATTTCTTCTTCATACTCCTTTGCCATTCCCTGATGGCAAATGTTAAATCAGAAAGATGATTTTCGGCTGGTGTAGAAGCTCGGATGTATACCAGAGAATGCAGGAACATCAAAACATGCCGCCAGCCAATTATCCCTCATAAAGAGCCACAAGATAAAAATAAATACTGGGGAGGAGAATATTGTCTGTTATCTAGGCACATTTCCAAAAAGCTCAGCCTGGCTTTCCAGATCTCGGGGTCATTCCACCAGAGCAGTAGTCTGTGTGAAATAGTGTATAGTCATAAAAGCTACAGGTTGAGAGTAAACCAACTTAGCGTCCCGGAGGAAGTATAATCCAAAGTCCAGATGGCCCCCTTGGAGCAGCTTCATGGTAACAGCAAAACAAACAGGTACAGCGATGAAGACAGCCTCCACTAGAGAGTCACACACAGGTGACCAGAAATAACAATAAAATAATAGCTTATGTTCCACGTTAGCCTTTCTTATGGAATCATATTTTTTGGGACTGAAAGTAAAATAAACCTACTGACATTTTCTTTTTCATCTATCTATCTATCTATCTATCTATCTATCTATCTATCTATCTATCTATCTATTATCTATCATCACTGTCTATTCTATCTATCTATCTATCTATCTATCTATCTATCTATCTATCTATCTATCTTCTATCTATCTTCATCTATCTATTGTGATGCTGAGGATGACACCCAGGCCTTGTGAATGGTAGGCAACTGCTCTGCCACTAAGCTACATCCCCAGACCCACAACTAACATTTTCTCATTGAGAATTGCACCCAACTCCAAAAAATCCTTTTTTTCTATTAGATTTTTACTTGCTTTACTCAACTTAGATTATTTTTCCTCATTTATCGTTCTTGTCGAAATTCATCTGTTTTGTGTAACTTATCTATGTCCGGAGACTCCATTCTATCCCTTGTATGCTCTGTTGGGATAGAATTAACTCACCCCCACCTTTAGGGTTCTACCTTTAGGGCTGACATTGTCTAAACCATGTCCTCCCCTCCTCGAATTGTTTTTGTTTCGGTAGACATATGCCACCACCCTCCAATTCTATGTTTACTTAGACATTGTCTTTTTCTCACTCATAGAATGAAACACAGAGATTTTGTTCATGACAATGTTTAATGTGCCTAAAACAGTGTCTGACACAGTACAACAAACTTTCATTATTTAAAAGAAAGTATAATATAATTAATATTTAAAATTTATGAATATCTCTTGTGTATTACACTATTTCCTCATTTGGCTAAAAAAAAAAACTTCTATAAGAATATATCTTTTTTTTCTTTTTGCGGTACTAGGGATTGAACTCAGGGTCATTCTACCTCCGAGCTACACCCCCAGCCCTATTTTTTATTCTTTATTTTGAAACCGAGTCTCACTAAGTTGCAGAGTGCCTCACTAGATAGCTGAGGCTGGCCACGAACCCGGATCCTCCCGTCTCAGCCTCCCAAATGCTGGGATTCCAAGTGTGCGCCACCACGCCCTGCTATAAGAATATCTTTTAACTCCTAGACTTCTGTTTATAAAGTCTCTAGAGCTCTCTAAAGCCAAAGGATCTTGCTTTATTTCTGACCTGGGCATTTCCATCAGGCTATGTACATTTTCATCCTGTCCACTTGCTTTATTTGCTTGGCATTAAACTTGTTATCAGCATCGTGAGAGAGAATCTCACTGGGAAAAGGAAAAGAAATGATATAGCATTCCCATTTCTCCTTTGGGTCAAGTCCTGCATTTCCTTTCCCTTCCTTCCTTCCTTCCTTCCTTCCTTCCTTCCTTCCTTCCTTCCTTCCTTCCTTCCTTCCTTTCTTCCTTCCTTCCCTCCTCTCTTCCCCCTCTCTCCCTCTTTCTTTCTTTCATTTATTTTGTGACATTAGAGATTGAACCCAGAGGCAATCTACCTTCGAACTACACACTCAGCCTTGTTTTATTTTTTATTTTGACACAAGTTCTCACTAAGATGTGGAGGGTCTCACTAAGTTGCTGAGACTGGCTGCAAACCTGTGATCCTCTTGACTCAGCCTCCCAAGTACTAGGATTACAAGTGTGCATCACCACGCTGGCATTCTGCATCCTCTTTAGAAGATATATTCCTTCCAATTATTTGTTTACTTTCAAACCACATACTCCAGTTCCCTCATTTCTTCTGTTTCCTAATCAAGCCAAGTCTTTTATTCATCAGCTTGGCTGAAGATATTTGAGTTAATTATTAAACCCCATTTCTTGATGTATTTTAGTAACTTCCTAGCAACTGATTTCATCAAGTGACATTATTCTTTAAACCCAAACCATAAATTAGACAAATAATTAGTGCTTTTATTATCCAACTCCCAGGCAGACTTTCAGGTGAATTATTTTATGATATTATAATTTGAGTGTATAGGAAAGCAACTTTAATGACAGAGTAAGCAAGGTAGAGAAGGAACACTGATATACTGAGATTTTTTTGTGTGTGTATTATTTGTTTTTTGTTTGTTTTTAGTGAGAGGGATACTAGGAATTTAACTTAAATATGTTCTACCTCTGAACTATACCCCAGTCCTTTTATTTATTTATTTTTATTTTGAAACAGAGTCTCACTAAGTTGCTGAGGCTGGCCTAGAACCAACTGTCCTCTTGTCTCAGCCTCCCAAGTACTGGGATTACAAGTGTATACCACCACACCTGGCTATTTGAACTGAAAAAAAAATCACTGCCTTACTGTACACTTCTTCTTACTTCTCCCCTATCCCATTCTAAAGTTACCATCCTTCATGAACATTATAATTAATTTTTGCTGCCATGCTAAACTAAGTGGATATTTAAGTTCTTTTTATTGAGATCACTTATGACATACTTTCTAAAATTTTTATCACTAAGGTTCATTTTCTCACTATGTCTTGGAAATGCTTTATTCTAGAAAATACACAATATATATTAAAATAGCTTAGCTTAGTTCCTATAATTTGGTTGGTACTACATATATATTAGTATACATGTTATATATGTATATATATACATTAGTATATGCTTTCTTCTTTCTTCTGATAAATGCAAAGGCATTTAAAGATGATGGAAATGCTCATTAGAAATGTATGTGGTAGGAATAAAGATGCTTCACACTATACTCAAGTGGGGTAAAGGTTGAGGAATCAATGCCAGCTTTTGCACACAACAGTAACTAACAAACAAGTTAGTCAATTCTGCAAAAGCCGAATGAATAGGACTCATTCACATCACAACAAAAGGCTTTGATCTGTGACCCATGAGCAATTTTACAGAGTTCTGACTTCTCACTCATTTCATTTATCTTTGAATTATAATTGTAAAGAACATATTTGAATGCCAATTTGCTGAAAGGATTCTCCATGTGAGGCAAGAAAACAAGAACACACTGCAATTAAGACTTCTGGAGGACCAATACCAATAATTACATTGAGTTTTAAGGTTACTTTATCTTTTTTTGAGGGACTAAGGCATGTTCTACCTTGTACTGATACAAATTCTTCATTGCCAGCAAAGGAAATTCTCTCTTTAGTGTTTGACTTTCTCAACACAGAGAATGAAGGTTATCTCCCCATTGATGAAAATAAGCAAGATTTAGGCAATTATTGGAATAGAATGAAAATGTATATAAATTCAGAACAGATTTATCAATAGTACTTCTAAATGTCTGGATCGAATGATCCCCTGCCATGTATTTCCCTGTTAAACTTGCTCACAAAATAACTTCAAGACAGCCAGGCATGGTGGAGCATTCCCATAATCCCAGTACTTGGAATGTTGAGACAGGAGAATTGCCAGTTTGATGAGAGCCTTATCAATTTTTCTAGACCCTTAGCATCTTTCAAAGACCCTATTTCAGATGGGAGTGGTGGCTCATGCTTGTAATCCCAGTACTTGGGAGGCTGAGACAGGAGGATCACATATTTGGGGCCAGCCTCAGCAACTTAGGCCCTCTGTAACTTAATGAGATTCTGTTTCAAAAGAAAAGAATAAAATAGGACTGGAGGTGTAGCTCAGAGGTATAATGACCCTGGGTTCCATTTCTAGTAACACACACACACACACACACACACACACACACACACACACACGACCTTCATAGCATAGAATCTGAGAGAACTCATTCTATGAAGAAAGTCCCATCTCTGCAGAACCTTGGGAAATATCACAATTGAGGCTATGAAGCAAACAATAAAAATAGGTATAGAAGGCACAAGTCTCTGATTGACTGAACTAGTCAATCCCAGAAACCCAAGTAAGGTGAATGTCCAAAGGGAAGGTAAATTGGAGAAAGTTTGTGGGATGCCCCTTTCCTTGAGCAGCTGCGCCTTTCTTGTTTACTGGTAAGGCCCAAGTGATTAATTTAACATGACTAGTCATTTTCTTCTTTGTATAAAATCAAATATATTGAAGCATGTTTGTGTCATATAAGGATGATCTAAAGAAATATGGTAGCTTCTCTCAAATAATAAGAAGGCTTATAATAAGCTTTAAAAAAGAGTAGATATGTTCTTAACCAACCTTTCTTTAATAGAGCTGCAGGATTGGTACCATCCATTTCCTCTATCATTCATACAGGCTATGGAAACTCTATGAATAGCTGGCTCTCCTCTGTTACACCCCCACACTTCTGCTCCCATAGATGAGTTGGATGCTTACCAAGAGTCAAACATGGTGGCACCTAAGTCAGTTGATTCCACTACAGTTTATAGTCATTAGGCAATGTTATTAAATACAAATCAGATCAAATAACTGTATAAGATGAAGAAATGATTCTAAGAATAATAATCTATATAATTTGCAAAACTTTTAATAGTCTTTATATGGTCTATATAATTTGCAAAACTTTAGAATCGTTTATAAGAAATGCCAGAGACTGGGGATAGACAAGATAAACGTAAGGGTGAAGGAAGAGAGGTAACAATCTCTATATAATGTCTCTGCACTCAGGTTGCTTTATGAGTGTATTTTTAAAGATTTTGGTCCAAGCCGGGCGTGGTGTCGCACGCTTGTAATCCCAGCATTCGGGAGGCTGAGACTGGAGGATCCGGGTTCGCGGCCAGCCTCAGCTACCTAGTGAGGCACTCCGCAACTTAGTGAGACTCGGTTTCAAATTAAAGAATAAAAAATAGGGCTGGGGGTATAGCTTGGAGGTAGAATGCCTCTGAGTTCAATCCCCAGTACCGCAAAAAAAAAAAAAA
>PVLC010000174.1:0-63632 GCA_004027655.1 Graphiurus murinus | reverse complement strand
AATTAGATTAAATACTTATGTGTATTTCTCATGATTCTTCTCTTGAACTGACTTTTTTGATTAAAAGATCTATTGGTTTTAAGATGAGGACTCTTTCACTATATAATTATTTCTAAAAAATAACAATGCATCAAGGAAAGTAGGAAAAACTATTCAAATTTAGAAGTAAGTGGGAAGTTTTGCTGCTCAGAAAACTAGTTCAAATTTATATGGAGCTCCACTTTTGTGTTCTTTGGAAACTCAAAGCAGTTCATCCTATTTCTTGTAATTTTAGCTTTTCTTGGCAGCCTGTTTCTACATGTAGTTCTGGTGCAATAATCACTGTGTGTGTGTGTGTGGTGGGGGGGTTTCTGGAATTAAACTCAGGTGTGGTCTACTTCTGAGCTATACTCCCAGCCCTATTTTGTTGGGCCTTGATAAGTTGCTAAGGCTGGCCTTGAAACCATGATCCTCCTGTCTCAGCCTCCCAAGAATTACAGGTGTACACCACCACATCCAGCTAATAATCAATCTTTATTCATTATTTTACAGATGTTAAAGGGGTTAAAAATATGGATGCAATGCCAGGCACAGTGGTGCACACCTATAATACCAGTACTTGAGAGGCTGAGACAAGAGGATCGCAGGTTTGAGACTAACCTTACCAATTTAGCAAGATCCTGCTTCAAAATAAAAAATAAAAAGGGTTGGGGGTGTAGCTTGGTGGTAAAATGCCCCTGGGTTCAGTTCCCAGTAACATACCACACACACACACACACACACACACACACACTAAATGTAAAGATTAGAGTACAAACCTGACACTCTCATTCAAAGATATTTTGCTTCTATTCATGCTTTTATTATTTTGAGTCATGACAGTAACTGTGCAGAACTCTGTTCAAGTGAAGACTCAGAGGGTATGTGCATGTGTGTCCCGAGGATTGCACAAAAATATCATTACCAAGATTTTAGCCCTAGTCATTCTCTTTCCCACACATAGGGTCTTTTCAGTAAGTCTGTCATGCATTGAGGGAAAACAAGGTTTCCTCTGATGTACACGGAAGGGCCACCTATGCCAGGATGAGAGGAAAATGTGTTTCTGATTTTCTTTCCAACACTAACAGAATGATTGTTTTGTGTCCCAGCTTCAGTGGGTCAGCTGTTACTTTCCCACCTGTGCTGGTGGTTCTTGATTTTTGTTTTGTTGTTCAGTCTCACCCTCCAACAATTTGTTTCCTCCTGTGGAAATTCCATGAATATTTTGTAAATCCACATAATCTACGTAAATCTTCAAATGTATATGCTTAATATAGATATTTTATAATTATTGATACTAAGACTAGTCATAATAGTACATTCAGTTGAATTTTTCCTGCGTATGAGGCAGCATGCTAAGTGGAATGCATGAGGCACAGGGTAGTCATGGAGGTTGGCATGTGGATCAGGCTAAGTAACAGTGAGAAATGTTAAAATTCTAAGGTCACCCAACTATTAAGCAACACAGTCAAATTCAAACCCAGAAACTTTGAGTCTGGAGTCCAGATTCTTACTCTCTGCCATCTACCTGGTAAGTGGATGTGTTCAATATATTCATGTTTTATTTATAGGCAGTCTAGGAAATTTAGTTTTCTCCAGGACTAGTCTCTAGGTGAGGGATTTTCCTGGAGCCAAACCTTTCCACGAAGTAGAAGAAATTACTTGTGAGCCATCATACTCATGAAGTTTGATTATAAAACTAAGATACATTATAATCATGAAAACATAGATATGATAAAAATAGTGAAGTTAACTTAAATGCAAAAGAAAATGCCCTTGGAAAGAACACAACTTAGATTTCAAAGACAGAAGAAAGTCAAAGGAAATTTAGAATGAAATAAATCTCAGTGCAATACCTTTCTCTTCCCCTCAAACTGCCATCTACAAGCTTACTTCTAAGCAGTGAAGTCACAGAAAGCTCTTTTTTTTCCCTTCTTATCTTTACAAGTTAGTATTACTCTTTGATCTACCTGATTTCTTAATTTAAAAATAATGGATTACATACATATAAAGACATGTTTTATAAGTTTGTTTCAGACAAAACCAAAATTTGCAACAACAAAAAGCCAGGAATAGCCAAAGTAGTTTTTAACAACAAGAACCATGCAGGAGGTATCACAATACTTGACTTCAAACTATACTATAAAGCCACAGAAATAAAAACTGCATGGTATTCACACAAAAACAGACACATCAGAATAGAAGACTCAGAAACAAACCCACACACTTATAGTCAATTGATTTTTGACAAAAGAGCCAAAAACATACTTTGGAAAACAAAAACAAAAACAAACAAACAAAAAACAGCCTCTTCAACAAATGGTATTGGCAAAACTGGTTTATCAAAAGAAAAGAAAATTTTTTAAGTTACTGAATTAAGTGGAATTTACTTTAAAGATGAATAAAAAATGTTACTCAGTTGTATAAAAAATCTTTGTGAAATATTTCTGATGTATTTGTTTTCTATGTTGTGTGAGTATCCACTTAACCATGAACATAAAAATTCAGAACTGTTTAATAATGCCTAATAAAAATGACTGCCAATCTCTATTGAGTAATGGATGGATGGATATTTAACAACTTGAAATGCTAATATATTTTGGCATCTGATATTTTATCTGGTGCAGAAAATGAGATATTTGTTGTTGCTACTAATTCTTTAATTTCCTATTCAACAGTCATGAGAATATGGTTATCATTGTTCTTTTAACGCTTAGGATTAGATACTTAAGAAAAATTCATTCAGTTGTTCTAAATATTAACCTTTGAATAAAGACTGCACGCCAGACAAACTTGAGAATGTATTATAAGAATACGTTGCAAAACTGATAACCTGAGTATATAGTATAATGACTGGCACATAGTAGGTACTCAATAATTATGCCAGAATCAAAATAACCGAGCACAAAGAGTGTAAAAACACTATATGTGACAGGTGTGGTGGCACATGCATATAATCCAAGTACTTGGGAAGCTGAGACAGGAGGAATGCACTTTTGTGTACAGCCTCAGCAATGTAGTGAGACTCTGAGGAACCTAGCAAGACCCTGTTTCAAAACAAAAAATAAAATAAAATAAAAGATTGGGGGTGTAGCTCAGAGGTAGAATGCCCCTGGGCTCAATCCCCAGTACCAAAAAAGAAAATACAAATGTTCTCATATTGTGTTGATTATCATGGTATACCAAGATCAGTTTAGAATTATCTGTTCAAGTATAATTTTTGAAAAAGTAATATTCAGTGGCAGTATATCTAAACTATTATATGCAATATAGGGTAGTGTTTGACTGTATGTAAAATGAAAGATTTTCGAATAATATTGTGAGTTTGAATCACTGTTCTGATATCATTAAATTGTGCAAGTTAGTAATCAGGCCTCTTTAGGAAACAGCTCTGTGTCTCAGGTTACTTTCACTGTGAAATGGAAATTATCATAGTGGTTCTTCACGGGGTTGTTCTGATGTTCTGATATCTGGAATACAGTCAACAATGAGTAGATGCTAACCATTTACATTTCAGATTATTTCCATCTTGTTGCTTGATATGATTCCTACTTCATGAATGTAGAACTCTTTTGAAAATGTAGGAGAAATAATGCTTTTAACATTTACTGATACATTTAATTAGTTAAGGGAATTAGCTCTAGATAATATTGAAAGCTTAGCTTGGCTTTTGTTTACTTAATGTCTGCATTTTAAAAAATACATTTTTCTGTCCATCTATAATTCCCATTTTCCTTTCCTTTCCTCTTATTATCATTTATTCCTTTCTTTTTTTTTTTTTATCAACACCCTAAATGTTTAAAGGCACCAACATCAGTCTACACATTTCAATTAAATATGCATTATGTCTGACCCCAAGTTTGTTTCCCTTGGTTGCTGTGTTTGTTCCCTATCTGAACCCAGGGCCAACTAGAGTTAATAACAACAAGCAAGACTTCTTTTTCTAAGGAGGGGAGTAGGAAAGTGGGGAATCTTTTCTTTGTGCATTTATTGAAATTGAGAAAATGTGATTATAGAGGTCCTAAAGGCTACTACCTAGAAGGAGAAAATGAAGATGGAGAGAAATGGGGTGTTGGGCTCAAGCTTGCACCCTTAGAGTCCCTAGATTGGAGTTCACAGATATATGAGTCAGAACCAATAGATTGTCTTTGTTCAAATGAGTTTAATTAGCTTTCCTGTCACTTGGAAACAAAAATCTTTGTAAAGTTATAATTTACTCCTGGTGAGGGTAGATTATCAATGTTGCGTCTCTCACATAATCTTCCAAATATCCTACTAAACTGCTGTTACTAATCAGAGCTAGGCTTAGAAATGAGGTAACCTAGTACACAGCATTTCATCCTAACATTTACAATATATATGTGTAATTTCTTAGAACCATTCTTTTATTTTGTTTTAACTTTTTTCAAAAGCTTGGTTATATTTTGGAGAAATGATGCCACACGATAGTAATATATCACTCAAGAATGTTATTAGATCCTTGGAGCCTAGCATCAATTTCAGACTTACTAATTACTAGTCCTATATACTTGAATAAGGTATGTACTATTTCTCAACTTCAGTCTTTTAGCTTGTAAATAGGGATAATACCACCTCACTTGGTTGAAAAAAGGAGCAAGGGCAAAACACAGAAGTGGGCCTGACATATGGTGGCTGCTTGGTAAATGTTCTACACCCTTTTAATACATTTCTAAAGTGATGGGGTTTTTCAAGTATTCAAATGAAGATTATTAATCCACATAGGTTTTTTCCCTTCTCTCTAAATCCTTCAAGATATTTCATTTCCCCCTTCTACTGCAGAGAAGGAGAGATGCACAAGAGAACAAGAGAATGGAGGGAAGATGCAAATAAATATTTCCCTTTGTTGCTGGGACAGGACAAAGGTGTCCCTTTGCTTGATCTTGGACAGGACAAAAAGGTGAAAGCCTTTCGTTTCAGTAGCAGCGTGAATTTGGGGGAGCACTTTCCTCTGTTCTTGCACTCTCCCTACATCTAAAACTTTATTTCCTGCAAATAATGATTTTTCTCAGAATAACATTTTACTGAGTATTTTGATTTTCTAGACTGGGGGTGACTGAGGTAAAGCCTGGTTTCATGTCTATCAGATGCAACAACAAGTTCAGAGTTGTTAGTCTGTAGAGCACTCTAACAGGGCAAATATGCCTTAAACACTCAGCATTTATTACCCATCTTCCTGTTTTATGGCCCCCCAGTTCAATTCTGCTTCCCCCACCTGGAAGACAGCTAAGAAATCTGCTCATGTTTCCCTTCCTCAGCCTCCCCGCTGGCAGCTTTCCTATTTCCTTCTACCCTCAAAAGAGGCTGCTCAAATTTCCTTTGTGGGAAGGGTCGCACCTGGTTCCTTCCGCTCAAGCGGCCACAGGTGGTTGATTTTGCACTGGAGTTGCCTCGCTCGCTGGCTGGCTGTTAGAATCCACTCCCAATAGGGATGTAGACATCTGAGTTTCTTTCAGACCTCAGTGGGTAAATTGCAGATTTCCATCTTAGGAAAACAATTTTCCTTTGATGGAATAATTGTGTTCCATTAAACGTCAGCCATACTTGAAGCAGAATCAGCGGTTGATCTGCTTGTTGCCTCCTTCCTGATGTCTTTGAAAAGATCTCCAAGCATGTTCATCTTATCCAGGTAACCAATGAGCAATGAAGTAAAAAATTTTGGCAACTCCATTTATGTCTAGCCATGATAGATTTCAGTGTATTTTTCTTTACCAATATTTCTGAGTTTGAAAAACCATCAATAAATCAGAATATCAAAGCACAGGACACAGTAATATACACTTTAAAAATATTCACTGCAGGTAATAATGGGTGTCAGTGAGACTTGGAAGTCACTGGACAAGACAACAATATCTTAATAAAAAAAATGAACTATTTTTAATATGTGGGTTTTTTTTCCCACAGAAACTAAAATGTAGTATATTTTTTCCATAAAAGGAAAATGAAGACTAAGGAGCAATATGATCAAAATGGTAAATGACCTCATAATTTTCTACCAGGTATAATTTTTTTCCTAGAGATCTTGGGAATGTGAGAAATGATACAATTTGCTGTTTCAAGATTTCTCAAACTAAATTTTATTCTGAGCCCTCCTCTAGTTGATCTACCCAGAAATTCAGTCCGTCGGTTGCTGTTACTTTCCCTTAAGGGTTGTGCAAAGCCTCATAAGATTTGATACAGAGAAGAATATTCCAGAAGGCTCCGCCATTCTTGATCCATGCTGGTCATTGCTAGTGGGTTCTCCATTTCTCCATTCTGGCCCTCCTGGTGACTTGGAGTCAGGAAGCACTCTGGCTTCCCCTGCAGTTTTGGGCACTGAGACATTGACTTTGCCTAGGGTACAACCAAAACTTTCTCCAAGAATGCCGAAGCTCTTGTTGAAATTTGATTCTCAGTGTAGTGGTGTTGAGATATGGAGGAATCTTTAAGAGGTAATAAGGTCATGGGGTCGCCACACTGGTAATTAACGTGGTTTTGCAAGAGTTCTCCCACTTGTTCTCTTGTGGAGAGTGGATTGTTATAAAGCAAGTCTGGTACCTCCCCTCATTCTCTCGCACACACGCTCTTCATATACACACTTGCTTTGTCCTCTGCGTTCCGCCACAATTGAAGCTGTAGGAGAGTCTCACCAGACACCAAGTGGTGCCCACACCTCCTCAGTCTCCAGATTCATGAACTAAATAAAGTTCTCTTTATAAATTACCCAGCCTTAGGTATTCTGTTGTAGCAAAAGAAAACAGACCAAGATAGCCACCTAGCCACTTTTTTTTTTTTTTTTTATATTGGGGATTGAACCTGGGGCTTTCTATCTCTGAGGTACACCCAGCCCTTTTTGCTTTTTATTTTGAAACACAATCTCACTAAGTGGTTTAGGATCTCAGTAAGTTGCTAAGGCTGGCCTCGAACCTGCGATCTTCCTCTTTCTGACTCCCAAGTATTGGAATTACGGTGCCTACCTGGCTGACAGCCACCTTATCAAACTCTAGCTTCTGCAAAAGACTGGAGCAATACACCTGTCCTAGAACAGTTGCCCAGTCAATAAATAGTACCTCTCTTTACTATATTATTCATAGTTGACATGAGGCTTGGTGGACCACTCTAAAACCAGGAATGGATTTATTTGAGTCCTAGATGACACCTCAACCAAGAGCACACTGTGCTTTGGAGTGTGAGTTTAATTCCCCATCTTCTATGAAATATTTTCTCCATTCTTTCATTCATCAAATGTTTATTACTTAAGATAAATCACGCTTAGCTATATTTTAAGATTTTAATAATATAAGTTGATGCATCCCATCCTCACAGAGTTTACATTGAGTTGGGGTTGGGGGGGTGCTGAAAGGAGGGAACTACAAATTCAAATGCAGTGTGCCAAGTGCTAAGACAGAGGCATTAATGTACAGGGCATGAGTCCAGGCCTGAGTGGGAGAGAGAAGAGCTGTGGAAGCACAGAGGTCGCCATTTAGCTCAATCCATTCACTATTCCTTGTTGAGCTTTTCAGAGGTAAAAGAATCTGTGGTGATTTGGTCCTAGTCTTCTCATTTTAGAACACAATACATACTTTTGCCATTAATTCTCACTTAGTCATATCAGAAGAAAAAAAATAAAAAGGTAGTGATGTGCACACTGATGGTTCTCCTGTCTTTCCTTCTTTTATCTTACCTATTAAAAAGATGGAGGTAGTGATTTTCATTTCTTTTTTTTTTCTTATTTAAACTGGGTATATTTTTCTTTAAGCAAAATTTTTACTGATAATAAACACTTAAAACAAACCACCACCAACAACAAAAAACATGAAACATGTTGCACTCTTGATGAAGAGCTTCTCACACTTTCTTCATGCAGGGACACAGCAGACATTCTGGAAGGGAGTGCTGGTCATAGAGTGATCTAGAAGCTGCATATCTGAGGTTCAGGAGGGTGATCAGGATGAACTTGCAGATTATTTCCAATGGTAAGAGGTCATAGGTAAGTCATGCTTTATTGAAATCTGAGCACCTTTTGTTCAAAATAGTTCATGTTACGTTTTGGTGGTAGTTTCCAGGCCATAAAGATGAAAAGCCTACAGTGTCATTGGAAAATCATATAAGACATTTCACAATGGGATAAGAAGATCTCACCAATCTTGTTGTCGTGGAGAAACATGAAAACTCTGTTTCCTCATTCCACCGTTTCAAAAATTGGAGTCTTATTTTCATATACAGGGATTTGAAAAGGTTAGTGTTCAGCAAGAGGAGAAAGATTTGGCCATATTTTATGGAATGCTTGGAGAGAGAGAGAGAGAGAGAGATTGATTTTCCAAGGGGTTGGACAGATGAGATGTTATTGTGTGTGTACATGCTTGCTTGCTTGCAGCTGGTAGTAATCACCCCTCAACATCCTACAGTTATTTCCTGGTATCAAATGTGAACACATGTGAGCCTTCCCCTTCAAGGACACTTTCTATTCATGTTCTTGAATATAGGTTATCACTGTGATCCTAGCCCACTTTTATTAGAGTCTGTTTTTAATCAAAGAAAAGGCCTTTACAGGACCTTTCTTGTGGGTTAAAAAAATTGAAAAATTATCATCAGAAATTTCTTTGATAATTCATCCAGTTTTCTTTCTTAATTTTTGAAAACATGGCCTTGGTCATGTGTCCTTTCAGAAGCTGTTGTCTGTTACATGGGTTTTGCAGATCTATTGACTATAATGCAGAGTTTGCAGCTCAAGCAAGTAATTGTTTTTGGAGAAGAATAGAATCTCTCGTATTAAAATAATCTTGATTGGCACCAAGGTCAAGGGCATTTTGGTCTCGCTTCCTTTTTTTTCAGAAAATTTACAAGCAATTCATAAAGTATATTTTAATATGTCCCTCTAAGATGTAGTAACTTTCAAATCTGCAGTCTCTATAAATATGACCTCAGAAAATAAAAGAATGAATGCTAAAATTTATGGCAAAGTATATGATTTAATTAAGGGTCATGAAAGGGGAGTTTATTCCAGATTATCAGGGTAAACTTTGGAATGATTATTAGCGAGAAGTAGAGGGAGATTAGACAAAGATGTATAGAGAGGCAGATGATGGAAGAAAGGTGCAGCCACAAGCCAAGCCATGCTGACAGCCACCGGCAGCTGAAATGGGGCCCAATGAATTCTCTCCTAGAGCCGCTGGAGGAAGTGCATCCCTAGAAACACCCTGCTTTCAGACTTTAGGCCTCCGGAACTGACTTTGAGAAAATAAAATTCTGCTGTTTTAAGCAATTAGTTTGTGGTAATTCCCGCAGCAACAGGAAGCTAATATAGTTACCTTAAAAAAATAAAACATAATACGAGACAAGGTAGCACATGCCTGCAATCCCAGTACTTGGGAGGCTGAGACAGGAGGATCACAGGTTTGCAGCCAGCCTCAGCAACTTAGCGAAGTCCTTTGCAGCTTAGGGAGACCCTGTTTCAAAATTAAAAATTAAAAATAAATAGAGCTGGAGGAGTGTGAATCAGCGGTAAAAAAAAAAAATCCCAAGTATCACCAAATAAATAAATAAATAAATAAATAAATAAATAAATAAATAAATAAATAACAAAGTTATCTATGGGAATGAATTTAAAATTTCTATTTTGTGTGAAATAAAAAGCACAGGCAGCACTCAATGGGTGCTATGTCTATGTATGCCTCTATTGTCCTGAACTTCATCAAGATATATGATTATAATGCACCAATTGGGAAAAAAAAAAAAAGAAAAAGAAAAAGAAAGCACCAGCAGCAACTTCTGGGCTTTGTTGGTTGTTTTCTATAAAGTTGAATCCATTCTATTCCTCTAGTTCTGAATACATTAAAAATAATCTTCTGAATATTGCATTAAAAAGACTCTTCTGAATGTTGATACATGACGTATAAGTCTGAAGTTCTTGGCAAGATCTGTATTTCTAGTTAAAATGTGAGGTTGCTTCTGTCAACCAAATGACTGGATATTCTCCACCTCTTGTTCAGTCTCCTTTCAGTGTACGCATGTTCGTGCCCCCGAAATTATATTAAGCCTTGTAGAATTTAGGCATGTCTTTTGCTTTCATGGGGTTTACAGATCAGTGGAAGTATAACATAAATTAGAAAAAAAATGCTAAACAAAGAGAGACTGTTTACTCAATGTACCTGAAGACTTTGTAATAGAAATTATTTTATGGAATTCATAAAATGGCTTAACCTAAAGAAGATATATATATATATACTGTGCATATATACAATGCGTGTGGACTCACATAACATATATATGTATAACTATGCACACACATATATATTATACACACACATACATATATCTTGGATATTTTTTATTTTTATGTCACTGAAAAGAGAAAAATAAAAACCTGATGAAGACAACAATACAACATTCAGAGGTTCCCAAACTTTTTTGGCTTACTGCCCACTTAAAAAAAACAAACTTACTTAGTGTCTTCCCTGGAATTCTACTTTTTTTTGTGGGGGGGGGTACTGGGGATTGAACCCAGGGGCATTCTACCTCCGAGCTACATCCCTAGCCCTATTTTTTATTCTTTATTTTGAAAAAAGGTCTCACTAAGTTGCAGAGGGCCTCACTAAGTAGCTGAAGCTGGCCGCAAATCCGGATCCTCCTGTCTCAGCCTCCCAAGTACTGGGATTACAAGCATGACTGGAATTCTACCTTCTTTAAGTGAATAAACAGAAAGGTGCAAGATGGCATTCTTTTATGTGTCTATATTTTGTTCCAGTGTCCCTGGGGTATTGCCCACTCAGGACGATAAATCCACAATTCTAGTGTCTGAGATTCAATGTGCTAGCAATTTCAAAATGCAAAGGCAGGAACAGAAATTCTGTTCCCTCCTGATTCATTTATTAAGGCGTACCCAGATATAAGGAAACCCTTAGCATTGTATTTTTTCAAGTTACAAATGCTAGTACCCTTTTATTGTAACATTATTCCCATTGTAGAATGTTTAAAGGGAACTTTATTGTTTGATTACTAGGTTGTCAATGCATCTGTGCTACATGTTTGTACGGTATGTGCTGGAAAATTAAGCAGAATAAGGTATAGTGCCTGAGGAGGAATATGGATATGAAAACAAATGCATGGATTCTATCTATAGGATCATATGAATCATATGAATTTGCCAATACTTAATTATCTCTGGCCTATGAAATCTGTGATTTCATATGGTTCAGCCCAGTAATTCGGAGCAATAATCTAGCTAGATATGGAATTTAATTTGACTTAACACTGTGTGCCAACCTGCTAAATTTATACAGGCCAGTTTCCAGTTTCTTTCAATCATGCCCACCAGAAATCAGAGGTTCTCTTTTATTTTCCAAAAGTTCATACAGACTAAACCGGATTTCTACAAATAGCTCTGAAAAATACTCAACTTCTAATAGGCTAAAGATTAAGAGAAAGAAGATATTTTCACTTGATTTGTAATGCTCTAAACCAGAGATGGACAAGTTTTTTTTTTTTTTTTTTCTGTAAAGGGCTAAATAACAAACAATTTAGAGTTGCAAGCTACATGTTCTCTGTAACAACTACCAACTGCCACTATAGCACAAAAGAAGCTGTAGATACTACGTAGGCAAACAAGTTCCAATAAAACTATTTACTTGTGAAAAGTCATAAATTAAATATTATTATTTTGATTATTTGCTAATAATTAAAAATAAGAGGGGGTTGAGAAAGCAGTGGGGGAGGAAGGGAGGCATGGGGAAGGAAATAAACTAAATAATGTAATGTGCATGTATGAATGTATCACTCTGAATCTCACTATCATGTGCAATTACAATGCAGCCATAAAAAACTTGAAAATAACAACTGCATGAGTATAGATATAGAATTAACTTTTCTTGGAAAGGAAAAAAAAGCGAAACCTATTCTTAGCATGAATGGGTCACAGAAAACCATGTGAAGCTTCAGGTAGCCCATGAGCTGTAGTTTGCTGAGTTCTGCTCTAGAAGGACACTCATCAAAATGTACAGCCAAGTCCCTGTGAAACTTCTACTTGGGAGGGTTTTCAGAAATGGTGTTCTTCTAAAATCCAGCAGGTTTTGTTCTCAGAAAGGAGATGCCTTCTTTCCCAGGAGATATTCTCAGCAGCCCTGTATACTAACTAATTGGAGAAAAAGTAACCAAATCAGAAAGGAAACCAAGTCAAAGAGAATTTCATTTCCTTTTTTACTGAGAAATAGCAGGCAGTATCAAGTTTTCACCTCCACTCACCAGCACCTGTTCTAGATGAAGGTAGCTCTTTGAAGGTCAAATAGAACAGACGACAGGGCATCCCCATTGAGATCCAAGGACTTCCCCACAAGCTGGTTTCCTCATTCTGGAAGTCCTAAATGAGCTTAACTTGCTTCTCGTTTCTCCCCTCTGTTGCTTTAACTATTAATATCTACTGAACAATCTTTCATCTTGCCAGCTGTAATCACAAACAGCCATGATGTTGCACTGTGTATGCTCCTAACGTACAAGGATTTCATTCAGTGATTGATTTCACATGAAAAAAAAAAAAAAAAAAAAAAAGGCTTACCCATAAGTTGTAAGCAATTGGGTGTGAACCACCCCTGGTCTCCAGGAAAGTGGGCACTTCATTTGGAGCTGGAGACTGGCCAACCAAAGAGCGATTTGGGAAATCTTGTGCATTCTCTCCTTCTTTAGCAGAGTGCCCTTTATGCACTAGATAACTGGGCTTTTTTCTTTTACTCCTGCCTGAGAATCAAGCCATCCATTTGCAGATCTGGGCCATTTTACAGGAGCTGGCTGGGACAGAGGGTAATAGCATCATTACATCCTACCTCAGGCAGAATAAGGTGATATTAATACGGTAGACAAAGAACTTTAAGTCACACTAGCAGCTTTTCTCGGCAATGTGTAAAATGTCTGGAAATGAATTGTTGGTATGGAAACTGAATGGTGCACGCCACACGTGGGGTTATTTTCTTTTTGGCACAGAGGCTGGTTGTAGATTTCTATATAACATGGATTTTGGTGCTACAATTCCCAGTCTGAATCATGATTTCAGGTTTTGCTTTGAATGAGTTTATTTATCTCTCTGTACCTGAGTATCCTTATCTAAAAACTGAGGTAATAATTGAAGCCTGCATGTAAACAAGTGAGTCGATTCATGTTCTTTGTGTGGTTTGTGACATTTAATTATTATTATTATCCCAAACACCAACATCTCTATTACCTGAATTCCACTCACTGAGTACATTTTATAGAGAAAGACAGCATGCATGTTAGCTCCCGAAAAATCCCAGTTTCTGTTTCACTGTTGTTGCTTTTCTACTCAAATCTTATACTTTGATCACAGATGTGACTTTTTTGAACAGTTCACATTTTTATGTCTTTATTTATTGCCTTAGAAATATACTTCCCTGCTTTCAGTCTTCAGCTTCTTTAAAAAACTGACAGATGCTTAGAAAGCTTCTCTTTCAAAAGGACATCCCTGGCCTTCTCTCTGATTCCCTGCTCTAAGTCAGGTGCTCTGTGCTGTATGTGACTTCTAAGGGAGCACTTTGCATATTATTTTATCTATTCACATGCTCCTACGGTTTCTATACCTTTTCTACCTATTCAAAGGACAGGGCTGTCTTTTTCTATAACCCCTTTGCTTAACATGAAGTCACAAGTAAAAAGTGAATTTTAATACAATGATCAGTAAAAAAAAATGATTTACTGTGATCAAGAATATTAGAATTTTACAGAAAAGCTTAGAAATTTTTTTTTCATTTAATCCTTAGCTCTTATACACTTAATCAAAGGGAAACAAAACAAAACAACACTATAGCCAGGAGGAGAAAGACAAAGTCATATCCTGGCTGTACAGCCTGTCCAGAAATTCCTATGGTCTCCGAGTTTCTAGCTTCATTACACTGGTCCCATCCTTTTTCGGGTTATTGAGTTCAGTAGTGTCACATGCCTGGGATTTTGTCACAATAAAATTAATAAGAACTGAGGGAAATGTGGTGTAATGTAGCTCCTGGGCATAGCCACTGGTTTTGACACTACCTCCATCATTTTATTCAGAGGCAACTAAGAGCAGCAAAACCCAAAAATTAGGCTAAAAAAAAAATCAAACTAGAGAGCCTCTACTTGACCCTCTAACATAAGCAATTTGAGTTACTGGCATCACACAGGACTATCTATGCATCTTGTATTATAAGATCATTGGACCAGGAACCAGAAAACTGGGTTCTTAGCCTGATGTCACCACTTCCCCAGTTGCAAGAATTGTGCAATGTCATCCTTTTGTAGCCAAGCTCCTCATCTGTACAAAGGATTGATCATATTGAGATCTGACAGGCTTTCCTGTCTCTGTCAGAATATCTAGGTAAACAGATCTAGGTCAGCTCCTTGATTAAAGCCCTCATTCCTGCTTACTGTGCCCAAATTGAAATTTCAGTGTCCTGTGGAATGCCTGCCCAAGCTCCCAGGCCCCCTTTATGTCACATATAAACTTTTAAAAACTAGAAGAAATCCAGTTTACTAAAGTGCTTTCCTTCAAATCTGCTATTCCACAGCTCCCCGAGCTGAATTAGTTCCCCATGGAGGCAGAATAGAAACAAAGGTTTTGGGAGAGTGGTATCATTCTTCAGAAGAAAGTTTTCTAGGCCTTGTTTCTGGCTATTAGGAAAACAAGTGCACTGCAGGGCAGGGCTCTATGCTTCTCAACTGGGAGATATAGAGCAGTTGTCTGAATCCTGGACAATCCAGGCAAGAAGCCCATGGTGGAATCCAGACCCAGAGAGTGAGTGCAAATGAGTTAATTGACAAAGAAGTTTATCTTCTATCTTCTGATGGATATTCTCTTGTTCTTTCAGAACACAGTGTTCCTTGTACCCCTCCCCTTAACTCCGGGCCCCAGAAGCCTAGGTGTGGCAGGAAATGTGCCTAAGGTAAAGGAGATGACATCTGTGTGTCCATCCAACTAAGGTACATCTTAGAAGCAGCCTTGCTCTTGGTGTCAGTGAGAAGGTGCTCCTTTCTCTCCACTCTCCTTGCTTCCCTTCCAGAGTCCATTGAGTGCATTATTTATCTCCCACCAGTCCTTTTTTATTGTGTGTGTGTGGTACTGGGGATTAAGCCCCAGGAATTCTACTACCGAGCTATACCCCCAGCCCTATTTTATTTTGAAACAGGGTCTTGCTAGGCTGATGAGAGAGTCTCACTACCTGCTGAGGGTGTCCTCAAATCTTCGATCCACCTATCTCAGCCTCCCAAGTACTAGGATTATAGGCATGCACCACCATCATTGGCTCTCTCCACAATTCTAAGTAGCCATTATGTCTCTACTGCAATCTAGAGCACACAATGAGTCCCCAGTTCTTTTTTCTTTTCCTTTTTCCTTTTATTTTTCTTTTTCATGATACTAGAGATTGAATCCAAGGGTATTCTACCTCTAAGCTCTACCCCTGCCCTTTTTTTTTCCTTTGATTTTTATTTTTTTTTTTTGAAACAGATATCCCTAGGTTGCTGAGAGTTTTTCTACAATTGTTGAGGCTACCCTCAAACCTGCGGTCCTCCTGTCTCAGCTTCCCAACTATTAGAATAACAGGAATGTGCCACAATGCCAGGCTAAGTTCCCAGTTCTGAGTTCCCAGTATCCTCTCTATGCTCTGGCATGTAAATAATTCAATAATCCACATGATTATTATGATATTAAATTGTCAGTGATAAATATGAGGTGAAAGCATCATGTTTTCTCCCAAGTGGATAGTGATTTACTGGGAATAAGTCATGACTATAATCTATGGGGCAGTATCTGCTAACATCAGTCAAATTGGCAGAACCCACCTTCAAAGCTTATGACTGTGCCCTCACGACCTAAGCCTTTCATTATTTTTCGGTCTCTGTGGACTGCCACCTAACACTGTACACATTTACTTTCATTCCAAGGAAGGAAATGACTCCTACTGATGAATTAGCCAAAGACAATCTCTTATCCTCCATCCATCTCATCCTTGCTTTTCTTTTTGTGCCCTCGAGCCTCCACTGCTGCAATTCCTTGGCCCTGCGTTTTATTAATACATTCCTTCTACTGGATATGTTGGGAGAAGCATGAACAGTCTTTCCAATCTGGCTCCCAATGTTATCAGCAACTAAATTGTTCCCAAACACTTCATTTCCCTGCTCTGTTGGTGATCATCAAAATCATTGATAAACACTGGTTTAAAGTATCCCCATCCAATTGGATCGAATTCAAGAGATACATGGAACAACAATAAAGCTTATTGCATTTGGAAGGCTTGAACCTATTTTGAAATTTTCAAAATTAATTAATTTGTATGGGGTGCTCTGTTTATTATATGATATCAAACTTTCTTATTAGTCCTCTGGGGAAAAGGAGATAAAATGTTGAGCTTTCAGTTTAATCTCCAGACTGATGTAAAGTAATCAATTCAAATATATTTAGTGGGGCAAAGAAAGACCTTTGTACCCCACCTCCCTCCATGTGCTTGAAGTTGTGAAATATTCAGCCGGAACTAATGGGAAAACTGCCTTTCCTCTGGGTAAGACACCATCCTGGTGATGTCTGGATTGCATTAACTATTCCAAGTAAATTTTCACTTCTTGTGTGAGCAGAAGCAGGGACATAGTAAGATTGTAAACACGTAGCACAGGAGAAAAGTCCCTTTGCCACACTTTGAAAACTTGATTTCAGGTGATAATAGAATTGATAGGAAACAATAGAGGTATGTGTAACTTTCCTTATTGTTTTTCTGGAGCGGTGTCCTCTCCCTCCTGCTGGCTTACTCCTGTAGAAAAAAAATTAAAAATTAAAAAATATGTAACAGCAAAAGGACCACACCCTGACATTTTGTTTCACCATAATTTCATAGCCAACTTGGGACTGGTGAAAAAGAAAATTAATCAAATCAAATAACGTTACATTCTGGGTTGTTCTGTGGCTCTTTGTCCCTATGTGGAAAATAAAGGACAGAAATGTGAGAGGCAACATGTCTGAGTTTTTTTTTATTTTTAAGATGACACACAAAATAAACCAACATTTTGGTCAACATGAACTTCATCAGGGTCAATTACTTTGGAATCCCAGGGGAAGCTTAAACAACATCTCTACAATGAGACCTTTAGCATATGCTACAGATTGTCAGAATTTCCTCAGCCTTTGAGAAAATGCATGTTTCTTTACCAATCTACCCTATTTTCTTTAACATATTGATGGGACTAGGTAATGTCTATGTTAACTCCAGAGTTAGTACAATACAACACGGTTAAGTAGTATATATCTAGTGAAATTCTTCTATGAACTAAGAGATTGATCCAATCTATACTCTTTCTCCAGATCCTTGCTTGAATGAAAGTTATAAACAAAGTAATATTTTTTATTAGAAACTTTATTTGAAGTAATGGACTCTCCATAAATAAGTTAAGATTTTTGAAAAACAGATACAGTCATAATTTCTATTTTCTAATATACAAGATTTATAGACCCGGGTTACTTATAATCTAGGAAACACTAATGGTGTTTTCAATTTCTACAAAAGAGCAACACACTTAAAAATGAAAAAATCTATATCTACCTGTCTTTTAAAATTAAAATTAAGAGAGAAACCATTTAACAAAATTTTAAGCAGAGGATCACCTTCAACTATATGAGATAAGCAAGCAGTATTTGAAGTACTAGGAAGCAAAATTAGTATCAATATCATCAACACTATGATATTGAGTCGGATGTCTCCTGAGTACAATTCACAGTACTAGAGATGATAAATTCAAAATGCAAGCTTTTATCCCTAACCTGTAATAAAATTATTTAGTTAGGAATATAAAACATTATTATGGATAGACTAGCAAAATATAAGATATCAATAAGTAATCTAGTCACAAAATGTTTGGGAATTCATAGGGTAAATACTGCAATGTGAAGACCTCAGCACAGAGGTATGGCTTCAGCTAGGCTTCAACTATTTGGACTTGGAGGAGAAAAAAGAAGAGAGAACATTCCAGGCAGGTGGGCCCAGTGAGCAAAGCATTAGAGACTGTAATGAGCACAATATGTTATAGAAACAATAAACAACTTAGTTTTACTGGTGGCAGAGGTCAATGGAGACCATAGGAAACACATTTAGGAAGCATTTGTGAAGGCTAAGAAATTAGACTGGCATATTTATTTAGTAGGAAATGGAGACATACACTCAATTATGTCAGAATTGTGTGTAATGGAATAGAGGGATATAGCTGCAAAAGGAATGGACCAGAAACTCAGGAGAAACATTTTGGGAGTGATGGCGTTGGACAAATCTTGCCTGGTTCTTACTCTCCCATTTTTATTCATCTTTTCTGTCCTCATTTACCTGAGCTGACTTTCAGGGCACATAAACTACCAGCTTGCAGTCCATGTTTTTTTCTTTTCAGACTAAAAGTTCTTTGTTGGTAAGACTTGTGGCTTTTTCTTTGTATTGCCAGTCTGCAGAATACTACACACATTGAACTCAGAAACCATTTGTTAATTAAATTACTTGAGTGAGTAAACAGTTAAAAAGTACAGTCTAGCAATTATATATTTCAGTTCATAGAATTAGCCTACAATATTTACCTAGATGTAAAATAACAATATCATTGATTCCTTCCTTTGTAATGTTTTCTCTGTCTAATCAGCCACAGAATCTAATAAATCCTAATCATTTCTATTATACCTATCCTTTCCTTACCATTCTAATTGATAATCTCTCACTACAAGACTCATTTTTCACTTCCTGGTTTGTTGCTATAATCAATATGTTAGAAATTTGAGTGTTGTAAAATAAAGCCTTTATTCTACTCACAAGTTTGTAGGCAAGGTACATGGAGCTTCACTGAGCCATCCAAAGGTACAACAGGCTGGACTTTCAAATGGTACACTCAAGTGGCTGTTTCCTGGAAGCTCAACTGACACAGACAAATGGATCGTCCTTTCAATGTGTATCCAGCATGGTCTCAAGCGAGCCATATTTCTTACACAACTGCCAGCTTTCCCCAGGGTGAGTGTCTCTAGATGAAGGATGAAGTTGCACACCCTTTTATACCCTAGTGTTGGAAGCCTGCTAGAGGATCCTGGGCCATAGTCCATTGGTTACAATGGCCACAATGTCCTTATTAAAGTGGAGGGGACAGAGACTCACCTCGAGATGGAAAGAATAAGATGATGTGAGCTGTATTTTGGAACAATCACACTAGTGACATTATCATCTGCTAACTGTGCCTGCCATGTGCCAACAGTGTTCTAGGGCTATGGTAGTAAGGATAAAATTCTAGTATGAAACAGCAGACAATAAAAAATAAACACACTGAATAAAGAGGAAAAATACAGGCGCTTGAAATAGGATGATGTGAGAACAGTGGTAGTCCATCACTGAGTGGTTAGGGAAGGCCTCGCTGAGATCTGAATTAAACAAATTAGAGCCATGAGAAGAACATTCTTGGCCAAGGACACAGCCATAACAAACGACCTAAGGCAGAAATGGGTTTGACATGTTGAAAGAATTGAAAGAAGCCATTGATTTGGAATATATTGAGAGAAAGGGAGAGGCTGAAAGATGAAGCCAGAAGACTGGGGCCAGGACCTTTGGACCATTAGGAGCATACTGATAAGGAGTTTGGATTTATCTTAAGTGTGATGTGAAAAGCCACTAGAGGGTTTTCAATGTAAAAGTAACAATGCTTTCTTCTGTATATCTTGAAGAGTTCTTTGTAAAACATTATCCTGAAATACATCCTCATCCTCCCACCTACATATAAAGATATTAAACATGTAAGGTTCATACCTTCTAATTAAAACACTAAAAACTAAGGATACAGTCTATTTTTATGCGAATACATGAATTTCATGTCCAATGAAAGGGAAAGATCCAGGAAAATCAATACATGTAAAATAAAGCATGTAGATAATAATTCTTCCTGGACCCACAATCATGTGATAGAATTGGAGTAACTACCTTGAAGGCTAATGATTACCATATCACTAGCTACAGTTGTTATCAGCAAAATAATTTTCCTGAACTGACAAAGTGAGTGGTCATTGAGAA
Organism: Graphiurus murinus; assembly: GCA_004027655.1. Taxonomy (NCBI): domain Eukaryota; kingdom Metazoa; phylum Chordata; class Mammalia; order Rodentia; family Gliridae; genus Graphiurus; species Graphiurus murinus. Next base: position 43,569 of record PVLC010000174.1, on the reverse strand, counting down.
CCTTTGAATTCATTGCAACACTGGGACAAATATCAGACATGATAGTTAAACAGCCTCTACAGAGTAAGCCAAATATGTATCTGAGTCAAGAAAATCCAGTTGGATGAAAAAAAAAATTCAGTTCCATGTCCAGATGTTTTATCACCATAACACAAAGCAAGCAGACATTGTGAACCCAGCCATCTTTATTCCACCAGTGTTCATGGAGTTACAATGAATTTCCAGGAAGGAAAGGGGAGCATTTCAAGTTAATAGCCTTATTTATAAATAGTGAAGTAAGTTGTGGGAACTCCCTATATTGAGTGATTCCTCTCACCCCTATCATTCCTCTTAAGTAATTTCAGATTTTTAAAGTGTGTTTCCTGTTTAGTAAGTCTTGGACCTATATTTATATTTCCACTCTCACCATCCATTTTCATTATTAATGGAAATAAGTGGAGTCTGAGTAAATGGCATATGCAGTAAATGTGATGTTTCCCTGCTCTCTCAGTCCTATCATTTGTTTAATTTAGAAAGCCTGTGCATATAATGTAGGCAGATAGATCAGCACATAAATTCTAGCACCTCCATAATAAACTATGATATCATGACACTAGGTGGTAACTTTGCCTGTTCACGACATACCCACCAACCAAAATACTAATTTCTTATAAGAAATTTGTCCTTTCTCTTTATTTAATTGCATGCTTTTATTGGTGCATTATAGTGTCATATCATAATGTAATTAATATTAATAGTGACATACATGCACACAGCACTCGCTGGGCTTCACTTCGGCTCCCACCCCACTCCCCCTTTCCCCATACATGATACTGACATTGGTATTCTCACATAATGTCAATGAATTGATTCCTTCATTGATCTCTGTCTCCCGCCTCCTCCTTCCCCCAGGCTACTTCTCTTGCTCCACTGAAGTTTCTCCTCCATTATATGAAGTTCCTCTAGTTTCTTGATTACTCTCTAGCTTTCACATATGAGAGAAAAACACATGACCCTTAACTTTCTGTGATTGGCTAATCTCACTTAACATAATGTTCTCGAGGTCCATCCATTTTCCTGCAAATGACATAATAATTTTGTTCTTCTTTATGGCTGAATGGAATTCCATTGTATGTATATCCCATAATTTTGTAATCTATTCATCTGTTGATGGACACCTAGGTTGGTTCCATAATTTGGCTATTGTGAATTGTGCTGCTATAAACATGGATATGCTTGTACTACTACAATATTCTGATTTCAGTTCCTTTGGAAAGATACCCAGGGATGGTATAGCTGGATCATATGGTGGGTCCAATCCCAATTTTCTCCACACTGATGTCCACAGTGGTTGTACTAATTTGCAATCCCACCAACAATGTAGAAGAGTTCCTATTTCCCCACATCTTCACTAGCATTTATCGTTTGAATTCTTTATGATTGCCATTCTAATTGGGCTTAGATGGAATCTTGGTGTAGTTTTGACTTGCATCTCCCTGGTTGCTAATGATCTTGAAAATTTTTCCTTTTGTGAAGTGTCCATTTCGTTCAATTGCCCATTTCTCAACTGGGCTATTTATTTTTGCAGCAGTAAGTCTTTTAAGTACTTTGTATATTCTACATATTAGTCCTCTATCAGGAAAATAGCTGCCAAATATCTTCTCCTATTCCGAAGGTTCTCTCATTAGACTCTTCATGGTATTCTTTGATGAGCAGAAGCTTTTTATTTTAATGCAATCCCATTTATTAATTCTTGTTTGAATTTCCTGAGCTTTGGGGCTCTTGTTGAGAAAATTACTACCAGTGCCTGTATGTTGGTGTGTTGGACCTTTGCCATCTTCTAGTAACTTCAAAGTCTCTGGTCCCAATTTCCAGGTCTTTGATTGATCCTCAACTGACTCTTGTGCAGGGTGAGAGGTAAGAGATTAATTACAATTTTCTACAAATGGATAACAAGTTCTCCCAACACCATTTGTTGAAAAGGCTGTCTTTCTCCAATGTATATGTTGGGTACCCTTGTCAAAACTTAATTGGCTAAAAGTGTATGGATTTGTTTCTGTATCTTTTATTCTGTTCTTTGGTCTGTGTGTTTAGTTTGTGTCAATATCATGATGTTTTTATTACTATAGCTCTGTAGTATAATTTAAAGTCAGGAATTGTGATGCCTCCTGCATGATTCTTATTGCTGAGAATTGTTTGGGCTATTCTGGGTCTTTGTGTCTATAAATATGTCAATTTCTCCTATGTTTTCTAGTTTACTGGAATATATATTTTAAAAGTAGTTTCTGATGATCCTTCAGATTTCCCCACTGTCTGTAGTGATGTCTCCTTTTTCATTTCTGATTTTAGTAATTTTGATTGATTCTTTACTTCTTTTGGTTAGGTTGGCTAAAGATTTTTCAGTCTTGTTTATCTTTTCGAAGAATCAGCTTTTTGTTTTGTTAATCTTTTGTATTTTTGTTTGTTTGTTCGTTCTCTATTTTATTGATTTCTGCTCTGACTGTAATTATCTCCTGCCTTCTACTGCCTTTGAGATTAGTCTGTTCCTGTTTTTCAAGTTCCTTGATATGTGTCATTATGTTGTTTATTTGGTGACTTTTTGATTTTCTTATGTGGGTACTCAGTGCTATAAACCACCTTCAAAGTGTACCATAGATTTTGGTATGTTGTGTCTGTATTTTCATTGAATTCTAGGAATTTTTTCTTTCTCTCCTTATTTCTTTTATGATCTAATCCTCATTCAAAAGTGTATCATTCAGTCTCTATGTATTTATATAATTTATTTTTGTCTTCCTGTTGTTTATTTCTACTTTCATTCCATGTCTGAAAGCTGCTGTTACTGGCGAGAGCCAGCCCGATGGGGGCTCACCAAGATGGCACCGCCTCTGTTCTCCGCTTACCAGATGAGCAGTCCTCTCCTTTCTTTGCTGTGTCCAATTCCACCACATTTCTACTATTTTTCTTCATTGGCCAAGAAGCAATCTTCCCACTGGTTGAGTTCTGAGTCTAAGAGCAACCAAATGTACTGTTTTTTTCTGTTTCCTTTAATCTCCCTTGCTTTTTCTCTTTAGTTTTGAACTAAGTCAACTTAAGCTGTCTAAACCATAAAACAATTGCAATATGAAATCATATGCTGAAAGTCGTTATTTTTGCCAAAAGTATATTATCTAAGTGCTCTTTTAATTTTTATACATCACCTATTTCTCATATACTCATAGATATAACAAATAGAATTTCAAAAGAAGCATTTAAATTAAACCTGCCACAAAGGTGTTTATCCCTATTGAATTTTCCTTTTCTTTTTCCTTTTACCTGACTAGACATGTAGAATGGGAGTATTTCAAGGCCATATAATCGATTTTTTGAGTTTAAAACTCATTATCTATTGTGAAATAACCTCAACAATTCTATACTTTTCAGTCTGAAATTCAAAAGGAAAAACCTTTTCTAAACTTGATTAATTGTGTTTCAAGGGCTTCATATATTTCCCAAATCAAACCAAAATGCCTAGAGAAAGATCATTTTTCTTTTATATATATATACACAAAATATACAACCCACAACATAAAATATATAGCACAAGATACAATTACTCTTGTAAGAGTTAAAAAAATTAAATCTATGATATAAAATAACAGTAACATTTAAATACACACACACACACACACACACACACATACACACAAACTACTCTATTAAAGTTAAAAAAAAATTTGAAGTTTAGTCCAGAAAATTTTTCAATGATCACAATTTTTGTCAATTACTATTATATCATAATTCTCTTAATTGTATTGGAGGTTAAATCAAACACATTTTAAATCTTTCTATGTTTAGAAGGGTCCTGGCCCTGTGTAATCTCTACTGCTATATGGCAATTTCATAGTATCACCTCTGCATAACCTGGTCCTGAATCTAGGTCCTGACTTAGTTTTTGGACAAGGGTCCTCCTGCACATCTTCTAACAGCAGAATCAGTCAGGCTACTTTGCTTCACAGTGGCTTTGGTCTGGAGTGACCAGCCTGCAAGAGGGAATATTATCTATTCTTCCTTCTTTGAGTAAACAATTGAATATTTTTAAAAATTCTAAGTTGTATAAATAGAATTTTTGTGACATAAATGGGTATATCTCTTGAATAATTACAAAACATCTAGAAACCCAAAAAAGAGTTTTTCACAAATCCTTCTATTTCTATAAGTGGACTTATAAATGATTAATTTTTAATAAGTAATGAATAGCATGTCATTGTGTAACACAGTACTTATGTAGTAAATAAAATAATTTGAGAAATATCATGGATTCTATTTGAAGTACTCTTGTATTTCATGGCTATTTCTTCTCTAAAGGTCTTAATTTAAATTTCTGAAGGCAGAACTTTTCTAAGAATAGAATTAGAATTGTCCTGATTCACTGTCTTGTTTTCTTCAGAATCTAATCAGAGTGAATGCAATAAAAATAAAATTATTGAACACATGGTTCTCATTATGAAAAATTTAAAAGGCATCATAATATATGAAGAGCATGTATAAATGTCTCATTTTACTAATTAAATAGATATCTGAAAGATTCATTACTAGCTCATGAAATGTTGATTTAGGTCACTACATTGGCCTCTTTAAAAAAAAACAAAACTAAAAAACTCTAGTAAGATTGAATTTTTTTGAAGTAATTTTTAAATTTTATAGAAGAAAATTTCAGAAAGATACAAAAGAACAATCATACATTGACTAAATAAATTACAGTGTAACATAATATAGACGACTAAGAACCTGCTAAAATGAAGTAGCTCTACATGGCTTGGCATGGAATGATGGTCATAACATGTTGTAAATAAAAAAAAAAAGTTTCAGAAAAGTATGCATGATGTGAACACAACCCTTTCAATTTCTCAGAACTTCTCAAATTCTTCTCTTTCACTCACACTCTGTTTCCAATCCTTCTTTTTAGGACTACTTTCAAAATATATCTAGGATTTGCTGATGTCTAACACTTCCACTGTTACCACTGTATTCTGTCTCTCTGTCTGTCTGTCTGTCTGTCTGTCTGTCTGTCACCCACCCACCCAGTGTTTTGTGTCTGCTAAGCACAAGTTCCAACACTGAGGAGCAACATCCTAGCCCTGATGGTATTTCTCATAAGTAATAGCTCTTAACAACTCTCCTTGTTCTTTCATCTCTCAAATCTGTTCTCAATATCAGCAGAGTGATAACTTTACAATACAAATCTTGCATGATTACTCTTATGCTCAAACCTTCCAGTGGCTCACGCCTTGTGCAAAACAAAAGCCAAAGTACTTGCAATAAACGTCAAGGGCTTTCATGATGTGGCCTCCTATTCCCTCTTTGCCCTTACCTATTGCTTGGCTTTTCACTCTACTCCAGCCCTGCTGCACTTGTTTTCTTCCTTACATTTTGCTAGCCATCCCACTGTTGCATATATCTTCTGCCAGTTATCTCCATGGCTAACTTGCTAACTTCCTCTAAACCTTTCCTCAAATGCCATCTTTGCAATGAAGGTTACATTGACCACCGTATTGTGAAATTGCAACACATGTTCTGAGGCTCATCTCTAGCACTCTCCACTCCTCTAACCTGTAATATTGATTCTTTTGTTCTCCATAGTTGTAGCCCCTCTCAAATGCTGTATGTTACCTACTCATTTAGTATTTATTGTCTGTTTTTCTCAAATAAAATTTCAGAAGAGTATGAGTCTTTGTCTACTTTTTTAAATCTTATATTCCTAGAACAGTGCCTAACATACAAACTGCACTTAATAACATTTATGGAACATTTTTTCCCTTTTTGGTAAATAATATGGACCCTAGTCTCAAGGAATATATATCAACTGATAGTATGGGTTAGGACTAAAAAATATAGAATGGAAGATATAGTTTTTAACCTTTATTTTCTATGTATTTATAATGCTAGAATTTTTTTAAAACAGAATCATTTTGATCATAACTATGTGAATCTATAAACAAAAAAGAAAATGTAATTCTTAATTGTACTGTTTTAACACATTCAGTAATAATATTCCCCATGCAATAAAATGGTCTTGTAAGCAAACTTAGGTTAAAATACTTTTGCACCTACATCTTTTTGGGGACTTGATTCTAATATGCGGCTCCAAATTTCTTTTCATTATAGAAGAAAGGTTCTTGATATGTGATCACTATCAGTTAAGAAGAGTAGTTAAAATGCAGACTCGGACTTTCTTGCCATCCGCACTTGACACTTCATTACCCATGGTATCTGATGAACTATACTTCCCAGTCAATTCAGCATAAGTCTTAGAGTTGGGAATCTGTGTGGGCATATGTATGCAATAGTTCTGTATGATTTGTGATATTTGTGAAGTTCATCAGACTTTGGGTATCACTCATGCTTCTATTTGCAAAACAGAGCTGCTTTAAATGTGTGAACAAAATAGGTAAAGTAAGAACTTACCTTAGATAAAATATGTTTTGAAAGGCTGATCCCATTACCCCAAATAAGCAGAGATAAGAATTGTTTGCAACATAAGAAGGCCACAAGTTCTCACTCATTTGTGGAAACTAACAAGTTGATGTCATAGAAGAACAAAGTGAGAGTGTTCTTCCCAATGAAGACTGGGAAGACCAGGAGAGTGAGCACAGAAAGAAGTTAGACAAGGGGAACCAAAGCACAGGTGGGAGGAATTTGTTCTGGTTTTCTACAACACTGCTGACTACACCAATCTATGATATATTTCAGAATAACTAGAAGAGTACAAAAGTTTCCACAATATCAAAATGATTGGTGCTGGAGGAGATGACAGTGCTTATGACTCGAACTTGGTGATTATTCATTGTATACATGTATCCGATTATCATACTGTACTCCATAAAGACACAGAATAGATGTCTTAATTTTAAAAAAATGAGAAAAATTGTTTACAGGACTGCTGTTAGTATTGTTCCATGTTTTCTGGGAGAGTGGACTCTGGAGTACATCTAAATTGCATTTCATTTTAATTAAATAATTACTTCTTTCCTAGCACAGTCATGCAACAACAGGTAGAAGAGGGGGTAAATATTACGGGAAAGGAGAAGAAAATTGGAGTGGAAAATGTCAAGAGTGATTAGAGTGGGCAGTGGCAGAGTGAGGTTGACAGGCAGTACTGGGAAAGAGGAGGGAAGCTGAGGGTTACTGGTTGCCAGGAGTGTGCTAAAAGATCTTCAAAATAAATCCTGTATTTCTCTATTGACCCCAGTCCTAGCCAACAGCATTGCATGTCTCATTCAATCATTCATTCACGCACCCATCCCCTCAGTACAATTCATTGAACATATACTTCATCAGGAACACTGCGGCAGGCCAAAGGATGCATTCATAGATTAAGACACAGCATGTGCCTTTGAAAGGAAATCCAATGAGGTCAAGTGTCTGTTGCTTCCTGCCCCCAAGCAGCCCTTGTCAGGCTCCCTTGGAGCGTTCCCCTTCATTTCCTGAAGGGATCCAGCCAGTCTCAAGACTGCCAGGCGTGTACAGCAGTTTACACAATCTGACTCCTCCGGCCGGCTGGAGTAGCTCACGTGCCCAGCTGTTTGGACGGGGACACAGAAGGCAGCTGTGCAAGCCCACAGGCCTTGCTCGGCCACCCAGGAGCTCTCCCTGGAGGGAAGAGGCCGGAGCTGCAGCCCACCTGGCTACTGCAGGACACAGAGAGGTCAAGCGGGGAAGGGCCTGGACGCTACCCTCCATCACCTTCAGTACTGAACAGTGCTGAGCAGGGCTTTTGAGGACACTGTGGGGCCCCAACTCAACAGTATTATGAGCTAAGATTAGCGTTGAGCTCCATTGTTTTCTTGGCTTGGCATGGCAAAGAGATGAAGAGATGGGCTCTGGATAAGCAGAAAGCTCTGTTCATGTAGAAACTGCCCAGCTTGATATCTGCGTGACTGTGTCACTAAACATCTGAGATTGAGTGGCCATATCTGGAAGTAGGGAAAATAATAAAACCAACTTCATGGAGCTATCAAGAGGACGAATGGAGAAAACATATGTCAAACAATTACTACATTTCCTATGACATCGTAAGGGTCAATATTATTGACCTTATTTTGACCATACTTATATTGCATTTCTTTTAAAAAATTTGCAAGTTGCTATCTGTGCTCTCTGTATTCTCTTTATTTTTCCTAATATTTTAATGTATTTTATTGGTGCATTGTAATTACCCATCATAATGAGATTCAGAGTGATAGGAACATACATGCCCACAGCACTTGGTGAATTTCCCTCTGGATCCCACTGCACTCCCTCCCTCCCGCATACATGTCATGAGATTGCTACTGATCATTTCATCAGATATGTACATAGCATTATTTGAACTCTTGCTTACATCACGTCTCCTTCCCACAGTCCAGACTCCTCGATGGCTCCACTGGAGTCTCTCCTGCTTTATCTGAAGTGCCTTTTATTATCCGTCCTAATATTTATTGAGCATGTACTTCTTGCCAGACATTTTACAAGATATGAAAGCATATAAAAATGTAACGGATGTCACTTCTTCACTCTAAGAGCTCTCAGACCACCAGGGAAGTGGAACAGCACACAGCATACATTGTGTGCACACTCTGTCATGTTCTGAAAGGGCATCACATATACTGTGCAAGGCTCACAGTAACCTCACAAGTAGGTAAACTGCAGAGACAACTTACAGATAAGGGGCTGGAACCTTGTCCTTAGCCAGTATGTGATGAAGCTACATCCAGTAGAGGTTTGTAAGCCAGAACCACCTAAAAGTAAACCCTGTGTCTGCCCACCACTAAGTATATGGCCTGCTTGACCTCACAAGCTACTCTAAGCCTCAAGTTACAATGGCTCGTTCACTGGGTATTTCTGAAGATTAAGTGGAACCAAATACCTACCACCAAACCCAATTTCCAACGTATGGAGGACACTAAATAAGTAATATTACTATTGACAGTAAAAACTAACATGTGAATTCAGTTCCGTTTGACTTTAAACCCAAACATATTATCTTTTTATTCATTTTAGGGACATAGAGTAATGGAACATTTACTTAGAATACCATTAAAATTGGCCAGGTGTGGTGGCACACACCTGTAATCCCAATACTTGGGAGGCTGAGACAGGAAGATCACAAGTTCAAAGCCAGCAACTCAGCAAGGCTCTCAGCAATTTAGCAAGACTGTGTTATCAAATAAAATATAAAGTAGGGCTGTAGATATAGTTCAGGGGTAGAATGCCCCTGGATTCAAACCACAAGCACCACACACACACACACACACACACACACACACATACACACACACGTCCTAAGTGTATATTTTTGCTTTTTAAACTCAATTTTTATTTCTGACAAGTAGGTAAAGAGATGTCTGTATTCATTAGAGTATAGGCTATGTTTCTCTAACAGGCAAGTCTAAAATACAGTGGCTTAAAGAAGATGGAAATTTGCTTCTTTCTCTCACATGCAATAATGTAGAGGTGAGTGGTCCAGATCAACGAAGTCACTGTCCTTCACAGGCCGTTCAGGGAAGCCAGGTTAGAGCTGGGTCACTCCCTGCCCTAGGTTACAGTTCCAGGTAGACAACATCCCTAAACAACAGCCTCTAAAACGACAACATAGAACTTGAGAAGGACACAGCCACCTACATTCCAAGGGCTTCACCCACCTGCCAAGGAGGCTGAGAAATCCGACCTCTAGCTGGACAGTCTAGCAGCTCAGACAAAACTATATCTGCACAAGATAATTCGAGACAATATTCATTATGGCTGGAGAAATGTAATGCTGACTTAAAGTTACATTAAGCATATCATGCTTCTCTGATCTCTTGGTTCAGATGACTAGGAGGATTATAGGCTTGGCAGTTTCTTCCCAATTTAACCCACAGCATGAAGCACTTTAAGATACAGTGCAAATACAGTCTCCTAGAGCACGTGTTCTCCTACTACTGCTGGTGTTATTTATTTTCTTCTGCATTTTTATCAGTCATCAATGTTTTATTGCAGTTGTCTACTTACACACCTATCTTATCTCCCCTAGAATCTCTTCTTTACAAAGGTCAGAATCCTGTCTTACATACCTTAGTAACTCCTGGGCTAAGCCATCGGTCTGTCATCTATTAGAAAATTAATGTGAAACGAATGAGTGAATAACCTGGAAAAAGCTGTATGGAGACCTCTGAAATGGCGACTGACTTACCTATTTTTTTTTTTTTTTTTTTGGTACTGGGGATTGAACTCAGAGGCATTCTACCACCGAGCTACACCCCCAGCCCTATTTTTTTTAATTCTTTATTTTGAAACCGAGTCTCACTAAGTTGCGGAGTGCCTCACTAGGTAGCTGAGGCTGGCCGCGAACCCGGATCCTCCGGTCTCAGCCTCCCGAATGCTGGGATTACAAGCGTGTGCCACCACGCCCGGCTCTGACTTACCTATTGACTACATCTTTGTATAGGGCATTGTTAAGTGACAGTGGATGATGAAAGACTAGAGGACCCCCGTGTGCACTTTAAATATATTCAGATGCATTTGTTCTCATATTGGGCATATTCTTTCATTTATTTATTTATTTATTTATTTATTTATTTATTTATTTATTTATTTATTCATCTTTTTGTGGTACGAGGAATGTTACCCAATGGTGCTCTGCCACTGAGCTACATCTTTTGCCCCATTAATTAATTAATTAATTAATTGATTAACTTATTTATTTATCTATCCATTCATTCGTTTATTTTAAAACATGTCTCGCTAAGTTGCGGAGAGGTTGGCCTCCAACTCACAATCTCCCGCCTTGGTCTCCTGAGTTGCTGGGATCACAGGTGTGCACCACTGTGCCCAGTTTATTCTGAGTATATTCTGGATCCCCTGAAATAGATAAAAGCAGTTACTTATTTACCCAGCAAATAGCAATGCTTTGGCAAGGTCAAGAAATAAGTAGTTTTTTTGGATATGAAATGTTTTAATTACAGACACTTTGCCTTTCTCAGATACCTGCTGCGGGTTTTCCTTCTTCTCAGCTGAGTCTTTGAAAGGTCGGTGATTACAAGAACATTTATGCAAGGAGGTGTCTGACTTTCTCAAAGAAGTTTATGAGAAGTCGAAAGGAGTTTCTCTCCCCTCAAAGCAAAAATTAGCCTACTGATTTATTGCACTTCTCTCTCTTGTCCAGAAACCCCAATCTCTATTAGAAAAAAGTTTGTCTGTTTTTAATTTTCATTTCCCTGGCAAGCTGTCTTACTCTTTCTTTCATTTTTCAGAAATGATATCTTTCCCTCACCCCCACCCACTCACATCCGTCATTACTGGTTTGGGCTTCTTTTCCCCAAATTCTGCCTTTGGCTTCTCAGCTACAAGGCAATGAAATGTCTTTCTCCAAATATGTTGACCCCCAGGCAAAGGAGTTTCAGACTAAATTCTCGCATTTCTCATCCTATGGCCGCATGTTATAGATCTATGAGAACTGGTGTGCTGCAATTTATTTCTAATAACCTGTGTATTTAACAAGTAAAGAGGACTTAGAACATCTTTGCAAATCTGGCAACATATATTGGTTTGGTGAATGCTACTGAACATAAAATATATATGTTCTCAAATATATCTTAAAACCAAGCTTTTTTTTACATTTATCCTTAAATTTTCTAATCAAATATATGTCATTCAATAAAGTCTTTTTTAAAAAAGAGACTACTTCTTTATTATAGTTTAGTAAAATGTTCTGTGTCCATGTATTGCATATCAATTTTGCCATGTGTGTATCTGAATTTTGAGTTATTTTACTTTTTTTTCTGCCACTGGAGACTAAAAACACTCTTTATAACGTGTGCTGATGACTGTTTACTGAATGAAAAAACATTCATTCACTCACTAAACCAAGTATCCAGTAGGTGGCTTTCTATGCCAGGCACTGGCAAAGAAAGGTGAATAAAACATAATCTTTGCTCTCAAGAAATTCACAATCTAATTGGGAGAGAAAGACAACTACAGTTACTGTGATACAAAGTTGCCTAGACATGTATGTAGATCTGGTAAAATTTTGTTTTTTAAGACAAGCAGTAGTTTTACAGGTAAAGCAAAATAGGATGGGGTCGTAAATAAAGCACACACCTGGGAGTCCAAACACTGCCCAAAATGCAAAAGGTGTATTTCTTAAACCAATTTAAAGTAACTATGAACATTTTATAAACAAACCATTGTGACCTTTGGAGTCTGGCTTGCTGAAGTGAATAGTACATTGAAAGTCATCTAATCTAGTAAGCAGTATAAATAATAAAAAAAAAAGCTCAGAATTTATTGAATACTTTTTTTTTTTTTTTTTTTGCTGAGAAGCAAAGTCCTCGATGCCTTAGTTATGCTTCAAAATGTACGTGCTTCCTTGACCTGGTATGTGAATGCAGATTTCACCTGACTTCGGTGTTACGGAGTTGACAGTGCTTTTAATAACCGGTGTCTCCCTATTCTCCTTTATGTAAAGAGTATGGACCCTGAAGCCACATAGTCTCATGGTGGACATTAATCAGCTGAGTAATCTTAGGTAAGTAACATAGTCATGCAGGTCCAGGGTCCTCAAAGCTGAGAGAACTACAAGAGTAGTGGTTCAGAGAGTTATTGTGAAAATAAAATGAGATAAAAAAAATCTCTCTGGGTTCTGTGGCACACATCTGCAATCCCAGTACTTGAGATGCCAAGACAAAATGACGGCAGGTTTAAGGCCAGCCTCAACAACTTAGTGAGGTACCACAGCAACCTACTGAGGCCCTGTTTCAAAATAAAAAATAAAATAGGGCTGGGGGTGTATCTTAGAAGTAGAATGCCTCTGGGTTCAATTCTCAGTACCACAAGAAAAAAAATTTAAAAGAATCAGCTCCTGTGACTATAGAGGTTGACAGTTCCCAAGATCTGTAGGATGAGTCAAAGACTCAGGAGAGTGGGTGCTGCAGCTCCTGTTCAAAGGCCAGCCGGGTCGAGCACTTGGAGGACTCAATGTTTTAGTTCAAAGGCACGAAAAAACGGACACACCAGTTCAAAGGCAGTCTCTCTTACGTGGGTAAGGGTTGGCCCTTTTGTTCTATTCACAACTTCAACTGATTGGATGAGACCCACTCACACATATTAGAGAGGGCAATATGCTTTATACTCAGTCTACCAATTTAAATGCTGACAGTATATATTTTTTTCTGGAAAAATATAATATATATAAACATATATATATATAAATACATATATATATATAAACATTTTTCTGTAAAAAAAATGTATAACACACCCCAGATACTTCCAGAAAAATGTTTGAGCAAATACCTGAATATCTGGTGGCCCAATCTAATTGATGAATAAAATACATCAGATACCACCTATCTGAAATTCCTTGAACAATGATTAAATGGGGCTTCAAAACCAGTTCTAAATAAAAGAAATGAAATCATCATCACACAGAGACAACTGCCTTTATTGATCATTGTTTAATAGGAAAAAAAAAACAGTAATACATAAATAATTATTTCTATAGAAGCTTGGGTTCATTTAGGGAGAGTAAGATAGAAAGAGTGAGAAGAAGGAACTGATCTCAAGACTTCACAGTAAAATACAGCCAGTTTCCCCAAGAGTGGGTATGGCACACCATCAACCACAGCAAACCACAAAATGAACAAATCAGCTTGTGGCCAACCTAAAGGACAACTTTCCAGCCACAGACAGGGATGCCTGATGAACCATAATTCTCACGTTAATGCAAGATGGAATTGAAGGGGAAAATCCTGATGTTTGATGCCGTATTGCTTGGGAGACTCTACATTCACCAGTCCATGTAAGACAACAGACATGGACACAGAGACCTTGCAGGAGACACGAGAGTGGCAGGGGGTGTGTTTTCCAACAGATCCATCATTTTAACTTGCTTCACCTGAGTAGTTTAACCTACTGAGCATCTGCTAGTGTCAGACATGAGGTCGCTTACTATCACTTATGTCTAATTCATACAAAACGTGGTAAGGTCCATTTAACAAGTGATGATATTGCACCTCTGAAGTGAAGATCAACATTATATACCTAGAGAACAGTGAGTCTTGGATTCAAACCCAAGTCCTCCTATTCCAAGTCAGAATACTAAATAGCCCCAGGTAGTACTCACAGTTGATCTTTTGTTGTTACATGAAAAAGATAAACTAAGGTGTATATTTTAAAAACCTGTTGAGCCACTATAAGCTACAAAACGTCTGACCTTTTACATACTTGTATAAAATAAATGTAATGTTTTTCTCATATAGCAGTAGAGAAATCTTAAATAAAGCAATGTGGTCATTTTCCACTCCCAGAAATGAACCTCTTCAGCCCTTCTCCCTGGATCTTAAATTCTTTGCTCCATGCCATTTCTTACCCTGGGAACTGGTAGTTCCCAGACTTGCTCTCTCTCATAACTCAACCCTTTCTCTGGACTGTAATTCCCTTTATCATTGTCTTCTTTCATTACTGTGCCTTCAACTCCTTAATAAACATATTGTATTCCCTAAAAGAAGAAAAAAAAAGAAAGAGAAGAAGGGGAGGAAGGAAGGAAGGAAGGAGAGAAAAGAAAGGAAAAGAAAGGAAAGGAAAGGAAAGGAAAGGAAAGGAAAGGAAAGGAAAGGAAAGGAAAGGAAAGGAAAGGAAAGGAAAAGCATCGCTGTGCCTAGTTACATGGTCTACCATGGTGAAGGAGAAAGGAGTGTTGGTTCCATCAAGATAGGAAAAGGTGGGAAGAACTGTCTGCCTTAGAATATTTTCAACTTCCCTCCATCATTAAATTCATGTTGTGTGTATTTTGTGATACTCATAATTTATGATATTTGATAAATTAAGTGGCGGAGAGCATGGTCTTTTGATGCTATACTAGAGTAAAATCTAAAAATTTATGAAAACTAAATCTTTAGATCTTGAGTTGAGAGAATTTATAGCTAAAAACTTGCTGAAATAATTATTTTCAATAGAATTTAGTACACTAAGTTTTAAATTATTGATGAACTAAGTAAAGGTATATTGGTGTTTTTGTACTGTTCTTGCAGCTTTTATGTTGGGTTAAATTGTATTAAAATTAAAAAAACATTTAAGAAAAATAGAGTTAAAATATTACCCTCCAAAAAAGAATAAGCTTTTCAAAGCTGGATAGGCATGGTTTGATATCACTTTTGACATTAACTAGGTGTGAGATTTGGAGTTAGTGCTTCCAAACATCAATATTCTCACTAATAAAATGGGATAAAAAAAAACTAACTAAATGTATATTTGTTATGAGAATTATAATATTCTATGCAACATACTTAAATACAGAGTTTATCATGTATCATACATTAAATGTCTCATATCATAAACATAATCATTATTGTCTGCTCAATGAGTTTAATTGGCCTGAGTTACCTGAAAAATTGTTTCAATCTTTTTTTCCTCAGGGAGATATGACTCAGATTTACTCTGAGAAGATTTTGCTTGACCTTCCATAAACATGAATGTTGATCCCAGAGTCAAATAGATCACTTTGAATAAGTATATCTCTCTTTTTGGGAAAGCCACTGTGTTATCTTTCTAAACCTAGTAACAAAAACTTCAAGAACATGTGAGCAGATCTGTTTTTATAGATTCCAGTCCTCTCCTTGTTTTGTCAAAACAAAGCCTTTTCTCATAGGAAAATCTGTCAGTAAACTTGACCTCTCCCCAGCTACTGTTTAATATCATTTCCCTTTTGCAGGCCCATTAGGAAAAAAAAATAAAATAAACAGAATATCTAATGCTTAGAAATTATAATTATTTAAAAATATGGCTGGTGTGAAAAAACATAATTGAGCCAGGCATGGTGGTGTATGGCTACAATCCTGGTATTTGGGATTAGCATCATGGGTTCGATGCTTGTTTCAAATAAAAAAAAAAATTAAAAAACAGAGTTAGAATGTCCCTGAATTTGATTCCCAGTACCAAGTCCGCTTCCCAAAATAAATTTAAAAAAATTTTTGTTGTAATTGTTTTTAGTAAAATTGCCATAAATAATACTAATGTCAATGACAGTTCTTTATGCCTTCAGGTAATTTGAAGTTACCCTGTGACTGTATTTATAGGGCATTCATTAAATGATGAAACTATAGAAGTGGAGATTAGATCAGTGATTGCCAGGATTAGGGCCAATATCCAAGAGGGAGTTGGGAAGGGAGGTTGACCTGAAAAACGTCAATATGAGGGCTCGTGTGGTGATGTTGGCGGGATTGTGCTTATTCTTGACTTTAGATCTTGAGTTGAGAGAATTTATAGCCAAAAACTGCACATGCATGGTATGTGTGCATGCTAGGTATGGATGCCTTCCGGTTCTATGCAGTTTTATCACCCACACCGAGCATGCACGCACACACACCAGGCACATGCATACACACATAAGTGAGGGAAGGTAAATCTGATATAATCTGTATACAGTTGGTGGATTTTATCAATGACAATTAGCTGGTTGTAATATCGAGCTATAGTTTTCCAAGATGTTTCTACTAGGGGATTCTAGGCAAAGAGTACACAATATTTCTTTGTATTATTTTTTCTAACTGTATATACGTGAACCTATGGTTATCTTAAAGTAAAAAGCTTAATTAGAAACATGTTAGTTAATGTCTTTTATCTATCTTGATGCCTTTAATAACCTTGCGAGGTGGAGAGGAGATATTTTCCTCGGCCACTTCATATATTTTAATCACACTTTGGGCTCTAGTCGTGTATTCTGTGTTTTAAAAGGCCCGTAACTAACATAAAACAGCTGGTTTCAGCATCCTAAGACAAACACTTTAGGTCACTGTGGATGTATTCGATTTTTCATTTGATGGATGAAGAGAAACTTCTCCAGGATACTGGAGCAGTTTGAGGGAGTAGTTTCTTGACTGTACCCTGGGAAAGATGAAGTCACTGGTATCTAAGGGAACACCTTGATCAGTCTGCCTGGCAGGCTTGCCACCAACGATGACTGTCCATAGCCGGAGTCTGGGATCAATTAAGGAAAAG
Organism: Graphiurus murinus; assembly: GCA_004027655.1. Classification (NCBI taxonomy): domain Eukaryota; kingdom Metazoa; phylum Chordata; class Mammalia; order Rodentia; family Gliridae; genus Graphiurus; species Graphiurus murinus. The sequence goes on along the minus strand of PVLC010000174.1, from coordinate 26,598 downwards.
TGAACTTCTAACCTGTGTGAACTGTCACGGCTGAGACCTCGCCTGGCTGATCTCCGGGTTCCCAGAGGTTAATCACGGCTCTCCACAGCTGACATGTGCCTTCCTCTTTTCTTACCTTCACGTACCAAGTTGTGACTTTTGAGGCCCAAGTAAGGAGAAAGTTCCCTTTACCTCTATTTCTAGGATAGGGAAGAAAGATAAGAATAAATAAGAACTCACGTCCCATGATGGGAGCAGTGGATAGCTTGTAAAAGGTGTGCAGCACATTTTTATTAAATATTTATTTGAAGTAAACCTTAAGAGAAATTCTAGCTCATAGCTCTCAATCTATAAGCCAGGGGATGGGAAGAGGAACTAAGCATTGGTTTAAATACTATGTATCAGACATTGTGTGTGCATATACACACACACACATTTACACATATATATATACACACACATATATGTTTGTGTGGGGGTGGTACTAGGGGTATTCTACCTGCGATCTACATTCCTAGACCTATTTTATTTTATTTTTTTAATTTTAAAACAGTATCTTGCCAAATTGCTAAGACTGGCCTTGAAACTTTGATCCTCCTGTCTCAGCTTCCCAAGTACTGGTATTACAGGCATGCACCATTATGCCTGGCAGACACTGTCTTTATACAAGTACCAATCGTTCCTTTCTAGTATTTTATGCAATAAGCAGTATTTTTAGTGTCCAATTAATAGATTACGCCATTGAGGCACAGGAAATGGAACAGCTTGCCAGCTCACACAGCTGGTAAGAGGGTGAACTAAGCATAGATACAGCCAGCACAATCCTAGCACTTATGGTTAAGCCTGGCCTGTGTCTAACAATTTACAGGGAGTGTCTGTTCATTAGGGGGGAGTGAAGACATTCCTTCTGGTTTGGATTTTAACCAAAAATTCTCATAAAAATGTAAAAAGCATCCTAACAGTGCGCTTGATGCTTATAGAAATCCTATGCTGTGGAAATTATCAACCCTAGTTTGTAAATGAGAAAGTTGGGTCAACATGATTAAGCGGCTTAAAATGATAACCCATAGAGTAAGTGGTAAACTCTGTCTCTGGAGTTCCACTTTCCAAAACTAGTTCTTGGGTTTACTATACACCGTCGGAGGTTGAATTTCAAGGTCCAATTTGCATCAGCAAGAATTTCAATCCAGCTTTAAGAACTGACTCTAACAACTTTAATTAAGGTTGTTGAGGTATACAGTTTGTTCATCTATACTAGGATACCTGTACTTTCTGTCTCAGGGGGTTGACATGAAGAAAGAAAGAAATGATACCAGTGAAATTTCTTTGTTAGCTGTAAACTAGAAAAAGAAACCTTTTAGTAGCCAATATGATAATTATTTTTCAGAATCATTTTTACATTGAGAAGACGGTATCAAAATGGGAAGCTCACTGGACTATAATTTTTGGTCATTATATAGTCAAATTTGGATTCAGTTTTATGTATTAATTAATTAATTTGTTCAACAAGTAAATTTTGATTATTATTAAATGATATACACTACACCAGACCCTGTAGAAAATGTAAAGTAATAGCACTGTACATGCATAGCACCTGTTAAATGGTCATTGTAGAGAAGCCAAGTTGTATGTACTATCTCTCCATCCCCCTTCAGTTGTGTCCATCAGTTTTTTGTCACTGTGATCAAAATCCCTGAGAAAAGTAGCTCAAAGGAGGAAAGATTTACTGTGGTTCACAGTTTTAGAGACTTCAGTCTGTGTTTGACTGGCTCCACTGCTTAGACCCTGAAGTGAGTCAGAACACCTTGGTAGAAAGTGGTAGAGGAGAGCTGCTCAGCTCATGCAAGCCAGGAAGGAGAGAAAAAGAAGAAGGGGCTGGGGACAAGAAATATACTTCCAGGGCATGTTCCAAGTGACCAACATCCTGGGATGTTGTAAGTATCATGAGTCAAAGAGAGGTGCAAGTTATACTTTGGTAGATAAGAGTAATCTAGTTAGTTCTATAGAAGAAGGGGGGTTTACCCAAGATAATATAAACCAGCCTAATATCCTTGGGTAGCCAGAAATTATTCAACAGGGTAATTTTCAAACCGACTTCTATCAGTGTGTCCTTCTTCCCAAAGAGTCTGTTCTGATTCCTTAGACCAAACGGAGGCCAAAGAAATCCTTTTATAAGAAGCACTGGTAGTAATTCTTATGAGCAGATAAGTTTGAGGAGCAGAGTTTGTAAGTAGAAAGATAAGGACATTTCATTAAGTAAAATTGTTGGGCAAGATTAGAAAGAAGGTTTGTAAGAGTGTACATTCTTTTCTTCTTTCCTCTCTTACTTAACAAAGTAATCTTCTAGAGATTAGGAGCATTTTGGGAAGATTTTTCTAAAAATTATATAGGTTTAAGTGTGTAGGGTTAGTGTTGGCATTCATTCATTTATGTTCTGAGTTCAACTTAGTCTTTAATTACTATGTTATAAATGTGACAATTATAAGTGATACAAATGATTATTTACTATTAACTCATGTGCCCTACCCCAAACACTCACTTTCTCTCCTCTCTCTCTCTCTCTCTCTCTCTCTCTCTCTCTTTCTCTCTCACACACACACACATACACACACACACACACCCTGACTAAACTAGGCAGTGTGATAGGCTGTGGGTATTCAAATATAACATAGAGTCTCATGGATCTCCCAAGCTGTGCATGAAGTCAGACAATTAAATTAATTACTGTAATTATAAGGACTATGATGGGATTGTGCAGAGAAGTCTGCAAGTCAGTCTACCATTAATTCATGACTTTGCAAAATCAATTTGCCTTTGTTTTTGGCAATCTCTGCCACATTAAACTGAAAAAAAATGGCTCTACACACTACAGAATTCTGTGTGGTGATGTTTTTGCAAAGGGTTGGTTATTTGCAAAACAAGACTGTATGTCTTCTAATCAAACCTACAGGTGTCATTTTACACTCACTATATATTGGGCATGGAATTTCTTGGCATCTTTGAATGAAAATAACCACCACCTCTCTGCAGGCAGAAATGTATTCTCCAGAGCTGTTTTCCCAATAACATTTATTTTAACAATAATATGGTTAGTCTGCTGTGCAAACACAACTTCAGTGATTAGGCAGCCAGCCCAGTCAAACATTGTTTGGGGTTATAATTATAGCTATTTAATTGTTGAACAATCTCATAATAGCTGCAAAAGAATCCCAGTTTGTTTACCCACAGCAATTTAAAACTTGTTTCTTCTCGCATCCTTTTTCTTCTTTAAAGGAGAATTCAGGATAATTCTTTTCAAGCTTGAAACCCCAGAGTACAATTAAAGCCCCTACAAACACAACAGGACTAGGAGACTCACTTCTGGTTAAAGTAAAGGAGCTGTTGCCATGATTTTTTTTAGTTTGATAAACAAAGAGAGCTGTTCTGTTCTGAGACCTCTTTCCCCCGACTCAGAAAGGGGGTGTCTATGTACAGCTGTGGGGAATTACTCACAGGAGGTTTAAACAGTGGAAAATGAAAACATCCTCTTTTCTTTTTGCACCCACCCAGCCCACCAAGGTTTACAGACATAGCCAATGGAAAGGCAGGCTTTGGGTCACTGAAAACTCCCCCTGGCAAATGGAGACCCAATCTTTATCAGGGTACAGCCATTAACATAGACAGAGGGATGGAGGACCAGGATCTTTCTGAAAAGGTTTTGCTTCAAAGAGAGCTTTCAGATTAGATACTGGTATAGACAGAGCCACAGTGACCAGGATTGTATTAAAAATGTCATCTGGAAATAAAAATATAAATTGCACCATGATTGCTGCAGGGTCATTAAACCCCCTCTTAGTCAATGAATGCAATCTAGATTTTTTTTTTTACTTTTATTTTGTATAGATGAGTGTAGGGTAAAGAGCAATTGGGTCTCTTCTTTCAAATTTTCTCTCAAGTCATCTTTTATCCATAAACTGTACTTAATTGCTTTGACTTGCACAGAAAGAAAGAAAAAAATCTACACCAATGAGAAATTTGGTTAAAAGATTCCTGAGTAATTAGCTCAATAGCACCTTGAAATAAGTGGCTATAATTTTAATAAATTGATCACAAACTAATCTTTCATTATATCATGGTAATGTATTTCTGGAAAAATATTTTAAGAAAATTCTTATATTCAGGGCTTAATTAAAGTGAGCATTGCTAAATCTTCCTTGGTCATTAGTTGAATATAAGAACTTAGTAACTGGTTAACATGAAAGTTCTTTAAACATTATCATGTCAGTTTTTTTTTTTTGATAAAGACTTTCATAATAAACTTGAATATTTTTCTTAAAATATACCTCCCAATAATGTTGTTATACTTTTACCTCCTTAGATGATATATAATCAGTAGGTAAACAGACTGAAATAAAATATAACCAGCAATATCAGTGGTAGAGACCCCTTAAAGTAGTTAGGATTTTCTATAGTCCATTGCCTAAAATGATAATACTCATTTATTATTTTCCACTTAATTCATATTTTTTTAAAAAAGAAAAGAGAATCAGGCATTGGAAAGCACAGATGAAATAATTAGAGAAGCTTACTTACAAAAACAAAAGTCACCATTGCCTTGAAATTATCTCAGAGAAATGCTTTATGTAAATTATCCCAGTGGTTGAAACAAGGAAGATGCTTATTTAGTTTTGTATGGGAAATAAAATCAACACCTAAATATTCTGTTATTTGGGTCTTTTGTAAAAATAATTAAATTACTTTAAGAAAGTATTCTCCATTCTTTCCCATTCTCTGTCCCTACCTTTCTTTCTATTTAACTCCTTCACAAGCTTGTTTTTGTATTTTAAAGTATTGCTACACTTATTTTTATTGCTGTTTTAAGAAGTCTATTATTTATTGTTTCAGTGTTTTCTTTCCAGAGTCTTGTTCACCTGGAGTATAGCTGCTTAAGAAATATTTCTTGAATGAGAACATGTGGTATTTGCCTTTCTTGTGGCTTGGCTTATTTTATTCAATATCTTTCAGTTCCATTCATGTTGTTACAAATAACAGGATTCCACCTTTTCCCCCCTATGGCCAAATAATACTCCATTGTGTATATATACAGCATTTTCTTTATCCATTCATTTATCAATGAATACCTAGGTCGATTCCAAATTTTGGCTATTGTGAATAGTACTATAATAAGCAAGGGAGTTCAGGTGATCTCCTGGACATACTGATTTTCCTCCTGCATCATGCAGTAGTTCTATTTCTAGTTTTTTGAAGAACCTCTATACTACACATTCTCACTTGTAGAATCTAAAAAAGTTGATCTCATAAAAGTAGACAGTAGAACAGTGGTTACCAGAGGGTGGGTAGGGTGGGAAGGGGGCTGGAGAGAAGATGTCCGTGGGTACCAGGGTGCAGCTGGAGAGAAGGAATAACTTTTCATGCTCTGTAGCACAGTTACATATCTATGGTTAACAACATAAATTGTACATTTCAAAATGGTCAGTAGAGAGGATTTTCAATGTTCTCAACACAAAGAATGAATATGTATTTGAGGTGGTAGCTTGTGTCAATTAACCTAATTGACTTGATTACTGTGAATTGTGTGTGTGCATTTGTGTATCTGTACATAAGGCTATCACACTGAACCCCCTAAATATGTGCCTTTATGTGCAATTAAGAATAAAAAATTCTTGAATGAAAATGAGTAAATTCAGTCATATACACTAGTTGTAGAAAATGTGCAAACAGAGCCTTCCCTCAGAGGAAGGACCTGGAAGAAGAAGACAAGCCAGCTTTTTGTCGTGCAGTACCTTTCATTGGCTTATCAATATCTCTGCAGAACCTACACTTGGGTTATGAATGCCCTTAAGTAGTTCTACATCTAATTTTGTCCTCTTTGAAATCTCTGGAGGTGCTAAGCAGAGCCAAAAGGACAACAGAAGCAAACCAAATAGAGGTAGCCTTTAAAATATAATTATCCTGGACTCCCTGGGCTTAAAAATGTCCATTCATGGCTAGAAAATGAGCATTATTTATCCAAAAGGTTGCAGCTGTTACATTCTCTAGAGAGAATACAAAGCAAGATCTGTCCATGCCAGGTTTTCTTGATTGCTTAACCTCAGTGATTCAGAGATAAAAATCCCAAAATAGGCATTTATAAAGGCAAGAATGAGAGGCAGAAAGGACTCAGAACGGGGTTGGTGCACACTGTTGCTAGTTCTTGAACTACGATCTCTTAAACTCCTCTTCTCCTAGGTTTGCCAGTTTGCCTGAGTGAGAGTCTTGTTCTAGTCAAAACACTCACAGGCATTTCTGTCCAGTGTATTATATCGTCACTGGTGGTTATTTCTAAAAACAGAATAACGGAAGCCCTGAATCAAATAATGAAACCAGAAAACTTAAGCCCTCAGATAAAAGGAGAAAACAAAAAAGGAAGAGGAGAAAATATATTTTCCCAGGAATGCTCACATCCCTCCAGATTCAGTTTTCAAAGTGGATTTTCTTTGAATAGGGTTCGGATTTGCCAACAAGCTATTAGGATATAATACTCTAGTCACAATTCTCCAAGAAAAGATCTAAGGTTTGTTATAATTTTCCCATTTTCCCAGAGATGGGTCCAGCCAAGAGGAAGGGGCAAAGGAAAGTGGGCAAAAGATTGTGGGAGTTGGAAAAAGCTTGCTGGACTCCTTCCAGTCCTCATCAAAGGGTAACCTCTTCCAAACAGACCAAACCTTCAGGGGGAGATTATGCAAAGCCCCTGCCTTCGGCACCCCTGAGAACCTGCCACCCCGGTCCATTCAGATTTAAGGATTAAGAAAACTGGAGGAAAGAAAGCATCTATTTATCCGTGGTCCATGTCAAGAATTGTTCTTCTGGTCTGTTTTGGGCTGGATCCTGTGGCTTTGTTGGTGGTGTGAGCCTTGCTTTTACGTTTTTTGGAGGGTGGAGGTGCATCTGTGTTATCTGATAATTTGGTGCTTATTTATTTTTTTTCCACAAGGATGCCTCATTGTGTAACTCCTGGCTAGATTTCCATAGCCAAATGATAGAAATCTGAGTTGGAAAAGACCTATTAGGTCATTTTACCCTAACTCCTGCCAGTGAGAATCCTGCCTCTAATATGCTAGATGATGCATCCAGCCCTTCCCTTGGGAGATTAGCTTCTACAATCCAATTAGTTCACGCTGCCAACACATTTTCTCTGACATTCAATTTACAATTAATAGCATTGTTTTTCTTAATTCAGTTCTCAAAAAGTATTTTTCTCTATTGTTTTCACATTTTAATCCACTGATAAGCCTATTTTCTGATTTCTCCCCTAAATACACTCCTTTGTTTCATTTATTTTATCCTAGAAATTTTAATTTATGTTAACAATTATTATTCTTTGCATGACTCCATACCTGTTCCATACAAAGATAATGAAGATTTGGAAATTCCCAATGTGACAATATCTCATTAGCAGGTGTGATTAAGCGGAGAATCAAGACACTATTTCTTTTTTTTTTTTTTTTTCATATAATTTAGATTTCCCCAATATTTGGTTCCTTTTTTTGTAAGTTTATGGCAGGATGGTTTGTAGCCTAAGATATGTCAGCAGTTCTGTATCTCAGCTTTCCAACGGTTGTGTGTGTGTGTGTGTGTGTGTGTGTGTGTGTGTGTGTGCGCACATGCATGCACATGCTCTAAAAACCCTAGCTCAGATTAAAAAAAAAAAAAAAAGGCAGGCGAAGATAAGATGTAAGAGGAGAAGATGAAAACACTTATTGAACTTAAAAACTGAAGAACCAGTCTTCCACCAGGAAAGCTCAGTCTGAAGAGGTTCCCCCTTTTTAGGCCTAAGCGATCCACTGTGGCTTCTAGTTGCATCCATGTGGCTGACCCCGTCAGGGGGCAGCTTCCTATAGCAAGAGATTGCCCGCCTGGAATTTTATTTCTTCATTGCCTAAGGTCCTGGCTCCATTCCTGCCTTGTCTTCTCTGACCTTGTTTTGGCCAGTAGATCACATTTCCTGTCCAGTTCATGGTGTAGAAACCATCCCCTCCTCATGACCTCCTCCCAGCCTGCTTTCCTAAGGGAGGAGCCCCTGTTTCTTGATTCTGCTCTCTGACTAAGCTCTCTCTGTGGTCCCTCCCTTTCCTGATGCTTCAAGACCAACACCTTCCCAAATTCTACTTTATCTCCTCACCCCTACATCTTTTGCAGTCAAGATGGCCTGTTCACTCAAATTTACATTCAGTTCTCTTTGAGACCACAATGTGTACTCAAAGCTGCCTGCTGATATGGTTCTTTCATGGAGTTAAATAGAGAATTGTCTCTCATAAACATTACAAAAACACATAAGACCCTACCAGCACCCACCTAACACCACATTCCAATCAAGGTGTTGGCTCCCTCATTTTATTCTAGTTGTGCAGTTCTTTTCCTGGTTTCTTGGTTAATGTTAACACCAATCTCTTTCTCATTTTGGGGTCTTTGTCCTGTTTTTTCCTCTATTTGCCTAAGTCTTATCTATTCATGGAGCCACAGCTGACATGGAACTTAGAACAATTGCCCCTAAGTAACTTTTACTGAGATAAATTAGGTCCTATTGTTACATTTCACCATTTTGCTCTACATTCGCCCCAAAGTGTGAACATTTACTTACTTACTCATTTGTTATTTGGAGGACATCAATTTCTATGATGCATGAAAGACAGAGCCCTGTCAATTGCTCATTTCCACGTGTGCATCGTATATTACAGGTGCTAGAACAAGGGAATACTTATCAACATCATGATTACAAAAAGTAGATAGAATAAAAATTGACAGTCAGCTAGCCCATTATTGATAGCCAATTAATTGCTTTAGTCCATGTGATTCTATTTTTTTCTTCATACTTGTAACTGTATGATTTGGTTTTGTAAAAAGTTGGCTTTGTGGAAATCCATACCCCATGTGAATAAGGCTTAATGGCTTCAGGTAGTAGAGAACAGCAGTATTATTTTTCCTTGAGAAGAGATTTTATTAGGAAAAACAATGTCTCAATCAATATTCTCAGTGCTGGCCCCAATAAGCTTGACCACACACAACTTAGAGGAAGAAGATTTATTTGCTCACAGTTTTTAGAGATTTAGAGGTTCAGTCCATGTCAGGCCCGGTTTGTGGAGCTCAGAGCATGGTGGGGGAAGCAGAGAAAGGGAGAATACTAGGCTCCCCTCTCACATTATGGAAGCTAGAAAGAGAGCAAGCAAGGGGAAGAGAGAACCATATATAATACCCAAAGCCACAACCCCAGAATCTCCTTAGCAACCAAACCCTGCTTCCAACACTGCTACTTTGTTTCCGTGAGGGCTAAGGGGAACATTCTAAATCCAAATATTTCAAACAGAAAGCTTAGATCATTGATGAAGAAATCAAGGAGTATGCTTGGAGAGGGCAAAGAACTCAAAGAACGCGGAATCCAGAGAGTAGGAGCAATCTTTCACAATTCTCTTTGCCACTATACCACTGCTCCCGGGGTCTCCTGGAACCTCAGCTTTCTTATTGGCTCCCACTATAGGAATGCCACAGCAACTATCATGTATGAATAATGACTATGTTTCTGTTAACAACTGACGTAAACTTCAGGGTCCTGGGTTAGAAGGCTGTCCGATCAAAAACTGATTAGGTAATCTAGCCCTTGACTCTGATAAGAGAAGGAAAGAATTATCCACCTTCTGTAGAGCTATTTCGAGGTAGGGACCCTCTCTCCTTCATCTCTTCACACACTGAGTTATTTCCCACAAACGAGGAGGGGAGATGAGTGAGCAACGGACACATGACAACCAACCAATCAAAGTGACAAATCTGCATACAAATCAAAGCAGCTGTTCACTTCTATTCAATAAAACATTACGATATGCCATGCCTAATACTTAAGGTATTATCTTGCTTCTTATCCATCACTTTATATTCTCTATATTATCAATTCTGTAGGTCTTCTTAGGCATCTGAAATTGATGATTATACCTATGAATATTCCATAGGTTCCTTTGACAATCCAGACACGACAAGGTCGTGAGCTGGTTTCTTAGAAACTGAGTCAGAAACTCGAATTCTCATAAAAGTGACTTTTTGGGCAGAAAAGCCCATCAGGAGAGAGGTAAAGCAGGATAGAGAAAGAGAAAGTGCTGGGCAAGGAAGTGGTCTTAAAGTCTAGCCTTGGCCAGGTTTCTGGGGAAGATCTTTCATTCATTAATCACTTGGCCTTGTAGCCCTACACAAAGCAAGAGGGTCACTTTTCATATGACATCAGCCTGTCATTGGCTTTGGAATACTCTCACGGTGTGGGTATCTATCCAGGAGAAACAACTGCCAGTTATGGGGACACATTTTCCAGGGAAAGGGGTACCTGTCAGCCTTTAGCAGCTGCCCCCCTTAGGAGCTAGGAATAGGGTATCTCATCAGGTTAAAGAGGATCTGAGAGGGGAATGCAGAATTTACCATAGCCATCTATTGACCTCTGTTGGTTTATTATTTTGTTATATGTACTCTTTTCACAAAGCAATAACAGAGGAACATCATAAAACTAACCTTAAAATAACCTCTCAGCTCTTCTTTTTGACTTTTCCCGGGTGTTAAAAGGCTGTGGCTATATTATACCAAGCATCTGAATAGAACAGACATGACTCAAACAGCACAACACTTTACCTAAACAGCCTCAAACATAAGTCTCCTTAGAAGAATTCAGATCACCCACTGGTTTATGATTTTATTTTCCCTCCCAGGGGTTGACAGTTATATTAGGCCACGAATATGGCAAATAATAATCTGACACCTTTCTGCAAAATCAGTTGGTCCTTACACATAGACCCCAAACATTGTCATTGACAATTCTTATTTAGAAAAAAATTCTATGATAGTAGTGTTTTTACAGTATAATTACAGTTTTCCATTAAGTCATTTATATTTAATTGATCAAATTACATATTAAAATCAAAGTATGATTAACCTCTAATCTTTGAGGAAACTAAGGCACAGACAGGTTTATAATTCAACCAAGGGCACACAGTTAGCATACGATCGAGCAGGAATAATTTTTTTCATTATTTCTGGGTGTGTCAAAATGACCTCAGCATTTCATGACTGATTGCAGTTGACTTTAAATTAAAGGGTCAGTAGAGTCACCAGTTGTCTTTCAAATTTCTCATTTTCCAATCCATGTGTTAAAATCTCAAAGAGTAGGAATATTCTGCCTTTGGAGGGAAAGCTATTGTAAGGGTGCACCATCAGTGAGGCAGGCTCTGACCTAGCGGTGGCACATGGTGCTGAACACATGGTGTGAATGAACACAGTGAACTTGCTCTTCTCAGGCCCTTCTAGGGCTTACCACCGTGAACCCACATGAGTTGCCCATAGACCAAAAATTAAGCTAGTTTGTTGGTTAAGCCAAGAAAACAAAATTAATTTCAATAATACTGCATCTATCATTTGGGAATACTTAGCTGATACTGTGTCAGGTTATTTAGATAATGAAGAAGCTACTTTGGTACTTTCCTTTTCTGCTTGCAGATCATATACACCCTCTCACAGGTTTGTCCACATTGCAGGGGCTGAGCCAATCACAGCATTCCATCCACCTGACCACTGCTGATTGGGCTAAAAATGGGCATGTGACATTAGCAAAATTATGCTGTTTAGAATTCTTCTGTTCTAACTAGAGTTGGTTGGCAAGAACTTTTCTTCTGTATTCATGAAATTTATGAGAATGTTGGCTCTGAGCATCCTCTAAACTTGGTTTTAATTTTGAAAGGGTGTTTATTTTGAGAGAACTCAACTCCATATAAAAAGAGGCAAATTCAGAAGATAGAATGAGAATCTAATGGTTTGACTACACATATACATTCATTGATGGTAGTTATTTTTTTTTTAAATTTTGTTACTGGAATAAGTGTTATTCTCTTTTTTGATCTTTCCTAAGCTTCCTGTTTCTTGCTTAATACACATATGTTTTCACCAGTTTACACAGAAACTCCCTTATTTATACGCCATTATTCTTATTTAACAAATATGGAAATTAGGACCTAGAGAGTTGATGTCATTGGTCAAAAACTATATAATTAGCCAATAGAGAGCAGATGTTGGATTCTCAGTTCAACATGCTATAAATCTTAGGAAAAAAAAACCCTTACACTAATGAAAAAATTGCAATAGTTTATCAATACCTGGTTATCTGAACATGAATCACAATAATGGTTTCACACATGTGATAATGTATGTATGTATGTATATATATATATGTGCATGATATATTTTTATTTGTTTCATAAAGTTCATCCAGAAGTTTTAGTTACATATTTTTTCATTTGAGGGGGCAAATAAAAATATAATGATCAGGCAATGTAATCAAATGAAATAATCATAGTGATTTAAGAACTTTGACGGCTTTTTATTATAAATGCAATACAGTGCAATATTTAATGATGGAGCTGATTAAAATACATTTCTTCTCATAATGTTGCTTATAAAACGGACCTACAAAAACTGTTGTTTATCTACTATTTTAATGATGTAGGTATTAAAAATGTGTTTTCAAACCATAAGACATATAATATTCTTTACTATCTAAGAAAACCTGTATAATATATTTTTCTTCCTTATAGTATTTTATGTCAAAATGTAGATATCAAACATTTTTTAAATTATAAGATAAAAAAGAGATATTCCCAGTTTTATGATAAACTGACACAAATAGGACACTAATTATTTATATCCTTTATTAATATTTGTCTGAAGAACCTCTATGAATAATCTAAGACCCAATCTGCATTCCACTGTCTCTGAAATGCCCCATTCTAACGTCTCAAATATCAAGGTAAATCAAGGAAGATTTACTATATATGAGGAACTGTAGAGTGGATAAATTCTAATTCATTTCTGATATTGTTGATTGTTTTGTAATTAATTAATGAATTGCAATTCATAATTTATTCACCTGATATTTTTAAGTACATGAAATGTATCAAATGTTTTGCTAAACACTGGAGATGTCATAATGACATAGGCCTGTTGATGTAGAATAATGTAAGAAGATACTTTTTTTTTAATTGAGGGAATCTCCTATATATATCAGTTCATCTTCAGAGACACAGTCGTCTTGGTGGTGCCACATTTTGGCTTCTGAATAGCCCCATGAATTGCCTTTTAGTCATGTGAATGAATGACAGTATGTACCTAGGGCTCTAGAATGTCAGTAAACGACCATCCGATTGTGGGCTAGTGGACTATTCTGAAACTGTCTCTGTGATTGTGTTAAAGAAATTTTCCATAGTGGATTGAAGTATTTTGTCTTAAAAGGTCACTCCAACACAGAGGGAACCCTCGAGAAAGCAAAGATTAGTGCTTCCTGGTGGCCTAAATTCAACCTGAGACCAAGGAGTAGAGACGAATAGTGACTTCTCAAACAGCATGTGATTGCATTTTGAGGAAAGAGGGCTGAGCAAGTGAGAGTATGAAATGAAAAGAGTGATGCGCCAATGATAGAGACGGAGGACAACAAGTGACAATTGTGGCTAATGGACGAAGGAATACCTATGGGATAATCTTCAATAGCTGCATCGCGCGGCCATGCAGTGCAGCCGTGCAGGAATCATGGATGCCAGTGAACTCACTGAATATTTTTAGGTACTCTCATCTCTCTTTCTACCTAGAAGTCTGGTCTTTGTTCAAAGAAGACTATACTGCTCCGGATTCTTGAGGAATTTGAAGGACAGGATGGGTCTAAGGGCAGGATGGATCTGAAGGATAGGATGGGACAGACCTCAAGAGAGTAATCTTCCTATTATAAATGGCAAAGCAATGACCAAGTGAAATAAATAAATATATATTAAATAAAGTAGGAATGATGATAAATGAATGAAGCTAGCTTTTACTAGTAAAATGTACATTTCTGTTTGTGTGGTTTATTCTTCTTGAGAGGAAGCAAATAATAGGAACAATGATGCAATCTACTACATGTGATATCAGAAACTCAGCTCAAATGATCAATTTTTGTTTCTACTTTGTTTGATTCTATTATTACAGGAAATAGAAGCAAATCCACTCAAATTAAAGGAATAACAATTTAATGGAAAGTATGGGATGCCTTTTAGGAGAAACATACAAATATGTCCTTATCTTTATAGGAGAGTCCGATGACCTCAGAGCCCTCATTCATGAGTTGTCCGATGCTGGTCATTCTGAATCTCCACATACAAATGCCATTTCCCATTGTGGCAAGAAATAACACCCATCTGTGCACACTCCAAAGAAGAGATTCAGTGTCCCCACCACCGATGAATAAGAATGATTCATAAAGGAAACTTTTCGGACCGCCTTCCCCTCTTTAGTGAATCAACACTACACATTCCAATCCTATGGCTGTTTAGAATATTGCCCAAAAAGGAACTAAGAGAAAACTCATTAGTATAGTCTGGATACTACTTAGTAAAGTACTTGGTAAATTGTGGGTGGCAAACAAATTTTGTCAAAAGAAGTTAAATTGTTCTTAGTTCTGATCTTCAAATAATCAAGGACTATGAGACTCAGTCACTGATATGAATGAGCATTTTGTGTTTGGTGAATAATCAAACATACTAAATTGAGATTAAGAATCCTTGATGAATTTAGCAAAATGTGTTCTGATCATAGTGGTAGATATATTTTCCTTACATTTGAAAACATCTTAGAGAATAATAGTAGTACTCAAAACTGTGACATTCATAAGTGGGATGTGTCAAGGCCTTGAAAAATCTCTGAATACTCAAATCTCAGGAAAAAGCTAAGAAAGTTTGTCATACTCTTAGTGATTACATATTTATATTACATATACATATGTATTTTATTATATGTGTTTTGTACATAATAAACATGTATAACATCTATATAATATGTCAAATCCATTCACATTAAATCATACTTCTATCAAAATAGCATTGTAATCCACTAATTAAATTTTTAACTTTTGCTAATATTTTTAGAGGAATATAAGAGTTTTATTTGGGGAAATGAAGGTATGGTTTAAGAAAAAGCTGTGACTGGAAAGGGTCTGGAATGGTCTGTTTTCACAAATAGAAAACAGCCTTGCTAATAATTTATCACTTGCTAGGCAAGAAAGTTTTGCATTGGCTGAACCATTTACTCACAAACCAATCTCACAAACACATCATCATGTTTTTGGAAGGAGCATGTGGTAGTCTCACATGTTCAAAGTTCTAGTTACCACCACCTTTGACATTACTCCTTAATTTATGCAATGTCTCTATTTTTCTTACCGAGAAATCTCAGTATCTAAACCTTTTCCACTTACTGTTGATGTCTATAGAAATTATATTTTTGTGCTTAAAACTATCAGGGTCATATATGTTTTTATTAGTGCATTGCAATTATGCATCACAATGAAGTTCAAAGTGATACAAACATACATGCACACAGCTCTTGCTGTATTTCCTTCTGCATCCCACTGGTCTCAGTCTCCCTACTCCTTCCACCCCATACATGTTAGTGAAATTGGTAGCAATACCTATATATATTGCCAAAACAGTAGTTGAGCTATTTTTTTCCCCATCCTCCTTTTTCTTCTCCCTAACTCCCTCCCTGTACCTCCTTCTACTATTCTATTGCTCTTTCTCTTTCTACATTACTTAAAATTTCCTATTTTCTATCTAATTTCTCAGGAAGTCAAAGTCAGTATGTTTTCTCTCCTATATAATCATTGCTTTTTAATATAGAAAATAATATTTTTTTTAAAACTTCAGCAGCCATGTAGCATTGGAAATGGAAATGGAGGGAGATAATGCAGCACATGTTAATGTGAAGGAATCAGGTTTAGCTAGACCTACTTTCTGGCAAAGCGACTGAGATTTACACACTCGTGTCTCCCCTGACTCACATCTATGTCAACCTCATGGTACATGTCACTCACATTTGTGCCCAGTAAAATACCCATTATTTCATTACATGAAGTAAGTAATAACTGTAATCTTCAATATTCCACATGCAGGAATCCAAGGCCACACATTATGTAGGTATTCTAAAATGCTAGAATGTTCTCTGTATATGGAATTGAAAAATTCAACTTGGAAAGCCTCTAGCACACTGACTGGCATAGAGAGGACCCTCAATGTCAGTAAAGATTGAAATTTCATCATAATTCCTGTCTCTTTGATTCTTATAGTCTATGCCTTTTAACCTCAAATTGGATGAAATTGGAAGAAAGGTAGAGAATTACTATAGATCTTGAAGACATCACACATTGAAAAGAATAAAAATCAAAACTTTGGTTCACTTGCTTTACATTAGTCACAGCAACTTGTGTGGCCAGTTTACTGGTCTTATCAACTTTCTTATAGCACCATAACCAGTGTATATATGTCAGGTTTGCTGTGTGGTGGCTGTATTTGATTATTGTCCTCACACTTTGCCTGCCTATAAATTGTGGTTATTTGTCTACTTATAATTTTCATTTGTACTAAGGACTGAACCCATCTCCATGCTACACCCCCAGCCCCTTTTATTTATTTATTTTTTATTTAGAAACAGGGTTTTACAAAGTTGCTGGGTCTGGCTTCCCTTGAACCTGTGATCTTCCTGTCTCAACCTCCCAAGTACTGGAATTACAAGTATGTGCCACCACATCTGGCTTACTTATAGTTTCAAACAACCAAAAAGACCCCATGGTGTTCAAGTTCTTTTCCTCCTAAATTTCAAGGAGGAGGTGGAGGCAGAGGAGGAGGAGGAAGAGAAAGAAGAGGAGAAGGAGGAAGAGGAGAAGAAAGAAGAAGAGAAGAAGGAAGAGGAGGAGGAAGAAGAGGAGAAGGAAGAGAAGAAGGAAAAGGAGGAGGAGGAGGAGGAGGAGGAGGAGGAGGAGGAATTAGGAGGAGGAAGAAGAGGAAAGGAGAAAAATGATATTCTAGGATCTAGATACATTGGATTTTTTAACATATTGGCAAGCTCTAAGTGATATGCAGAGCAATTCTCTATAAGCAGATGGTTCAAATGTTTGAAAGCCCTCTATACTTCAGAGTAAAACAGCCCTTCCCATTTTCCATCCATATTCTTTCTTTTACCCACACACCAGCCACAGAGCGTCTTTGGAGGTCAGCCCTTTTCTGGTAAATTGTAGGCTGAACAATTTGTATTTCCATTCCAAGATTACTTGACATCAGAGTTCCAGTTGCTTTGTATTAGTCAATGGACGTATCTGGGAGAGTCCTGGATGTCCAGCCTATTGTCACCAATCCTCTGCGGGTCGGCTCTGACAGCTTCCATGTGGGCTCCAGAGAAGGGGTGGATTGCCAAAGGATTGTAAATATGAGCTTTGGGTGAGGCCCAAATCCTCCAGATGTGGATGCTCTCATATTACCAATGTGAATTTGAGGACCTACCCTCCTCTTTGACGGAGATAACAAGTGCCTCATCTCATAATCAGAAAAATGTGGTCAGTTAAGTGGGAATGTCTGCAAACAGCTTTTGTTTCAGCCGACTCTGGCTAATCAGTATTTGATTAAGTTGGGGCTTCTTTTCTCTCAGGTTAATTGTAGATTTTAAGGCCATGTCAGAGCACTCAGTACTTCTGTGAAGTCAAGGATTTGGGCTCCACCTTCTCTGTATATCCCTGTGAGAACCAATGCAGGAGGCTCTGAGTGGAAAAGAAATATCTATGAGGAAGTAACTTTTCAAATGAGTCAACATTTGTCTGACCAGAACTTCCTCTTTCTGCTGGCTTTCCCTGCGTGTGCAAGCTCAGGCTTAGTGGCAGGAGGAAGTATGTCAAGCTAAATTCCTGTGGTCATTTTCTCCATTTTCAAGCAATGGGTCACTTGGTGTGTATGGGGATTAGCCAGGCATTTTGCTTCTTTCTCTGCACCATTTAAAAGTACTCTTTATAAAACACATTTTCTACCCAAATAGGCAAAATAGCATGAATGAGAAAACAGATCAAATATAGCACAATTTTCGGCCTCTAGCTAATGACTATCGTATTGAATTCAGCGAAAGACTTGGTGGACTGAAGGAAATTGGTAAAATTCTCCCTATTCCTTTCTTTTTCTTTAAGTACCTTTATTTCTTCTATGTGATGTAAAACAAATCAAAAACAAAAACAAGAACTCAAAATAAAACATATAATATTAATTTGTAGACCTGGTAGATAAACTGTCTTGACTTTTATTTAGTTTGAGATGTTCTAAATATTTTAAAAGTATTTTGGAGTATTCAATCTTTGAACCCAAAGGAATAGTTCTGATTTTATTTTTAGAAAGCATTTAGCTTATATATCTCAATTCGTATTTACTTTTCCAAAGGCTATCAGCTTATTTTAAGCATGTTTTTAGCATTAGCATTCCTCTCTTTGTATAGATAGTTGTTTTCATCTTTTCAACTAATGAAATACACTTGAAGTGTATAATGCACTATCCCTGCCCCCAGCTTATGAATCTCAAATGGGGTTGAGAACAAGTCAGACACTCCTTAGATGGGTGTATCAAAATGTTGGGGGACAGAAAGAATGTCTATTCTGGAGGGAAGAAAAGATGTTTATTGCTAACTTTTGTATGTTTTCTAATGCTTCGGAATAAAGCATTCAGGACAGGACTAAGTAAATTAAAAACATTTATAATTCTATACATTATTTATACTAATTTTTCACCATTAAAATGATCTTTAGGAATAACTTTTGATGATATTAAAAAAGGCTAATAATTCCAAAATTCAAAAGGCAGGACATAAGAAATGATAGAAAATAAGGCTATTTTCCTGTTTCCAATCTGATGTTGTCTGGGCATGCACAAAAGAATAGGAACAAAACTAGAAAGAAACATGCCAAAAATGGTAATTTTTGGCAGTAATTCCCTGTGTTCACTGGAATTTTAGATAGCTTTCTGCTTCTTCACATTTTCATTCAACTCGGGGTGATGTGTTTCTATTATTTTGATAGTTGAATAACATTAAGTCTTGAATTAAATGAAAGGAAAGAATGCTCAAAGTAGAAACAGAGCTTATGTATTCTGTTTCCCAAATTATTGCCCTCCTAAATATCAAGGAATTCTTACTATGAGTAAACAGGTCATTCACAGATAACAAGCACCCTGTGTCCCTAAAGCTTCTGGAATTGTTTCCACCACTCCCTTCTGCTGAGCCTCCCCTTCAAAGTCAAGTAGACACAGCTCTGCTTGCAGTTCAGTGACTCTCCTTCCCATCCTTGAGAAGTGTTCTCTTACTGGAAGGAGTTTCAGAAGCCCATGGGTGTTCTTCATGTTCTCACAGTTTCATTTTGAGCTGACTTTTAGGCTTTGCCTATTCATTGCATGGGGGCAGTATACTTAAAAATAGCTTTGTCTCCCTGTTCCTGTTGGTTGGCAGATGCCTCTGAAAGAGACAGAAAAGCCCATCCAGTCTTGGACCGTAAGCTAGCCATTCATGTATTGAAGTCACTGGAGGCTGATGTAATGATAGCAACCATTCATGTTGGCAGACAAGAGAACTCTGTATGTAATACAGAAGACTGGAGTGATTTTAACTAGCCATTCCTCCCATAGAAACCGTGTTGCAGGGCTCCAATTGGCTGGGCTTTAACAGACGTTGAAGGAGTACCGGGTGGTCTGAGCTGGTACAATACTCCCAGAGGGTGAGTCTTCTTCCTCCTTTAGTCTGATAAGTAAAACTCCAACTTCTAATTACATGTACTATTTCAGAAATAAATCATATTAAAAAGTTGTCCACTCAATGGAAAAATCATTATGATACCTTTTAAATGCCTGAGGTCAACACCTCCAAACATCTTTTCCCCATAAGAAAACTAAAACCACTATTAAAAAAAAAAGACTACTGGCAAAAATAGGAATAATGAGCACTATTTCATACCTTAGGATTAAAGATATACAATGTGGTGATTGAAAATAGGCTGAACCTAGAAATGTGGGTCTCAATGAGTTAATGATGGGACTAGAACTCCATTTTTTCAGAATGTATAATTCTAATTATCAGTAGTGATGTTTTGGAAAGTTCATCCACAAAGACTGTTGGATGGGTAAGGAGAGATTTGTTATTTATATGATGGCCCATGGGTTCTGTGGACTGTCCAAAGAGGTAACAGGACCCTAGGATCTCATTCTTGCATTTGTTGAGATAGGCTGTAGGCAAAGACTTTTTTCCCCCAAAGGAAATATTCCAGATTCCCAGTCAGCAAATCTGTCATCCACAAATTACAAAAGAAGTTTGAACACTTATTAGAGAATGCCAATATATGAGTGGTCTTGCTAGTGCCTAATACATTCTTTTCTCAAAAATCAGGAAATTTTGACTTAAATTTTCCAGTATTTTCTAATCTGTATTTTTTTAAACACAGCAGAACTGAACAGAGTTAGGACATATTTTTCTGTGATCATGCTGACATACTAAGCTTTGCTAATCATTGTTTTATTTATTTACTTATTTATTTATTTACTTTTTCCTCGCGGTTGACTTTGTCATCTTACTTGAGTGAAGGTGATGGCAGGGCTGGTAGATAAACAGGAGGTTCCAACAACTATGGATGGTCACTTCCTCTGCTTGTGGGTCTAGTGACTTTTGCACTCCCATCTCCATCTCTCTGTGGGAAGAGGTACCAGTAGAGACCATTAAAACAGAAAGTGAAAAAAGAGGGAGAGAGAGAAATATAATACTCCAATAATCACCAATCATTTCCCATTCATTCTTGAAATATATACAGTATGTATTTTTTTTAAGAGGGGAGTGTTTGTGTCAGGCACTGATCAACTGACCTGGGTGCTAAGAAAATAACAGTGTCTTATAAAAGCTGGTCACTGTCCCAAGAATTCTTCAAGTAAGGAAGCAGAGATGGGCATTCCTTTGTAAATATAATTCTACCTACATTTTGGATAAGAAATGATAGCCCGAGATGTAGACTTTTGCATCTACCAGGATACAGAAACCCAATTCAAACTGATTTAAGGATAGAAAAAAATTCTTTGGCTCAAAACCCTGAAAAAAATCCAGGGGTCATCTGGCTGGATCCAGGAGCATAAATTCCACTGCTGAGTCTATCTTCTGCTGTAATTACTTCATGGAATGGATCCTAAGCCTTCCTTCTACTAGGTTAATGCTCTAACTCATATTTTCACAACTAAAGTCCAGCAACAAGAAAACTTCCTTGTTTCTCATATTTCTAAAACAAACAAAAAATTTAGAGAGAATCTAGAATTATTGGTTCTGATTGGATGAATCTAAGTCAAATACTGAATTTTGTATTCAGTGAAGGGTCAGCTTTACTAGACTATGCTAGACTATGTATAGGGACTGCATTCTTTCCCAGGGAAAACCAAGATGCAATTATCAGCAAAAAGAGAGTCAGTGAACAAGAAAACCATGATAGGTGTCACCCCACAGAGGATCAAAGACATCTGCTGGAATCTTCGATCCTCTAATGAAAAGATCCAAGAAACCTTTGGTGCTTTCCTTCCAAGACAGTTTACAGAGAAGAAGGATGTACTTTGGCCTTTAATATCAGTCTCTAAGGAAGATCTAGTGCTGAAAGACGTTTCCTTTTGGGAAAGATTTAGCATCCAGTCAATTATTATTTCTCCAGAAGCCTCTGTGTCAAACCTTGTCCAGGGCTCCTAGATTAAGATGCAAATGATCATAGATTCATATGTATAGCAGATCTTGCATGAATAGATTTTAAATTCTTCAGAAAAAAATTAAGAAAATCATGACTCTAGGGAAAAACATGTCTCTAGGGGAGTGGGAGGAAAATAAGAAAATTGGTTTCAGATTATCCAGTCCAAAAGAATTTAGTATTGATCAACTAGTGTTATTTAAAATACAATTAATGCGTCTTTACCAGGAAATATATCATGAGCTCAGAACTGTGTTAAGAATATTGTGGACATTTGTACACACACATATATAACAAATCCCACTATTATATATAATCATAATGTGTCAATAGAAAAGAAGGAAAAGGAAGAAAAGAGTATTGTGTAAAAGATGGAAAGTATATATTCCTAACTTAGGTAGTGATATGTTCTCAGAACTACATTTTCTCATGTCTGCCACCCATCATTAATCCAACCATCTTCCAGTTGAAGTACTAATTATGGCTAAACAAGTATATTATCTACGTTGATCCCACCATTTGAAAGTTGTAATTTCTGAACATTAAATATGGCACATTCCTTTTATTTGGCTCTGAGTACCTTCTTTTGTCAAATTCCAAGCATTAGTGGAAATGAACTGGTGTGGTATCTTAGTTTTAGTACCTATTAACCATATCCATAGTTCTGAACATCTGCCTAATTTCCATCCTCTCAACATCTGCCTGTTTCTAACTTGTCTTAAAACTAAATCTCCATGTTCTTAGCATTCAGATTTGAATCCTGCCTCTTTAATGCATGATGGATAAAAAGAGTTTCATGCAAGAGAACAGATTTCCCAACTCATTAAGTGTGAGAGACAGAATAATGCCCCCCCCCAAGATATCTGTTCTAGTCTCCAGTAACAGAGAATATTACATGGCAAAAATCCTTTGCATATGTAATTAAGTTAATGGATTTAAAATAGATTATCCTGGATTATTCAATCTAATCATCCTGGCCCAATCTAATCATATTCCTTTTAAAAACACAGAGTTTCTCTGGTATGAGTCAGAAACATGTAGCAACAGAGAAAGGTAAGAGAGATGCAGCACTCAGCCATAAAGAAGAACAAAATTATGTCATTTGCAGGAAAATGGATAAAATTTGATAATATTATGCTAAGTGAGATTAGCCAGCCCCAGAAAGTGAATAGTTATATGTTTTCTCTTATATGTGGAAGCTAGGTAGAAACTGGGAAACAAAAGAGACCTCAGATAGAAGAGCAGAGATTATGGTATAAGGGAGTTTAGGGGAGAGGGAAACGGAGATAGAGATGTAAAGAAAGTAACAGTTTAAATAATGCTATGTACACATGTGAAGTTATCAATGACAATCTCAATGACATGTAAGGGTAAAGGGAGGAAAGGGTGTGGAATCCAGAAGGAAATACCCCAAGTGTTATGTGAATGTATATTCCTATCACTATATCTCAGGGTGATGCGTAATTATAATGCACCAATTAAAGCATAACAAAGAGAGATGCAGCAGAAGTGAAAGTCTAAAACTTTCCAAACAGAAGAGGATTTGAGAAACTATTGCTGGCTCTGAGATGTAGGGATTCATGTGCATGGACTGAAGACAAGCCTGTAGGAGCTAAGATGCTTCTCAGCTAACAGCCAGCAGAGAAATAGAGGGCAGGGCCATGCAACTGCAAGGGAAGCAGATAAGCAGATTCTACCTGCCATCTGAATAAGTTTAGAAGAGTATTCTTTCCAGAGCCTGGCCAGTGTTAGCCAGCTTTGTATTGCTATAACAAATAGCCATGAAAAAAACAAACTAGAAAGAAGAAAAGTTTACTTTGATTACAGTTCTGGAGCTTTTAGCCCACGGGCCATTGGTTCTGTTACTTTGGGACCTGTGGCAAGGCAGGACATCATGGCAGGAAGCATGTGGCAGAGAAAGTTGCTCACCTTATAGTGGCCCAGAAGCAAAGAGAGAGGAGGAGAGGCCAGGTCCCCAATATCCTTTATAAGGTCATGCACCAGTGACCTAACTTCCTTCAATTAGGCCTTACTTCCTAAAGTTTCCACCACTACCCAGTACTGCCACAGTCTGGTGACCGAGCACTCATATATGGGCCTTTGGGGACACTTATCCAAACCACAGAAATCTGTTAATAACTACTAGGCAGACTGACCCCTGATTTCAACCTTGTGAAACTCAGAACAGAGAAACCAGTGGAGCAAACTCAGACTTATCATAGAACTGTGAAGTGATAAATGTGTATTATCTTTAGCACTAAATTAGTGAAAACATATTAACTGCAGGAGTAGGTAACTAATACATTAGGATTCTGGACATAATGGAAATGTATGAATTAGAAGAAGAAATCATGGAAGTCCAAATGGATAGATTTAAAAAAGAAGAGTTTTCTGATGATGCTCTGCATGTCTCTGATTTTAGTCCTACTTTGTTAAAAATAAATGATTATTCATTAAGGTAGGTAACATTCAGCAAAAGTCTTCCTTTCTCATAGGGTTAAAGTTAGTGTCTAAATTACAGGAATAAGCCAGGTGTGGTGGCGCACTTGTAATCCCAGTACTTGGGAGGCTGAAACAGGAGGATCTGGGTTCTCGGCCAGCCTCAGCTACTTAGTGAGGCCCTCTGCAACTTAGTGAGACCCTGTTTCAAAACTAAAGAATAAAAAATAGGACTAGGGGTGTAGTTCAGAGGTAGAATGCCTCTGGGTTCAATACCTGGTACTGCAAAAAAAATTAATAAATAAATAAACTACAGGAATAGTTTTTAATGAGTTAAAGAGACAATGAAAGGAGGAAAGAAATGGAAGATACAAAACCAAGTATGTGAGTCATCCCCAATCCCACCACAATATGCCTAGTCCTAGAGTCAGAAATAGATCTCTTGTGACTTGAAGACAAGGGTTTGTTTTTTGAAAGCCTCTCCTTTATGCCAACTTTCATTAGATCTGTTGAGAAACAATTTTTTTTAAAAAAAATTGGCTGTGTATTATATAGAAAAAAATGTCATTGACTTTTAATTTTTTTTTTTGGTCCACCAAAAGGAACTTTATATGATATACTATGTATTCTTATGATATGGTGAACGGTTTCATGACCTGCATTAGGAAGAGTTCATTACTAATTTACCTGCAATTGTGCCACGTGAATGTGAATCATCTGGCAAGGATGTTTTGCTTTCATAGCATTGTTCTAAACCTTTTATCTGCCCAGGGTGTTTATATCTACCTTGACCTATTTCCAAGGCTTCACTTTGGGTATTTCTTTTGGATCTAGGCCTTCAGTTAGAGAGCTCTTTCCTCCATTAAGAAAAGAAAAATGATAGAAGTTCTTGCAACTTGGATACAAGAAAACCACCTGTGCTTCTCTTGTGCCAATCCCTGCATTTTTGGCACTGTAATCACTAGCAACCACAGGGCCAGGGCCTGGAAATGAAGAAAACACTCTGTATCTCAGGGAAATCTAAACATAATGTGAACTTCTAGAGAATAGCTGCCAAAACATGACCAAATTTTGAAAACCAGGAAACCTCAACTACTAAGTTCCTGAAGTTCTTCAGTTAGGCAAAAGTATGAAAGGCGATTGGAAATTCCAGTTGACTTTTGTAGTATCCTTAATTTGTTGGCTATGACCCTGAGGACTGCAGACAGCTCTTTTTTCTTCTTCTTCTAAGACTTCTGACAGCTAGCTGTTTGTCTAAAAAAAAAATCTACAGAAGTGCTTGGTGTGATGGTGCATGCCTTTAATCCCAGTATTTGGGAGCCTAAGAAGGAGGACCACAGGTCCGAGGCCATTCTCAGCTATGTATCAAGAGTCTGTCTCCAAATTAAAAAAAAAATTAAAAAGATTGGGGTGCAGCACAAAGGTAGAATGATCCTGGCTTCAATCCCTAGTAAAAATACACACACACACACACACACACACACACACACACACACACACATATCTCTGCTGTGACCAAATATCAAATAGTTTGGAAATGGTCAGGAATGACCATTCTTTTTCTTTTTTGAGCATATTTTACTCACTAGTTGCTTCATTCCAATTTGAATACATCTCAAATCAATGCCCTAATTGGATTTATCATCATACTTCATAAACTATAGTGAGTGATATAGTTAAACATTTTTATTTCACTCATTCATTCCTCCATTCAAAGAGGAGTAGGTCATCAAAGAACAGGGTATGGTGTCCAGCCAAGAGAATTAACTGAAAGAATAAAGTCCTCAGGCAGAAAATGTGTTCCCAGGCCTGATGGGCTCAAGAGGAGGCCAGCTGGCCTCCATAATCACAAACATACAGAGTTTTCCCAACATCCATGTACTCTGAAAACACTCGGGAGCTTATATTATTTATCTGAGTTTAAACAAAGGTATTACAGTTTTCTCTCAGTGACTATCACCTCCCCCTGAAATTGGTTCCATTCTATCTACATCCAGAATTTTAGATCTGGAGTCACACACTTCAATTATATCATCCAACTTTCTTTTGCAGAAAAGGAAAAATGAGTTACAGAAAGGAGTGGTTGCCTTATCAACTCCCATCCACCCGGGGACTGAAGGCAGCACTGCAGACAGCTATTTGACCCCTTCCTTTTCTTTCATTCCCAGCAATAGCCACTCTTGTCTTTCTGCGTGCATTTTTCCAAACAGCAGCCTTAGAGCCATCTTTTAAAAATGCAAAGATAAGCCGGGCATGGTGGCACACGCTTGTAATCCCAGCATTTGGGAGGCTGAGACCGAGGATCCGGGTTTGCGGCCAGCCTCAGCTACCTAGTGAGGCACTCCGCAACTTAGTGAGACTCGGTTTCAAAATAAAGAATAAAAAATAGGGCTGGGGGAGCCGGGCGTGGTGGCGCACGCTTGTAATCCCAGCATTCGGGAGGCTGAGACCGGAGGATCTGGGTTCGAGGCCAGCCTCAGCTACCTAGTGAGGCACTTCGCAACTTAGTGAGACTCGGTTTCAAAATAAAGAATAAAAAATAGGGCTGGGGGTATAGCTCGGAGATATAATGCCCCTGAGTTCAATCCCCAGTA
>PVLC010000173.1:89744-280193 GCA_004027655.1 Graphiurus murinus | reverse complement strand
TTACACAATCATATCAAGGTCACTCACCGAAGTGAACCTGAGGGGGAGGGAAGGGGAGGGGATTGGGGTGGGAATCGGGGAAAGGGTCAAATGAGAACTATGTGCAAATATGTTGTTAACAACCCGTACTTAACAAGGATGTATGTTATATTGCACGAATTACTACAATAAAAAAAAAAATAAATAAATAAAAAAAAAAATAAAAAAAAAAAAAAAAAAAAAAAAAAAAAAAAAAAAAAAAAAAAAAAAAAAAAAAAAAAAAAAAAAAAAAAAAAAAAAAAAAAAAAAAAAAAAAAAAAATGCACTACACAACTAACTGAATTCACTACACTAAGCAGCTGTTTGGGGAATGGAGACAACTGGAAACAGCTAAATTTCTGGCCTTGTGAACCTAGATTTTAAGACCTACACAGTGTTCGATGACCTTCTCTTGACTCAGAGCACTTTGTCCTTCTTGGCAGCAAAAGGTTAACAGAAGACAGACAAGGGTCAGTTGACATCTACTAATATTTGATCTTGGTGGCTCCATTTCCCGGATGGTTATAAAGCGTGCATTGTACAATTCCTTAGAAAGAGACGAACTATGTTCTTATTAAAAACATTATTAAGAGAGGCTAGTTTTGTATAGTCTACAGAAGACTGTTGGAAGGAGGTCACATTTCTCACTGATTTGCTTAATCCTTTCTTATTCTAGAAGGAGCCCTACTGTCAACACTAACTAAAAGTTTAGAATGCCATTTGAGAGTGACAGCTGGCATTATTGGGCAAATAAGGACAGATGCAGGGTGACCCTACTTATAAAAGGTTCCCTCCCTCTGCATTCCAGCACCAAGAGGAGTCTCTGCAGGTTTTCATATTGCAGTAGTTTTTGCTCCATCTTTATTAGCCTCTCTTGAGGGCCCCTGTTTTTTTTATCCTTCTTCTGTTGTCCACCTGTCTCCATGAGACTTAGTGCCTTAGTGTGGCGCTCCTTTGACAGCTGCCATCCTTTGAGTTCTACAAGCATGTCCAGGGCTCTGAATTTTGTCACTGAGAGCCAGCCTTGTCTACTCCCACATCAATACAGGTTCCAGCAACCCTTGTCCTAGGCGAGCCCTGGGGCCACTGCTTCCCTGAACAGACTTCTGGGGTGCATGAGCAGTACACCTTCCTTCAGGTCCCTGCTGGTTCTTTGCTGTCACCCACAAGGACTGCATTAATCACAGAGGGTCAGCTAAGTAAGGCTTCTGCCTATGGTAGCAACCTCAAGAGTATTAGCAGGAGAGTAATAATCTTCAGAAAAAAAATACTTCTTCAGAAGGGTCCATGGGGAGCAGAGCAATGGAAATTCACTGCCAAGTTTAAAGGAAGGTAAAATGTCACTTAGCAAAAACAGCTTCTAGATGATAACTAGGACAATGCATGCCCTAGGTTCTGTTTGTAGGAAAGAATGATATCACTTAGGCATGATTGCAGCAGTCATTTATTTATTTACTTACTTACTTATTTATTTATATACTTTGGTACTGGGGGTTGAATCCAGGAGCATTCTACCTCTGAGATACAATCCTAGCTCTTTTTATTCCTTTATTTTGAACCAGGGTCTCATTAAGTGGTTGAGGATCCCACTAAATTGCTGAGGCTGGCCTTGAACCTGCCATCCCCTGTCTCAGCTCCCTAAGAATCCCTAAACTAGGATTACAGATGTGTGTCATGTGTCACTATACCTGGCTAAATAGTCATACCATCCTGAACCTGCCCCATCTCCTCTGATATTGGACACTAAGCAGGGTTGGGCCTGGTTAGTACTTGGATGGGGGGGGGGCAGCAGTCTTTAATTTAGTTATGTCTCTTACTGACTGCCACCATTTTCTGAAGCCACAAGAGTTCTGAGCTCTCCTGTATTATCCTTTTCTACCTCATGACATTCTGCTACTGTCAGAAAACCTGCCCACTTATTCCCAAAGGTGGCCCATGATGGAAGCCAAATGGGAAAGGAGACAGAGAGAGGAAGAGAGAAGAAAGATGGAGCCCTAACCAGCTGGTCCTCCTCTGCTGGTTCCCTGGCTCCATACCAGTCTCCTCACACAATGGGGAGGCCAGGAGGGGGAGGAAAAGGAGGTGAAAAGAAGAGGGAAAGGGGGGTGTATATGAGACACCAGTTACATGAAGGAGGCTGTATGTATTCTCAGGATATTGCTGAGGATTCTCATTCTATATTTGACAGTTCCTGCGAACCTGTGGTTTCCTTATCTGCCTCTCTAGGAACCCAATCACCTCTCCCCTGGTTGATCTATCCCCTGTGCTTCATGTACACAATCCCAGCTGAAGTCTTGACAAAGAAAACGTGCACACACACATATGCCTGCTATGCAGAGGAGTGTATGCATGAAGGGTGGAGGATGGGAAGACAAATCTCATCTTGCCTCCTTCCTTACCCCCAACCCAGACCCTACCAACTCCCTTCATGCCACCATGGCCCCACATGGCCGTTAGTCACCACTAACCCTTCCTACCTGAGGCAGCCACTGCCACCAGAAAGCCTAGGAAAGGTGACAAGAGCTGTTCTCCATCAGCCACGTTAGAGCTGAGTGTGTCCTGTACAGAGTCCATGAAGAAAATGGTGGGCTAAGACAAGAGGATCATAGGTTCAAGGTCAGCCTCAGCAACTTAGCAAAGTCCTCAGCAACTTAGTGAGACCCTGTTTCAAACTAAAAAATAAAAAGAGCTAGGGGTGTAGCTTGGAGGTAGAATGTGCCTGGCTTCAATTCCCGGTACCACACACATACAAAAGAGAGAGCATCCTAATTCTAATATTACCGGCTGTTCCCTAGACAATTAATTCACACACAGTGCATGTGCTGTTGGGTTCTGTGTAGTAGTAACGTACACCATTGTTAGCTCAGGGAATGGACATAGAAGCCAACTGCCTGGGTTGGAACCCTGGCTCCTTGGGAGGGGCACCTAATCTCTCTGTGCTTCTTTGTAAATGGGAATGATAATGAAATCTATTTCATAGGGTTGTGATGAGGATTAAAAGAGCTAATTTACAAATAGCACTTCACAGTGCTTGACACAGTATAAGTGCTCCTTTGTGTTCAGTATTATTATTATTGTTATTGCTTTATGGGGCTAATGCCCAAAGGAATTTCCTAAAGACAAGTGATGTTAGCATGATTCCACGCTCATCTCCCAGCCACATAAGCTGTGCTTCATTCACAGAGATTAATGGCTGCTCCTTCACTTATGCAAATACTAGTGCCTATTGTATGCCAGCTACCATTCTAGGTGCTGGGGATATCGCAGTGAGCAAAACAGACACATCCCCTGCAGGCATGCTGCTCCTATCCAACACCGTGCCTGTGCTGCGTTCTTGTCCGTGCCTGTGCACTGCCGGAAATTTTCATCCAGTCCTTCATTTGCAATTCCCACTTATGAAACAGCACATAGTTTTGACGACTTCTCTCAGTTATGTCACACAGATCTTCTTTTTCTATAAAATACTATGCATACTGCTACTATGAAATCATTATAAGAGGTTGTCATTTAAAATTTCTCTGTTGGCCATCTATACTAGCCTGAGAATCTACTGACGAGAATAGCCCATGGTATTCATCTTTGTAAACTTGGGCTGGGTCCACTGGTCATTCAAATGTTACTGACACTATCTGTTATCATTTACATGCTTATATGTTTACCTCTTTCTCTGTGCGTCTCAGGTCAAATTCTATCCATCTCTATAGCCCCTCTGTTTAACAGCATTTGTGCTCAATAAATATTTGTTAAATAAAGGAATAAAAGATGCATCTGTCCTTTCCTATTATATAGGAAAACAATCCAAGTGATTGGAGAAGATTAATTTGAATCAGAGAAAAGACAATACAGGTGCCTTGAAGAAACTGATAACCTATTTCTTTTTTGGGGGGGAAGGGAGGATCAAACCCTGAGGCATTGTACCTCCAGGCTACACCCTCAGCCTGATTTTATTATTTATTTTGAAATTGCCTAGGCTGGCTTTGAACCGGTGATCCTCCTGTCTCAGCCTCCCAAGTACTGGGATTATAAGCATGCACCACCACACCCAGCTCTGATAACCTATTTCTAAAACCAGTTCTCATCAATGAATAAGTAAGATTCATCTGTGATTAGCAGGACCATTTGCATATAAACACTCGATTTTCAACAGTATGTTTACACACAGTGCTCTTGATCAGGCTAAATAAGCAGGTCCCAAGGCTGGTTCACAAGTAAGCATTTTAACTACCTGGGAGGAACATGCCCCTGAGCTGCTCCTCAAGCACCTGTAGTCTAGCAGCAGACTACAGTGGACCAGCTTTATCTGTGTTTTTTAAAGAGATAAGCAGAGAGTTGAGAGCCATTAGGGTAAACATTTCATTGCAACAAATTCTTTTTTCAAGGTCAGGTAAAAAAATGCAAGTTCTAAAATGAATGGAAGTTTGCTGAGCATATAAAGACAAAGCGAGTAGAGATGTGGGAGCTTTTTTCAGACTACTATCTCTGGCAGTTTCACACAGACCAGTAGAGGAAGCAAAAAGTGAAGGCAGCCACTGACATTTGCCAAGGGTCTATTATGAGTCTGGTGCTACTTAGAGCACCAGGGATGAGCAATGTGTAAACAGCCAGCCTTCTGCCGTCTTGGAGTATATGTGCCGGTGGAGCTGGGAGACAAATCCCCAAATAATGAGATTAGTTCACGTACTGAGAAGTCCATGAAGAATCATGGTTAGAAGTGATGAAAGAGATTAATGGTGGTAAGTAGGGGTTGTAGCAGTGATGGGGCAGCTGCATTAGCTAAGCAGCCAAGGAAGGATTTGTGGAGAAGGTGAGTGTGCACTGATATCTGAATGCTGAGGAGGAAAAGAACAGCTTTAGGGAATATGTCCTAAGTAGGAGAACACCAAGTGGAATGTCCCTGAGATGCGGAGCAAGCTTGGTGTAATCAGAAGGACAGAAAGAAGGCTTATGTGGTTGGAAAGCTTTAACTGGGGATCAAAGAAGAGGAAAGCAGGAGATGGAGGCGAAGGAAGGAGCTATCAGTTTGGTCATGGCAGGGAGTCTGGATTTTATTCTGGTTGCAACAGAAAGCCACTGGAGGATTTTGAAAAAAAGGAGTGGCGCGTAGGCCATGCTGGCTATCTTGAACAGAAGGGACTGAGGAGACCCAGGTGGGGGGGCAGGGAGACCAGCTAGAAGGCTGTGGTGTCGTGGAAGCAAGCTTGATGGTGGCTTCAACCAGGTCTTAGTGGTTGACACATTCCGAGGTAGAGTGGACTGGGTGAGAGGAAGTATGGTGGAGCACTGGCCTTGAGTCCCACTGCACTTACCAAAGACCTTGAGGTGGATGGACGCATCCTGCTCGCCAGCCTTGTTCTCAGCAATGCAGACATACTCGGCCTCGTCGTTCTTATCCACCTTCCTGATGGTCAGCTCAGAACTGTCATCACTGAAGATGTACTTGTCATCATCTTCCTCATTCTCTATCTGCTCCCCATCCCTACAGGGTACACAAATGCAGAGGACTGTGATTTGCGTCAAAGAGTTAAGATGCTTATTTTAATTAGTTTTCACAAAATGCAGACCAAACCCATGGGAACAGTCTGTTTTCACAAAAAGGGAGGACAAGCTGGGCATGGTGGTGCATGCCTGTAATACTAGTACTTGAGAGACTGAGACAGGAGGATCACAGGTTCAAGGCCAACCTCAGCAACTTAGTGAGACCCTCTGCAACTTAGTGAGACGCTGTTTTAAAACCAAAAATAAATAAATAAAATAGGGCTGGGGTTGTAGCTCAGAGGTAGAATGCCCTGGATTAATTCCCAGCACCACAAAAAAAAAATTAAAAAATTAAAAAGGGAGGAAGACAAATTGTACTGTCACACATCTTCTATTCCTCTACCCAGTCCTCTGACTCAGCCCAAAGGCTGTAAAGTGTGCTCTCAGAGGTTTCAAGGAGACTCCCCCGAACCCTGACCACACCTTCTGGACCTACACCACAAACAAGACTGAGAGTGAAGGGATAATCCAACACAGAGCGCAAGAGAGGCTTATAGAAAAGAACCCATATATCCCCCCCCGTTGGTATTTCCAAGAAGTTCACACCCATGTCACTGAAATGCCCTGTAACGCCTCCTTCTCTTCTAGCCCATGACCCACCAGCCAGATTCTTACTTGGTCCAGCTCATGGTGGGCTCCGGGAACCCTTCGGCGTCACACACCAAGGTGACCGACTGGCCCAAGTTGGCGGTGGCATTCACAATGCTCTGCCGGGCCTGGACGGTGGGTGGCACTGAAGGAAAGAAAGATGTCAGGG
Organism: Graphiurus murinus; assembly: GCA_004027655.1. NCBI lineage: Eukaryota > Metazoa > Chordata > Mammalia > Rodentia > Gliridae > Graphiurus > Graphiurus murinus. The sequence continues at coordinate 273,883 of PVLC010000173.1, read as the reverse complement.
GTGGTTGTAAAAACTTGGGAGACCCTATGACTTGGAGAGGAGACACTTCAGGGGTCCCCAGGTCAGGGAGTCTCAGCCTGGGGGTCAAGAGTCCTGGGGGGGGGGTACAGAGTTAGTGTAAGGGATTTAGATTCATATGTATAGTAAAAATTCACCATAAACTGAATAAACAGTTTGCTCACAAACATGCATTATTGTTTTTCAAGATTTTGGAAGCTATAAAATTACATTTTACTCAAGTTAAAAGTAGCTATTTGTTCTTATATATTTTCTTAATCAGTGCACACTAACTACTAGGATCAGTAGAACTTGACATTAAGAAGGGACTCTCAATACTGGAAAAAAATTAGAATCAACTGTTCCTGGTGCGTATAAGGTTGCTACCATTTTGAAATGCACCAACTCACCAAGGCGTGACATTTCTCTCTCGGATTGTCATAAACAACCATGTGCACAAACTGTTTTCACCAAAGGAATGAGAGGGGGAGAGATTGGCAAAAAATGCATACCAACAGCCAAAACAATTCCAACGTGATTTACTTATTTTCTTAGCACTGACATTATAATTTCCTGTAAACATCGTGTAAATGTCAGATCGATTCCACGGGTGTGTTTATTTGACACTGCAAATTAAGATTAATAAGCCCATGGACCATGATTCTGACTATTCCGAGACCTGAATTGATTGTAATATTTTCTCTGCACATAGAACTAGAGGACTAACTTCACAATTATCGTAACATCAGGGACAATGAGAATGAGTCAGAGCTTCTTATTAAGCACGGAGAAAGTTTCTGGTGCTTCATGACACAAAGGGCATTCAATAATGGCACTAAGAGCTCCATAGTGGAGGGAGACCCCAAAGGCAAGTGTATTAAAAATAAAAAAGACTTCCGGAGGTTATAGCAGGAAGGAGATTTGGCTGAGATGGATGAATGAGTCTGGACAGGATTTATTTTACAGACCAAAGAGGAAGGTAGAGCAAAGGATGTGGAGGAACCAAGGCTGTAGGAAGAACAGATCTCCTCACCATTCACAATGACCTGAATGTCCTTGAAGTTGATTTCCCCCCTCGCCAGGATTCTGCCCTCACAGCGGTAAGTGCCCTCATCTGTTTTCTTGATGCCCCGGATCTGCAGGTAGTTGTTGGACAGGACTATGAATCGGACTAGAAGAGACAAGAGGCAGGTTCATCAGAGATTAGTCAGGAACTCTGGAATCTGCAGACAGGTAGCTGAGCCTCTTTCCTCTCTCCTAACTTCAGTCTTACGGGGAGGAGCTTTAGGCTGAAATAAGAAACTGTGTCCCTGGCTCTGAAATATAGCTGAGAGCAAGTCTATTGGAAAATTGTCTTTGTCTTTGCAGAGAAAATCAGGAACCTGAATACACCAGCTCAAGATGGAGATATATATATACCTCCATTGAGGATCTGGAAATTGCAATGTGGGTCTCAGGATACCTGAATCTGCTTATCTGCATTCAGGTGAGAATTCTCCAGGGGCTGGTAGAGGTGGAGACCTGGCAAACTAGTGGTCTACCATCATTAGGGAAAGGCAGCTACCAGGAAATCCAGGTCTCACCATCTTTTTTCAGGATGACATCTCGGCCTTTGTGTTTCCAGATGATAGTTGGAGGAAGGGAGCTGACCACGTCACACACGATCACGGCATCTTCACCCTCCCTGAACTCCTGTGGTGTCGGTGCATTCTTGAACATGAGCTTCTCTGCAAAACAAGCAGGAGAAGAGTGAGGAAGACGGTGAGTTCTCCCACAAGATCCCTTTCCACCAGAGCTGTGCTACCTGGACTTGAATTCCAGGCAAGCCTCAATCCCTCTATGCAGCTGTACAACACGGGGTCCCACTCAGCACATGGTCTTAAGTGCAAGGTAGAACAGCTGGTGCAAGGAGTAGAACATGTCACCCATGTTTAGCAACCAATACCTACTGAGTTCTACAGAAGGAAAGGGGCACCCTCATGTGTAATGATTCACAAGATGGTGTGAATGGAACACAACGTGTAGATACAATGAGTCGATGGCACTCCTGTCCTATGATGATAGTAGGAGTCATTGGTCCTCTTTTTGTCACCCATTGATCCCCAGCCCTACCCTACCTTACCCTTCCTGCAGCAAAAGAAATTTTGAAGAACAGAAGGCAGGCACACTTAATGGCAATAACTACTGTGACAATCAATACTGTTCCATTAGCTGTCACCCACTGTGGCTCTGGCCAATGGGAGAGGCATACAATAATGATGTAATGAGATGCCACCTCCAGATGGGGTTTCAGTGGCAAAGGGAACTGCCTGCTCTGAGTGGCACTGAGTGTTCCAATAATAATCCCCCCCCCACACACACTGGGTCTTTGGGCTCCATTATCAGCAGGGGAGATAAGCAGAATAAGAAGGGAGAGCCGTATTGCACACCCATCAATCAACACTTGGGGAAGGCACAGAGGAGCCTGTAACAGCCGACTGGAAACTATGTAATTTGAATTTGAAAAACAGAGGCCAGTCGGGGGGGAGGGGTTGGCTGTGACCAGTGGGAACCAGGGAATCAATCCACCTCTAGGTTGGCCGAGCACCATTTGAGAATACTGGAACTCTGAGCCAGATCAGAGAAGACCCAGGAAGAAGACAAGGAACTTGCCATACCCTCTCTGGTTCCTCTACTGCCATCTCACCCTTTCTACTACCAATTCACATGTTTTACTAATGCAAGACAGGACAGAGAATACAGAAGGGAAGCTCTTACGGAAGATCTTCACGTTGACGGTGGCCTCGGACTCGCTGCCATCCTCACCCGTGACCACACACTTGTAGATGCCGGCGTCGTCGATGTCGGCGTTGTAGATAGTGAGGGTGGAGGAAGAATCATCATTCCACACCACTGAGATCCGCTGCTGGTTTGGGCTGAGCTTTTCGCCATTGGGGGAGAACCAGGAGATGTCCTTATCTTTGGCATCTCCTGCCACTAAGGAGGAGAAGATTAATTTTAAGCTACTGAACTCTAGAAGACGTAAGTCCCCTCCAGAGTGACAGTGGCTCCTTAGTAAGAACTACTGAAAAACAGATCGATCGAGACTGGATGGCCAGGGAGGGATGGCCATTTATGTTAGAACATTATGCAGCCCTCCTCTGGATTCTATGCATAATTACTATATACATAATGCCCCTTGGAGCATTTTGGAAGGACTCAACAACCATTTCTACCCATATTGCTTTATAGTGGTACTATCCTTAGTGAGGGAAGAGAAGAGATATTTGTTGAGGACCGACTGCATGCTGAGCATGAAACTAGGCACTTACATGCCTCACAAAATGGGAAATAAAGGAATTAGTATAGCTAAGATCTGACTTCCAGGACCTAGCTGGTCTGAGCCAAGTGATCAGCTTGTCTTTAAGGGATTTGATTATGGTTTTCTGAGCTGAAGATGAGAGACACTGGCTGGTCTACGAGTGCAGATTCCAACCACTTTGATTCTAGCATCTGCCTGCACAAACTGGCATGGCTGCTGATTTGACACCTGCTGCCTCAGACAGACAAATTCATCTTACGTGCTGCAAAGAAGCTAGCCAGAATCTCCCATGCCTCCTTTCCCTGGGCATCTAAGAGGTGGGGACTGTTACTGACTAGCCCCAGATGCCAGGCTGGAGCAGGTTGAAGGGCTCTGGCATTCGCTGGTCCCAGCTTTGCCCTGACTTTCTGCATGGTACCCATCCCAGCCCGCATCGCCCAGCCCTGCGCAGATGCTTAGTATGGAAATGAAGCAGTCTTCCTTTCAGGGCCCATCATGTTTTCAATAAATATCGCTATTTGCAAGATGTGCTGTGGGCTCCACGGCTGCATCTCCAGATCATTGAAATTGCTATAATGAAGGCAAAGCTGGAGTGAACCCTTCTGGCAGGCAGCCATAGCCCCCCTGTCCAATGCAGATCAGGCTAGCAGTGAAAGACCCCTCCCTGCCAAAAGCCACTTGCTAAATGTCAGTCTACATCCAGCTCAGCTCTTTTCTGGTTCCGCCATGTTCCCCAATCCCAGTTGTGTCATGGACAGAGAACCTGAGACCTAATTTGATGTCCTTTCATCCAAGGGATGATTCCTGATAGTTATTGAAAATAGGAATTATGCAATTATTGGATATGAGGTATATTTCTTTTCTTTTTGGTACTACAGATTGAACCTAGGGACAGTCTATCTCTGAGCTACAATCCCAGCCCTTTATATTTTGAAACAGGGTCTCACCAAGTTGCTGAGGGTATTGCTAAATTGCAAAGGCTGGTCTTGAACCTGTGATCCTTCTGTCTCAGCCTCCCAAGTACTGAGATTACAGGTGTGCACTACCATGCTTGAAGAAATGGGGCAGATTTCTTAAACAAACAGTAAGGACAACACATCTGACATAGCCCAGACCCTCTGGTAGGGACTGTGGGTCAGATTATTGGTATTCACAACAGGCCTGCAAACCAAGAATAGATATCTTTGCAACCAGAGATACTGGTATTCAATTTACTTTCAGGTAAGTTTTAGACCTCCTTAGATGTTCAAGGTCTGGGAGAGTCTAAGAAATGAGCCTTGAGCTGACCCACCAAAGCATTATTTCTAGGCCAATACTATTTTCCAGTGTCATTTACAGAACTGTGGGTATAGACAGTGCAGGAGATCTGAGCTGATTCACTGAGAGTTGTGTTGATTATTCTAAGAAAACCCCTGGGCTTCCTCCACTGTCAAGCAGTAGTTTAGATGACACATATTACCACATGGAGGCAGCCCTTGGGAGGAAGGAAGAGGGCCTGAGAGCCATCCTGGCTCTCGAATGGCCACACTACTGACCCCCGAGCAGAATGGCATTGGGAATTCTAGGTGTGGTGCCATGGGCCTGGCACTCTTGGGCTTCTGCTCTGCCTGATGGGTCTTTGAGGCAAACTCTGAACACAGGGCACTTGCCTTGGCATAAGAAGAATTTGGACTCTCCAACGCTGATCTCCCCTTGGCTGGGAACAATATCCACCTGCAGAGAAACTGAAAAGACAAAAATCCAGTTCAGACACACATTTGACATTTTGAGAATGAAACTCAGAGCTTTTATTCAAACAGAGGGCACCCCAGATTGCTTTGAGAAAGAGTGAAAGGTGGAGGTTATTTGGGTGTTTTTGTCACCACCAAAGTATCCTCAGCTGGAGCCAGGAGTGAACATACCCTGAACTACTCCCAGGTGGATTTGCTCTCTTATGGCACAGTGCAAGGTCCCCTGAGATCTGGGGTGACCTCTGCCCTAAATGTCTCTGGCCTTTGAGAAAGCTTGTGGTTCTGTTCCAAGTAGCAGAACTCTGGATTCACAGACATAGCAGTCTGACTAACCAGTCCCTTCTGAAAGTCAATCCAAAGTGTCCCCATGGCCTTGTTAAGAGCAGGAAGCTCATCACTCCAGAACTCACAGAGTCTCAGTGGTCTCTTGTGAATTCCACTGGCCACCATCCTTAATCACTGTGGAGAGAGGGTCAACATGAAGATTCCAACCGATTTTGAAGCAGAAGATGTGAACACATGCCCACCTTACCTCAGGACAATAGGACTGACACACATATTTCCATAATAGGAAAACAAGATCAAACGTCATCGCCCAGCTACTTAAGACACTCTTCTGAAATCCTGTAGCCCATGCCCTGCGGAGTTCCCATATCCCTTGGCTACTTTTCCTGCATTTTTATTTGAATAGCCATATGCTCTGTCATTCTACTGCACGGATAAGAAAATACATTGCACCAGATCTTACCAATTTCTGTATTTAGTCTGCTCCTTGGTTATCTGCTCAGAGCAGATAACTACTCCTAGTGAAAATACAGTTATAGCATAGAAAAAAATGCTTTACTCCTTTGAATTCAACTTCCTTCTTCCTCTCCTCCTCTAAAGTAAATCTGAAAGCCGAAGGCAAATGGACATTTGGCTTTTAATGCATGGAACTCCTTAAAGCCAGTATGAAGGAAGAGCCTGAACAAAACTGTCCAGGTCATGGAGACTCAGCGAGCCCTTCCTTCCAACAGCCATTTTCTTTTCACAGGAGGATGGAGGCAAAGCTGGTTGCCATGGTGACTGGCTCGCAGGCAGGGCTGCTGCAGCTTGGTTCTGCACTCATTTGATGAAGAGACTACAGTTGTACTCAGCAGAATATGGGGATCAAAGGGTCTGCTTGGGGCTGAGAAGGAAGTGCATGGGAGCACCAGAATATTGGGGGCACAGGCTTCCTAACAATCCCACCAACAGACAAAGCAGGTCACGGAAAAAACCAGTGATGCCGCGGTGGAACAAGGAACCGAAAAGGGAGCATGAGTGAGGGTAGGGAACAGGGTGCAGGATGGAGGCAGGGAGAGGGTGCTGAACTCTCCTCTGTGAAATCAAGAGGAGGAGCAGAGCAGACACTTCCAAATGCAGAACTGGAAGAAGTATTACCGTAATCTCGGAGTGGCTAGTCTCATTCTCACTCTTTCTGCCCACAAACCATTTGGAGCGCTAGACGGAATTCTCAGCTGAGGACAATGACAGGGCTCCCCCACCTCTCCTGACTGTAGTCCTGGAACACAGTGCTGGCCAGGACTGCTGCGTCCACAGGTAAGAGCAGCTGTGTTGCTTTCCACCATCAGTCTTCTCCACATGGGGTTAGGTGCCGCTCAATTCTACACTCACATCTGGAAGGGGTCTCAGACATTACCTGAGGAAGAGAGGCGAATCGACTTCCCTGCAGTCCCTTCTAGTTAGGGTCAAGGTGCCCTGGAGCCCAGGTCTCCTGGCTCCCAGGTTAAGTGTTCTCTGAACTATGTAGGGCTGCCTCCATGCAGAGGGTGATGTTTCCATCAGTGTAACGAATGAGCTGGGGCTCCTGAGTAGCAGCCCTCAGCTTCACTATTCCTTAAAGAGCAGAACAAGCCCGGATTTGATAAGGCCTCCCGTTATGGAACGGAGGAGCCCGGGTCTTTACAGAGAGGGATAGAGGCCAGTGCCATTCCTAAGGCCAGCCAGGACCTCTTCTATTGCTTTTCATGGCTCACAGAACCATGGGCCTGCAAAGGGCAGGCATTGTGCGTACGCCATCCCTCACCTGAGTAATGGTCCTTTCTGCAGTTTACGGGGCATTCCTTAGAGAATGAGAGGCATATTTCTGCCTGGAAAGTTCACTGGCCCATATGCTGAGCATTAGCAGCCAGCTCCAACATATGGATCCTGTTACTCCAGTGGAGCCCTCACCACTTCCAGAAGGATATTCTTATCCTAAGTGAAAAAGCAGACTTCGGTTTTTTTTTTTTTTTTCAATGCTCTTTTCAAAAAGAACATGAGTCTCAAGGGACAGCCAGGCTGAAGAGTTTTCATCCCCAAATGTGGCTGGGATCTATCGCTGGGCCACGGAGAGAAATGAGAATCAAGAATTTCAAAGGCATTCCCAGCTTCCCGGGATTTCGTACACACATTTATCACCGCAGCAGTTTTAAAAAGCAAAGGTCTTCCACTGACACCCCCAGCCTTTGCACACATGGAAAAGATAGCGATTCTTCCCTCAAAACACCAGACAAGGCCGGACCAGAGGAGCCCCAGACACTCTGCAAATCAGTGCCTGGCTGTTTTCGACTGTAGCACAATCGCTGATTATTCTCCTGTAAACGCTAAGCCTTGAAATGAAAAGTTTAATGATGGTGAGTGGAAATCCTGCTCCAAACTCAAAGCTTCTGCCATCCACTTCTTGTTTCTTCCCTCTACTTCTCTAATACTACTTTCATGGTTTCTAAATAAAAATGCCTACTTCAAGTTTCACCTTTCTCTGTTGTGCCTGTAAGTGAAATTTCCTAACCCAGTGTAGCACACACCTTTAAAGAAACATATGAAAACATTCCTCCCCAAGCAAAGTATCTCATCTCCTGCTTTTCATCAACATTCTCTGTGTAAACACCATCATCTTAGCTGCATGCAAAGATCTGTGGGTACAGACCCAGGAGCTTGGACCTGGTAGTGTTAGGGGCAGAGGTGGCATCACCCAGCAATGGCCACGCCCTCGGACAGGCACTCATCCCCCAAGCTCACCTACAGCACTTCATGCTCTCTGGTTTACAAGACACACTTTTATCACTGCATCTGATCTCACAAGAGCTCTGAGCAATGGAAAGACTGATATCGCTGTCTTCATTTTACAAAAGAGGAAATCCAAGCTCAGAGATATGAAATAACTTGCTGAGGGATACTCCGCTAATGAACAACAAAGCCAAGAATGAAAATGATCCCTAAAGCTCTAGCTCTTAACTAGACTCCCCAACTATTACCAACCTCTGAATGGGCTTATTACAACCTGTTGGTTACCATTTGCTATCTTTCCAAATCATGGGCTAGGAATGGCAGAGTGAGTCTTTATTAAAAAATCTTGTAATTAACTTGTTATTTCTCTCCTGGGTAACTATAACTGGCCTCTTCGCTCACAGAGAGTGATGGTATTGTAAGTCCCATTTTACAGATGGGGAAGTAGAGGCTCCAGGCCTTAAATACAGTCAAGATTCAGACTTGGATTAAACAGAATCCAAAGCTCCAACCATTTCTCCCACACTCTTCTATTACTCTGAACAGACAGAAAAAAAATTTCTGTCTTTTAAGACCTGAACTTGTCCCTCTTCCCATCCCACTGGGGGGAAAATAGCACTGTGGGAGACTGATAAGTTTTAAAATGTGTTTTCAGTTGAAACGTCTTTAAAAAAAAAAAAAAAAACTGATGAATGTTCTGAAAGAAATGCCGACTCGTTCAGCAAACAGCTTCAGGTGTAGGCAGAAGTTTTATAACTCCCAACTCCCTACTACAAGTAAGCTATAAAGTCTTCGTGGCTGAAGAAAAGTGAATTAAAATTTTGGTTCATAAAAGATGCCAAGGTGCTTATCAGAAGAGGTGGGAATATCTTGTTAAGGCAAAGCAACAGAGAAGAATCATTCTGATTTCCAAAAGGAGTTCATAGATTTCACTTAGATCTGCAACTTCCTGTAGCAGTTTAATTTTACTAGTTTTCTTTTCAGATTCTAATGTGCTTGTGGATGTAGGAGCTGAGAGAAGAAAGCGAACTGAGGTCTCTCCCGTGACTGACTGGAAATACTTTCCTGTTAAGAGGTTACGAAGATGCTGGCTGCTGAGGAAGACAGATGAGCCTGCAGATGGGCCCAGGGCCGATGCAGACACACCTGAGGAAGGTGCCCGGCTCACCAACTTAAGTGCCGGGTAAATTTCAGAGGACTGATCTGCCTAGTGAGGATGCATGAGATGAGGGAATTTTCTAGAACCTTTTTAATAATGGCTAAGCACTTCTGAAAAAGAGATCGAATTGTAGTTCTACATTTATTTTGTTGGTGATTGTATTACAAGAAATGAGCCTTAAATATCATATAGATGCATATGAGCTTAAATACACACACACACACACACACACACACACACACACACACACACATGCACATAACCATATTAATGGAGAGTTGTAGTATTTCCTTCCTTCCTTCTGTGGTACTGGGGATTCAACCAGGGGTATTCTACCTCTGAGCTACATCCTGAGTCCTATTTTATTTATTTTGTAACAGGATCTTACTAAGTTGTGGAAGGCCTTGCTAAGTTGCTGAGGCTGGCCGAGAACCTGTGGTCCTCCTGTCTTAGCCTCCCAAGTACTAGGATTACAAACATGCACCACTATGCCTGGCTGTGGTTTTCTTTTTCAAAGTATAACTGAATGCTAGGGTCTCTTCCACTTGACAATACCTGTGGGAAATCTAGATGTATAGACCAGGAGCATAAGAACTGGGCACCCTCACTTGCCCATGATACAAAATTCTCATGATTAGCAATGTACTCAGGGGAAAATAAAGGGCCTCTTCACTGTAAAATCTACCAAACTCAATGGAATTAAAACTGAATCTCACGTGGCAGTACTGCGGAGTTGAACTGCAGGTCTGAAGGCCTAAGTTTGAATCTCAAGTTGTTGTCACCTATTAGCTGTGTGATTTTGGCCAAGTTATTTAACCTCTCAGTGCTCGTCTGCAAAATGAGAAAAACCGAACCATCCCCATGGGATTTGGGAAAGTTAAATGGATTAACAGATGTAAAGCATGTAATAAGCACTTAATACCTGTTGTGTATTTTTATCCTTAACCTACAGTGATAACTCTCACCAAAGATATGATTTTAGTTCTTATTTCTGAGGGAAGCAATGTTTTCTTTTATGGTTTAAAATAACCTTCCTGAATGATTTACTCCATGGTCAGGTGGCCTCTTTCTACCCTCCACAGTAATTCAAGATATTTTATTTATTGGTCAGATATAAAATACTGAATTAAATCCAACAACAACAACAACAACAAAAGAATAATGAGAGCACTGAACAACAGTAGTGCTCTGGACAAGTGCCATTAGGATGGAGAAACCAGAGTTTTCCAGGTTAAAAACAAGCCACACAGACAAGATGCATTTAGTACAAAGACATCCCTAAACCAAACTCACTTGAAAGAGACACTGGGCCTTTACATTCATATACTAAGTGGGTTTCCAAAATCTATCATTTTAATAAAGCTACCCAAATGGGCCTTGTTCCATGTACAAACCATGTAACAAGTAGTCCTGGTGAAAATTCCCTTTACTTCCTCCAAATCCCATGACTCTTCCAAACAGTGTGATGCGGAGGAGTATCAAGAAGGTGACTATGAGCAGGGTGTGGTGGATCCCAAATACTCTAATCCCAGTACTTGGGAGGCTGAGACAGTAGGATTGCAAATACAAGGGCAGCCTCAGCAACTTACAAAAAGAAAAAGAAAAAAAAAAAAAAAGAAGGTAATTATGGCTTCAGAATTCTTTAGCATTTTGTGCAGTATGTTGATATTGTGTGTGTGTGTGTGTGTGTGTGTGTGTGTGTGTTTCTGGGGATTGAATCCAGGCATGCTCAGCAAGGGTTCCACCAGTTAGTTACATTCCCCATTCTCTCCCCCCCCCTTTTTTTTTCGGTCCTGGGGATTGAACCGAGGGGCATTTTACTTCCAAGCTACACCCCTAGTCCTATTTTTTATTCTTTTATTTTTGAAACAAGGTCTCACTAAGTTCCAGAGAGTCTCACTAAGTAGCTTAGACTGGCCGTGAACCCAGATCCTCCGGTCTCAGCCTCCCAACTACTGGGATTACAAGTGTGTGCCACCATGCCTGGCTTCTCTTTTTTAATTTTATTTTGAGACAGGGTCTCACTGTGTTGCCCAGGTTGGCCTCAAACTTGGGATCCTTCTGCCTGACCCTCCCTGCCCCCAAGTAGCTGGGATTACAGGTGGGCAGCAACACACCTGACTACTACTATCATTGATACTATAGTATTATGATATGGAAGGAAAATATTGAGCCTCACTGCACAACTGAGGCCTAATGACTACTCTGATATCCCATATCCTTAAGTGTCTATGGAACTATGGTACCCAAACAACAGAAGCCAACTTGCCAGAGGCTCTGTTTTAGACTAACAACTTCTATGATCTGCTGGGAATCAGCCACAAGTGGGTGCTGCCTCTGTTCTGTGGGTCTGGCTTCAAATAAGATGGCTTCTCAGTCTTTTCCTACATCAGTTCATGGCCAGGATGGTAGAACCATTTAGTAACAAAAAAGGTTGGAGCTGCCCTTCATCTTACCCTTGGGAACACCAAAAGTAGAAATCCGGGATGCCTGCAGCCATATTTCCAAAGCCCTGGGGTCGGCCTCACATGCTGACTCCTCACCCAGGGCAACTTCTTGCTTTTGTGTCTTATTCTCTTTGTGTATCCACAGTAGCTATTTCTGTTTTCTCTTTGCTCAGTGTGCCCTAGTCTCACCTCCATCCCCACAGAGCAAGAGTTATCAAGTGGAGAGAATCACTCCATCAACTTCAGCTAAGTAAGCTGGACAAATGGCCTGTGCTCTTGAGTCCTGTGGCAAGCTGATTAAACTGTCCAGTGTATCCAACACCCAGGGCACTTTTTGAATTGAAGCTTGGGTTCTTTGTTCCCTTTTCCAGCCACCTTTTCTGTTCTTTGCCTTTTCCTGGTAGATCCCCATGGTAGGCCAGCACTTTGCATGAAGCTGAATTACTAAAATGTAGGGCAAGCATGCAAATAGATGTTTGGAACTCAGCTAAGGTTCTCCAGATAAACAAAGTACAATCCATCAATCTGCCTTGATAAGCCAGGGCTTCTTGGTAAATTGCTGCTTGCTATCTGATTGCACTCAGCATACCCCTGACAATGTAGTCTTAGGTCGCTCTCCGGAAACCTTGCCTTGACAAAATGACTCATCGAAGCTCTTTTCTTCCTGCCATAAAAAGGTACTGATACAAGGCAGATCATCTCCCTCCCTCCCAACAGCTTCTGCTAACATGGCAAGAAGCTGGAATTACATCTTTCAATATTTGTCCAGCTGTTGTTTGCAGATGTTGTATTCTTCACACTCAGAAAATAGAAATTGCGAGAATGCTGGCATGCAACTTCATCCTGAGAATTTTAGATATTGCCCGTGTCTTTCAAAATGTCCTTATGTGTTGATAGCTTTAAGCACATCTGGGCTATTGAAGATACAAAGCGTACAATCTCTCAAACAACCAATGCGAAGAATTGTTAAATTTGGTTTCCATCAAGTGAAAAACTCCACTCTCTCAAAGACGTATGTGTGGTTATTATGTGCCAGTCACTGTACTAAGCATTTAACTCAATCCTCACAAGCATCTTAGGCGATAGGTACAGTTATTATCCTACTTGACAAATGAAGAGACTGAAGAATTGAAAGGTTAAGTAACCAGCCCGAGGTCACAGAGCTAATAAGTGGTAGCCAAGATTTGAACCCATGTAAATCTAGCTCCATGGTCCTTGCTCTTGAGTATGGGTTTCCACAGTCAGTCTCAAAGGCCAACTCTGATGAAAAAGGAGCTGCTTTTCTGCTGGATGAACTAGCACACGAGTAGAGAAAAACACCACCGACTAGGAGCTACACTGACTAAAGACCCTGGGATATAGTGTTTCTGATCAGGAGCTGGACACTGAGGTGCTTGGAATTCCCAAGCTTGGCATACTATTCTCTTCCCTCTGCTGTAGACCCCCTGGCACCTCTCTCCACCACCCACAGGCCTGGCTGCCATGCCTCTTAGCTCAGTGCCCAGCACGGGCAGAATCCAACAGGGATGGGACCAGAGGAGTTAAATTTTCCCATCTTCGGGTTACTCCTCATCCCCTAATCCAGGCTCTGGATAAGACATATCTTTCCTTACTAGAATGTACACATTTAAACTATTCTTCAGCTAGGCATGGTGGCACACACCTGTAATCCCAGTACTTGAGAGGCAAAGACAGGAGGATCTCAAGACTGAGGCCAACCTCAGCAACTTAGCAAGATTCTCAGCAGCTTAGTTGAGTCTCTCTTTCAAAATAAAAAAATAGAATGGGACTGGACATGTAGCTCAGTGGTAGATGCTTCTGGGATTAATCCCCAGCACCAAAACAAAAAACAAAAGAAAACAAAAACCCTCTTTGCTGATAGGAAAATTATGACTGCTTTACCGTCACGGTTGCAGGCATGTGTGCGTGAAATGGATTATTCATGTAGCTGCTCAACTTCTGCTCTCTCAAATTCACCAAGCTCCTGAAGAGGTCATCTGTAGAGTGCCCATGGTAAAGGGGCTCCTGCAGGAGGTCACACTCTTTCTTACTGGGTGAGGAGCCCATTCCCAACCCCGGCTGTCATTGCCCCCGCCCCCGCACCAATCAGATGCTGCCTGACCTGCTGGATAACAAACTGAGTTAAGTTATACAAATTTTTTTATATTGGGGATTGAACCCAGGGATTTTACACCTCTGAGCTACACCCCCAGGCCCTTTGTTATTTTTTTTTTTTATTTTGAAATAGAGTCTGGCTAAGTTGCTAAGGGTCTCACTAAGTTGCCGAGGCTGGCCTCAAACCTGTGATTCTACTGCCTCATTCTCCCAAGAACTGGGATTAGAGGTTTGTGCCACCATGCCCATCTATACAAAAAAATTGAAGTGGGTAGAGTAGGAGAAAACCCAATCATTTAAATAACAGTTCTCCAAGTAGTATACCCATTGTTCTGGGAAAAGAGTGTGCTTTCTTGAGTTAGGGAACCAATGAGAAAGCTTCCCCCAGGGCCCACAGCTCTCCTTCAGAAATCAGAGCCCAAACTAAAGTGCTGTATCCGTATCACCATGGCCTCTTGGGAGCTGAGAATCCAGCATGGCTGAGACCCAGGGTAGGGAGTGGGGAGGGTAGAAGAGAAGGGACTGCGACAGACAGCATCTGTGGATGGTGCTGGTGCATCTGAACTGCATCCTCATTCTTAAGTCTGTGACATTTCATCTGCCAGCATCATGAGCCATCCATCCGTAGAATTACCCATAACATTACTTTCTGATTCTCAGTTAAAAGGCCTCTGGCTGCACTTAGGGCCTCCTTCTGTCTCCACACAGTGTTATTTCAGAGATCAGGAAGAGCCCCACGGCCCTGGCACCGCAGGCTGGTTCCTGATACTGTCTTCATTCTTGCTACTTTTACCTTATGATTTATATGCCAAATAACAGCAAGGGCCTCTGGCTGCACTGAGATTGCTATCCGTCTTTTCTGACTAATAACGAATCAAAGGTTTGGGTAGAGTTTGTTGGGAAAGCTGGAGAAAATGTCCACAGAGTAGGAGCAAGGGGGTTTGGAAGAACATAACCAACCACACAATTCTGATGGCTGGTCTCTCCCCATGTGCTACTTACACTACTTTCTCTCTGCCCCCCCAAATAAGGCTGCCACCCTATAGACCTGCTAATAAGTCATAAAAGTTGAGCATGGAATGAGATAGTTCTATTATAGTTTTGCATCTAGGTTTTGTTTTATAGAAGAGATAGCATTTAAGCAACCCTTATTACGTCCTTTCCTTATTCACTTAGATATCTCCCCTCCTCCAACCCACACCAAACTGCCCTTGACAAACTCGCTGTGCTTTATGGAACAGGCAGGAGAGTCTTTGAACCCCTGCCTATGCAATCAAAGGTGGGAACATTAAAGACAGGTCCCTGTGGCATCATGTCATAATGTGCTTTGATGATCAAGGACTAAAGTCTGAGGGGGATCCCAAGGAGCCAATTCAAAGGTCAGGGACAAATAACGAGGCTCACCTATGAGAAAGAGGCAAAAATCACACTCATCTGAAGGCAGCAGAATCTTCTTTCAGGAGGAATTTCACAGATGCAATTCTTAACTTACCCCTCAAGGTGACAAACTCTAGTTATGAGCAACTTTAAAACCAAGTAACTCAACTTGCCTACTCCTGGATCCTCAGTGTTGCTATCTGAATGAAAAGGAAAACCTGCCAAGAGACAAACTCTCTCCTTGGGGAAGTTTGTGGAGACCAAACTCCTTTCTTGGCAACGAGAGTTTGCAGTGACCACTGTGACCCTGCCCTGGTACCTGCACCACATCTAAATAAGGAATGTGTTCAAGAATAAAAACAATAATAAATGCTGGTGAGGATGCGGGGAAATAGGAACTCTTACACATTACAGGTGAGATTGTAAATTAGTACAACCACTAGTTCCATTCCTCAAACCACTAGGAATGGACCCACCTTACAACCAAGCTATGCCACTCCTTGGTATTTTCCCACAAGAATTAAAGTCAGAATATTATAGTGATACATGCATACCTGTGTTTATAGCAGCACAATTCATAGTAGCCAAATTATGGAACCAACCCACGTGTCTGTCAATAGATGAATGGATAAGGAAAATGAGAAGCCAGGTGTGGTGGTACACACCTGCAATTCCAGTACTTGGGAGGCTGAGACAGAAAGATCATAGGTTCAAGGCCAGCCCCAGTAATTTAGCAAGACCCCATCTCAAAATGAAAAATACAATTTAAAAAAGGGGATATAGTGCAACCCCTAGTTCCCCTGCTCCCCCCACACACACATTAAAAAGAGATAGAGAGAGAGAGAAAGAAAAAAAACCCAGAAAACAAAAGGGACTTCGATAAATGAGGAGAGAGACCAATAGAATAGTGGGAAGGAGAGGGAGATGGGGAGGGGAAAATAAAGTTCGAGGAAGAGGACAATTCAAATAATGTTATGCCCACACATGGCACCACTACCAAACTCACTAAAATGCATGGGGAAGAAGAAAGGGGGGGCGAGGTAGAAATGAGAGAAATACACCAAGTGCTGTGTGCATGTATTGATGGTCACTTTGAATCTATGATATATAATTACAATGCAAGAATAAATATGGATAAATAAGGAGTGTGTGTAGAATGCAGGGAAGAAGTCACAAAAACACACACAGATAGACACAGATACAGACACACATGACACATATGCTCACATACACAGGTATGCTAGCACAGGCAAACTTAGACACACACATGCGCGAGCGCGCGCACACACACACACACACACACACACACACACACACACACACCACCTTCTCCACACCATCTTCCTGGACAGTGAATTCCCCTCTGGGAACTAACCCTCTGAATGTTCAAAGTGGTATCAAGTCACGGACACCAGCAAAACTGGGTTCCTTAAAAAGAACTCAGATCCCCGGCCACTGAATTTTCCTTCTTTAAAAACAGAATCACCCTCAATAGTAGCTGAACTTGGGGGTCCAAGAAGTAGTTTCTATTCCACACTAGACAGATAGTAACAAAACCAAGAAGCCCTGAGACTATTATGAATCTGGACCTAGTTAAATAGATGGAGCTCACACAGATGCTGTTTTGTGTTGAAATGTCTATGTTGCAGTGTTTTTTTTTCCCACGAGAAACTCCCCAAACTCCATGCTGAATGTCCCCAGTGATTGAGACAGGGCCTGCTGTCCCTTCTGCTGCCTTGGAAGTAGCAATGCTTCTGTCTCTCAGGATGGTTATGTAGTCCTCCTGGGGAGGCCAGGCAGCTCCCTCTGAAATGTGGCTTTCAGTCTCTGATCGTAATACTTGAGGACAACATGGCCCAACTGCCAATGGGGCAGGGTCTCTGGATAGGCCTGTCTTTTATGCCACTTCGACCTTTGCTTCCCTTCAGCCATCTGTCTTCATACTCCACAATTCCCAGTGCTGGACTTCTGAATACATTCACATGCCATGTAACAACCTGTTGGTCAACGATAGACTGCACCCATGATGGTGATCCTGAAGATTATAACGGAGCTGAAAACTTCTATTGCTAGTGAGGCAACACGACTCATCATTCACATGTGTATGCTGGTGTCTGTGCAAACACACCCACTGCACTGCCAGTTGGATCAAAGCACAGCACATACAATTTAATATAAATAATGCTCGATAATAAATGACAATGTTACTGGTTTATGTATTTAGTATACTATACTTATTATCATTATTTTAGAGTGTACTCCCCTTCTACCTATAAAACAACGTGCCATGCTAGGCCCACAACAACTTCGTACATCTTATTTACCGTGTCTCTTGACTATATGAAGACGCCATCTCCTGTAACTGACCTATACCATCTGGGTTTGTGTCAGTACACTCTATGATGCTTGCATAACAATGAAATCTGCTAATAATGCATTTCTCAGAATGTATTCACATCATTAAGCAATGTGTGACTGCATGATACTGACAAACAGATGTCTTCCACACCCCAGAGCAACAACAGCAACAGGCTTTGGCCAAAAAGCAAAAGCACTGACCATATATATGCACTGCCTCTCTCTATATATATCCCTATTCGTGCAACATACCTTACTTTATAACAAAGCAAACTACTTTTACTTCTAACAAGTCATAGCTGTCAGCATCACTATTTGGCCTTTAACGACACCAGTATCTTATAGAAAACCATTAAATGGTAATAACCTGACAACCCAGTCTACTAAAGGGCCAGAATTGCTGGAATAAATGGCAAGAGAAAAAGAGCAGGCAATCCTACCAGTAGTCCTGGAACTCCCTCTGGGACCACGAATCTGCCTTTGCATCTCATCTGCTCTCTGGAGGTACAGCGATCATTCTTGACTACTCTTTTTCGATATGGAGTCTATACATATCTTTGTTTCTCACAAAGCATTTCTCACTGAATCCATTTCAGTGAGTTGCCATGTTCTGAATAGCCTACACACATCTTACCAAAACACAAACAGGAAGACCCCTAATCTGTACACCATCAGTTTCCAAAGTCACTGGACTTCAAGTTCTCTACCTCATTCCTAGTTGCAGAGAGGTGATAAGAAAACCCAAGTTTTCCCTCAAAACTGCCAGGAAAGTTATAAGGCTAAAAATATCTAACAATCAGACCTCCAAAATAACATAAAACAACGATCACGTCAAAGGGTTCTTAGCCTCTGTGTCCTGTACTTTTTCCCTATACCCTTGGGGCAAAGTTATCAAATGACCAAAATGGGTTCAAGTCCAGAGCTGGCCCTTATCTTGGACCAACATTCTTTCATAATGTCACACGGGTGAATGACCCAGAGACCTAAGCCTAAAATCAAGAGGCTGGGTCTACAGCAAAATTTGCTGGAGTCACACACGCTTGACCTATTCTTGTCTCTTAGCAAAAGGCTCAGTGCAGAGATGAGACTTCCCCTCACAGCCAGCTGTAGCAGATACACCTGCAAAGGCGGCTACCTGTCAAGAGAGAGCTAAGAACTGTAGTCTAGAAGCAAAATGTCTTTACAGTAAAGGAGAGAGATGGGGCTTACAAGATGGCATATTAGTGCAATGTGACTGGTGGCCTCTCAGGAGCCTTAGTAAGAAGCCACCGTTAATTCTGCTGCTTCTCACAGCCTGGGATATCAGCTTCATACCTATGCTATGTGTGAATAGCCTCCTCCCTCCTGCTGTATGTGGACTTTGAGGCTAAGACTGGTCCTGTAGTAAGACCTCAACTATCTCCCTGGAGCACTGGCACAAACTCCGCTGGACAGAAGACAGGATGTTCCCATATGATTTTCAAAAAGTCACATTTCTAGATTATTTCTCCCATAAAAAAATCAACTCAGGCTACTTGAGAGCGGATCTGCAGCTTCCTCCCGGTCTTAACAGTCAAAATGTGGCCAAGGACTCTAAGGCCATAGACCCATAACCGGAAAGGATTTGAAGGTAAGGCAGTATGAAGGTTGTCTTCCACGTACCTCTGCTGAATCAGTTTGTGCCTCTATCACAGCACTTACTGTGTTATGATATGATGTATTAACATCGGTTGAAAAGACTTAACTCTGTAAGGACTTAGTCTTTGCATCTCCAATGCCCAGCACAGTACCTGGCACATGGCACATCTTAAAAGGTAGTTGCTGAATTTATGTCGGGTTCATTTTGTGACAATTGCTTTGAAATTCACACTACCCTGATGGTTCCAAATTGCAAGAACACAGGACAAAGACCACTATCAGCTTAGCTGCTTAAGAGTCACCTGGAGAGCTTGTTAAAATAGATCTCCTTTTCACAACCCAACAGATTCCAATTCAGTGCCTCTGCATTGGGGCCCCCGTGGTTCTAATTTTAAAATGGTGGTGATTTTGATATGCAGCCAGGTTAGAGATCACTGGCTTAGTCAGTAACCTACCCGGGATAACTGATTAATTGCAAACCATAACAAACCCAGTTAAACTCTTCAAGCTCCTGCCTGAGGTTGTTTATTTTTACAATCACTCTTATGTTGCCCTGCTTGCTGTGCCATTTATCACATTAAGCGATGTGATGTAGTTCTGCAAAAACCCCAGTGTCATTTGTTTTTAAGTTTGTCATAGCAGCAACACTTTAGGAAATACAATCCTACACTCAAAGTCAATAGTGATGATTAATTTTTATGTATCAGCTTGCCTGGGCCACAGAGTATCCAGGTATTTGGCCAAACATTACTCTGAGTGTGTCTGTAAAGATGTTTCTGGGGGAGATAAACGTCTAAATTGGCAGAATGAGTAAAGCAGACCTCCCTTCCTGGCATGGTGGTCTTCATCCAAGTATTTGAAGACCTAAATACAATAAAAGACTGATTGAGAGAGAATTTTCTCTCTCTGACTGTCTTTGAGTTGGGACATCATTTTCTTCCACTTTCAGACTTGAACTTGGACTGGAACCTACACCATTAATTCTCTTGGTTCTTAAACTTGGACAGATGGGGACTACACATCAGCTCTCCTGCATCTGCAGCTTGCTGACAGAAGACCTTGGACTTCCCAGCCTCCATAACCATGTGAGCCAATTCCTTATAATAAATCCCTTTATTATAAATTTCTATATTTACATACATTTATATACATACATGCATGCATCAAATGAATGTGCATATACATACACATATATAAATGTGTATATATGTACATATATATGAGTGTGTGTGTGTGTTTGTGTGTGTGTGTGTGAGTATCTCCTATTGGTTCTGTTTCTCTGGAGAACCAAGATAATACACTAATATACATGAACATATCATGTTTTTTTAAAAGTAGATACATTTTTTTCAATCCAACTAGATATAATGACAAAAGTCAGGAAGTTACAATTGGGGACTACTTTCCTTAACACTCATTTGATATCCTTGGTGAACCTAGTCCAAAAGGACAACTTATAAAAGGCCTTAGTGTCAGTTGATTGCTTTTCTAAGTAGATGTGCCTGAAATGTTCCCTTATGAGCCATATTCAAAGCTCCCACAGATGAATCCGCTGGCCACTAAGTGGATGTGGTGTTAAAAATGTATTCTGTAAACTCAGTGTAGATCCTTGCTAACCATAAGATAAAAGAAAAGTATGGGGATGCATGAGATAGCAGATACTCTCTTCCTGAAATCAGACTTTGGTGTTCTGAAATAAAAGGTCTTTAGAAATTCTGAATTAGCTATAAATCATAATATAAGATGAATTCATGCCACAGTATCTTCAAAATGGCAGTTAAAAGGACACCCATCACTAAATGGCAGACTTTTTAGTCTAGAAAGCTTTCTGTTCTATGGAATAAGGAACTACTTGCCTCTTACTTTTATTCTATTATATTGATGAATTTCAAATCTCTACAAGAGCATTAATAGGATTCTCAATTCCCTGCTGAATCTGATAAAAGAAAACTTGCAATTGTTTCAGGCAATTCCTAGCTGAATTCATTTTGCCTTCAAAGCTGCAGAGTCCCAAGGACAAATACTCTTCTTCTATGTAAAACATTATTATTTATTCTTAATATCTCTGTGCTTGTTCATTGATTTTTTTTCCTCATCCCTACAACAAATGCCTCACTTTAAAAAGAAAACGCCATTTGGTGATTCATTAGCTCTTCCTTGAATGTGGGAATTCATAACCACAGGACAAGTGCAGATGTCTCTTTCTCCAGAGTTATAGATCTTTCTGACCACTGAGTGTGGGTCTCTATGGCTTACATATCCACCACATATCATCTATGTGTAGAAAACACAGGAAAATGTGTTTATACATTTTCTTATAAATTTGTTTTCTCTAAACTACAGAGAGAAATTCAAATGGCATAGCAGTGTGTGTTACTGTAGCTCCCTCTCCTGGGGACACAGATTCATAGGGATCCAAAGCCACACCTTGTGCACCAAGTGAGGCCTTTATTTGCTTTCCAAGCGGTCGGTGCACGTGAACACAGGGAACCCCCTTCAATATGGTCTGAATATAGGTAGTTTCCCCATAGATTCATGTGTTAGAGACTTGGATCCGGGCATAGTGGCACACGCTTGTAATCCCAATACTTAGGAGGTTGGGATAGGAGGATCGCCAAGTTTGAGGCCTGTCTTGGCAACTTAGTGAGGCCCTGTTTCAAAATAAAAAATAAAAGGGCCTGGGGTGTAGCTCAGTGATAGAGTTCCCTGGGTTCAATTCCTAGTCCCCCCCCCAACCCCCAAAAGATCTGGTCCTCAGGGTGGCACTGTAGGGAGGTGCTGTGGACCTTTAGGAAGTAGGACCTAGAGGGAGGTCTTTAGGTTGCTGGAGATGTGACTGCCAAAGGGATTGTGGGATTCCAGCAACTATCTATCTGTCTGTCTGTCTGTCTGTCCGTTTTCCTTTCCCTCTTCTCTGCTTTCTGGCTCATAATGGGAACACTCATTCTCATAGGCGCTCCCACCACAATGTGCTATCCTCAGTAGAAGCCCAAACCCATGAGAGCCACCGAATCTGGGACTTGAACTTCTAAACCTGTGAGCCAAAATAAAACTCTCTTTACTTCATAAGTAGCCAGTGTTAGGTATTTTGTTATAGTGATAGAACACTGGCTTAATACAGCTCCCAACAAAAAGGAGTTCTGGCTGGTCAAATAACTTGTAGCTGAAATTTCTTGGTTATTAAATTAGAAATTGACAACAATATTAAGAAATGACTCAAATAGTAAATTGGAGGAAAAGAAAGAATAAGAGAATCACACCAAGAAGCCAGAATATAAGCTACCTAGAGCGAGGCCAGGTTGTTTCTGTAATTTCAAAGTGTCTTGGACTTGGTTTTATACCCAGCAGGTTCCAATAAATGCTCTCCACTGCCTGACAGCAATCCTCCTTTCATTTATGTCTCATCTCCTGAGGTGAATATTGTTTCTTAAATTACTTGGGAGAAAAATGTATTTCAATAGGAATGCCTGGGACAATTCCAAAGAGCAAGACATTGAAGTCCCTTGGAAAGAGGATCAAGAGTACTCAGGTGGTAGGAGGCCTGAATCCTAGTTTCTAATGTCTTCTTGTAAAATTAGGATGAAACAGAGCTAAAGGTTGACAAAGTGGGGAAGAGTGGTTGATAAGGAACCAGGAAACCAGGGTTTTCATTCTAGCTTTGTCTCTAAAACACTCACAGCATTGGGCGCAAGTTATTTTATCTTGCCAGATCTCTGTGCACCCATTTGGAAAGGAAGGGGTTTGACTAGTTGATAAAGTTCATGGCACTTGTGCAGTCATAAACTGGGGTCAAATTAGCAATTTATCAAGGAGTTTCTCAAGTTTCCCATCTTTCTTTCCAGGCTGGCTTGGGCTGGCCCTATCAGGTGGGGCTTCGACAGGCCTCCACCTCCAGGTCCACCTAGTTCCTGAGTCAATCTTGGCCGATCCTGGCAGCACAGCAGAGGTCCCATCTAGACAAAGCCAGGCTGCCACCTCAAGCCTGGGGCACCAGGAGGCACATTTCCTGCCAGGCCTTTCCAGAGCCTCTCTCTGCTGCCCAGACTCTCTGCTATTGGCTGAAGTTCTGAGTCTAAACTGGACACAACATTCAGAGCACAGTGCTGTCCTCCACCGTGGCAGCGGGAATCCTGCTCCTACTCAGCTCCTACTGCTGCGGCTCCAGCCCCAATGACTTCCGGTTCCTCTTGTTTGGTGAAGCCCAGATGGCAACACCATCTGCATCCCAGAGCTGTGGTGAAGAGCAAGGGAAATAACACACAAAGGGCCTCGGATGTAGCAGGCACTCTACAAACGGTAATCATCATTATTGCTAATAGCCATGCTACCAGGCAGCACAAAGCCAGTGCCAGACAGCTGCTAATGGCATCGAAGGGCCCAGAAATGTGGCATCAGGACCAATGCGGTGGAAGGCAAATGAAGTGAATTAGCAGATCTAGGGTCTCCGACCCCTGCTTGACCCACCCCAAGACTCTATGAGCTGGGCAGCTGTATGCTTCTCTCCTGGGTCCATCGTCCCTGAACATATCAGCATCTGAAAGAGAGTGAGTTAGGAGAAACAGCAAACCAGACAGACTGGCTCATCCTCCCTTCAGGGTAGAGTCAAAAAGCTTGATGGTTCTTCAAGTGGTGAGCAATCCCTAAGGACTTAAGGGAAGAGATATGAATAACTCTGAGGATGGTAAGCTGTGTTTTACCAAATAACATCATTACTACAAGGGCTATAAGAAAAGCAAGGAGCTAGAAAGAAATTGCTGTCTCGATTTGTCTTTTTTTCCCTTTGGGTTTATGCAGTAGTAAGCGACTTAGACATGTGTATTCCAATGTACCCTTGGGGCCTATTTCAAGGAATATTTTCTGAAGCTATAAGTGGCTACATGGTCTCATCCAAAGAATTTTTAAACTCTAGAAGCTCATACATCCAAAACAGAGCAGAGTCTCTCAGTCAAATTCTGGGTGGTTATCTGTCAGTGTGATTAAATCATCAACGTAGAATCAAAGACGCTGGGCCAACCAGGCCCTGCATGACCTCTGGGTACTTGTGAGGTCCAGATGCAAATACAGTAGCCCTCCATGCAATTTTATATAATCTTCCTAGGTCTGGTGAGGAGAAGAAAGGCTATATGTGTTAAAACTGCATGGTAAACCCTTTCCCCAAGAAAAATGGGCCGTATCTTTGTCAGCCTATTCAAAATCAAAGGAGGTACTTGGGCCTTAGAACCTACTTCTTCCAAGGCCAGGCAGCCACAATCCCACCCAATAGAGCTCAGGAAGCAAACTGGCTTGAGCAGTGTGGAACCATGAGGCTGATGGTGCCGAGGCTCCCGGACTCTCCCATACCACACATGCTCAGAACAGATCTGAATCCTATTTAATCAGTAGTAAATTCCTTTAAGTGGATTCTCCCAACCTCAGCTGCAAGAACTCATCTTTAAGGCATTAATGAAACTGAGAAAATGACAAGAAAGCCCCAGAAGGAGAATCAGCGCTGCTATTCCAGAGCAGGGATATTTTTATTCTTGTACCAAGGAGTAAAGAGAATCTGCAAACATGAATGAGGCCTCATCCTAGATATAAGATGCGTATCAACAAGCAAGTGTTTAATTCTGGGCTGGGGCTGGATGCTTTACCAACAGCATCCCTGGGACCCTGCGTGCTCCCTGCAGACTCACTGACTGAGTGGTTGAACCTCACCTCTACCCACTTACTTACAGATGAGGAGACCAAGCTCAGAGAGGTCAAGTGAATTGCCCAACACTCCACAGCTGATGGAGGGGAGCTGGATTTGAGAATCCAGGTTTATTCTATTTTCAAAGTTCATTTTCCTTTCTCTTTCCATGACATCCCAAATAATCTAGTGAAGCCTCAAAGGGAAGACTGATTTCTTCTACTTTTTACTACTCCAAGAACAAATCCTCGTTGTTAGTGCTTAGGAGTTGAGTGGAAGAAAGTAAACAATGCTACTGGAAGTCTGCCCAACGCAACACACACTCACATGTCATACCCATGCTCCCCAGGGACCCAGTGTTCCCTGGTGTGTCTCTCCTTGGGCTAGGAGTTCAACATCAGGCTTTAAGAGGATCGTTCAAGAAAATCCCTTACAAATCTTATGCTAAGAAGAGGTCCACCTTGTGCTTTTTATCCCCGGAAACTTAATTTCATAAAGAATAAGAAGGAAGCTTGGGGATAGAAGATAAGCCCAAACACACTTTCTCCTGCCTTTCAATGCCCTACAGCACTGAACTACTCTTCGCTAGGGTATTCCTTAGCTGATGAGCAGAATGAGACTGCTTGCCTCTTCTGGGCAAGGGTTAGGTGCTGTCATCCTGCATCCTCAAAGTGCCCAGCAGATGTTCAATGTCCATCCGATGAAGCGAGAAGCATGCAGAATGCTCCGCTCAGCACCGCACCTGCCTTTGTCAGTGGCCCACGAAAAACAGGACTGAGAGAGAGGAGGGAGGAACAGCAGTGGAGGTGGGGTAGCAGATGTTCCTGCTGTCCCCATGTTGCCTAGGAATTGAGGGTCCTGTTCTGGACCCCAAGAATGTCACACAACCTCTAGCTCCCCAGTTTCTTCTTTTACATGCTCATAGAGATAGGGTGTGAATGTTCTTTGACTCTAGCATATTAATGAGTCGAATCCCTCCCTACCCACTTTCTCCTATTAACCAAGATGCCACGTAAAGTCACGTGTCTCTACATTTTAAGGGACACGATGTAAAAGAAAAAGAAAAAGAAAGCTCAGCATTTCATGCTGAGGAGGCTTCAGACATCTTCATATCTCCAGCAATTTCTGTGCGGTTTCTTGGAAGCACTTTCTAAAATCCTTTCAGTGACTGCGTATGCTTTATCAGCCCCTCTCCCCCTCCAGGGGATGGGAAAGATGAAATGACCCAAGGATTGAAAGAAAAGCCACACAGAGACTGTCTGGCAGTATTCACTTATTAAGCAAAGCAGGCAGAGCAAGAGATGGCTAAATCATATACCTGCCTCTCCTTCACCACTGTGCTGCTGAGTCCCACACAATAGGCCTTTGGAAGCAGCCAGCTTGTCAGCAGCATTCCCTCGCACAGTGGGTGAGCCGAGGCAAAGATAATTTTCCAGGCTGTTTGGCTATCAACAGACACCAAATTGCTTAGCTGAGCAGACATGATTTCCTTCAACTTGTTGCAAAATTCTTAAACAAACCCTGAAAATGGAAATGTGTTCTCATTTTACTTCTCAGCTAGAGGATGGTGAATTCTTTACTTAGGAATCAACAAGTTGTGGGGGAGGAGTACACACGCAAACGTACACACTCATGGAAAACAAGGCTAGGTTTTAAAGCTGATGAAAATATGTTCAGTTGGCCCTCGGTATTCACTGGTTTGCATCCACAGATTCAACTAGCCATGAATCAAAATATTTGGGGAAAACTGCATCTGTATTGAATGGGCACCGACTTTTTGGGGGGTTGTTGTTTCCTAAATGATATAACATAGCACTTACACTGTACTGGGTATTGTAAGTAACCTAGAGACAACGTCATGTATGCGAGAGGATGTGTGTAGGTTATATTCAAATACTACACTATTCTCTAGAGGTGACTAGAGTATCCTGGGATTTTGGTACCCAGGGATACTAAGGAATGACTATAATTTAAAAAGGATACAGTCTCTTCTTGCTTCTCTCTTACCCAAAGAAATTCTGACAAATACTTATCGAAAAGCTCTTGGTGGTAGGGAAGCCCTAATTTGTAGTACTCACCAATTTCTGCAGTATAAATACCCCCCCCCCATTAAATTTAAAGCTACCAATATGATGTTACTAAATGCAGAATTGGGAAGAGAGACATAACTGGCCGTCAAAAGCCAAGAGAGAAGCTCCAGCTTACTATTGTCCTGCCTGACATGGAAAGCCTTGGTGCTGGACTACAGAAATGAGCAGTGACCACCAAGAGCCTCCTTCTTCTAGGCTGGCATTAGCAGCAGGTCCTCGTGACACAAACTAGCCTAAAGCACTTAACTATCAGGGTCAACCTTCCAACACTAAGATCTTGCTGTAATCTTCCATGCAGTCATCACTCCTTAGACTGTACGCCTAGGTTTTTCACTTTTCAGAAACCCAGCAAACATTTCTTGTCTTGGGATCAGCCAGGGAGCAACAATGCCATTTCTTTCCTTCCTTCCTTCCTCCCTCCCTCCCCTCCCTCCCTCCCTCTCTCCTTCCCTCCCTCCCTCTCTCCTTCCCTCCCTGAGCTCTTTCTCTTGACTCCAATAGATATGTTTGCTTTGGTTAACTGCATCTGAGAGAAGCCAGGCTGTTGGTCAGAGTCTTGAAAATAGCAGAGCATCAAATAGTTTGCTATTTGGCCTCCAGGATTAAGAAGCTGCATCAGAGTTCCAGGGATATACGGAAGGACCAGCCTGGAGGCACAAGCACATTTTCAGGGAGTTGGTGTGTGTCCTCAAGTTTCATCATTGCACTAGTGAAATACATATCAGAACCCCAAATCATTTTGAGGGTATGGAACTAGGCCTTGTATTAGGGAGGAACCCCTACGGTCTTATTTAAACAATACTGAGTCACCAGGTATATGATGCAAAATGAAAGTAGCCCTGTCCTAAGTTATTCTCCTTATCTATGTCTCTCCCACTTGGCTTCTTTTTGGTTTTCCTGACTCTTCTCTGCTCTCAGGTTCACTTTCCATCTCTTCTCTTACATTTTTTTTTCTCTTCTAAGATGGAGGCATGCAGAGAATGGTGTGAAGAGGAAGAAGGAAATTTGCAATGGAAGGACCGTATTTGCATTCATTTAATCTGTATGGTCTATCTTGCGTTCATTCTGTAGATTTTAAAATCCCACACAGTCTTTCAGAACTTCTTTTTGGGGCTCAACTATCCATTTATATAGTTTCATTTCTAAACTAGCATTCTTTCTACCCCAAGCCCACAATGAACTTCTCTCTCACTGTTGCTTTAAGGCATGTTTCTTGAGAGAGTGAAGGGAGAGTTCACGGAGAATGTGAAGGTAGCAAGCCAGAGAGATAAGAGATAAAAGAGAAAAAATAGAAGTAGAGTGATGGCCTGGGTTCCTGTCAAAGATGAACCTCCCCACTATGGCTCAGCGTGTTCCAGGCCAGAACAGATTCATCTCCCAGAGCAGGATCTGACCCACACACCACTGGCCTGCCTCAGGGGCATTAAGCCACAAAGTCTAAGAAAAATGTGGTGTTTCCTCTCCCAGGTGACTTTGAACAGTGGCCTTTTGAGGACCATGTATCTTGTGTTACCTCCTGGTGGAATGTCAGGCCACCTAAGATAGAAGGACAGCAACAGTAGCATGGCGGGGGAGGACAGGCCTGAAGAATGGATGTCTTTTAAGCTACTCCATGTGGGCAGCAGCTCACACCAGGGCGTCCTCTGTGTGACTGACAGGAGTGTTACAAGCATTCTAGCCAGAGATAGGTTTAACTACGCAATCTGTGAACCACAGGCAGCCAGGAAAACACCTCCCAGGATGTGTTCAAGATAACACTTTGTCATTTTGCCAATGACCCTCTACCATATTCGTCAGACAAGAAAGCCTATTGAGAAGTTTGGAGAAGATGAAGCAGGACTATAAAATCCAATGATAAAGCCAAGTTTATCATTCTTGGTAAACCCAATGTAGTGTATTATTTTCATGCTCTCCCACATGTTAATATTTCAATGAGGATATAGGCCTCATAGAGATTGACATACTAGCTTTTCTCAACAGGGTGGGAGACAAATGGTGTATTTTTCTTATGGTACAATGAAAATGTTTGGAAAGAATTTGTTGTATCTGCCTTAAGGAATTTGTTAGGGTAAAATTGGCCCCTTCCCAATGACCACAGAGAAAAACGACATAAATTAAACACACAAAAAACAAACAAATGAGGGGGGATTTGCAGATGTCTCACATCATAAGATAAAACTTGGAAAGAAAAATTAATCTTGCAAAAACCCATAGCACCTCCCTTGAAATCCATGGTGTGTGTTTCTCCTTCCCAGACTAGTGGGTGTTCTTCAAGGTGGTGTGTGGATGCGACCTCAGAACAGACCAGATGGTTTTTCAAAATGAGAATTGAACAGTGGTCAAACAGGGCTTCACCTAATCTCTTGGAAAATACAATTTGATCAGTTATGGCTGGGACAACTTTGATGGGATCTAGAATGCCTAGCATCCTTTCTGGTCTTGGGGACACTTTCTTGTACTAAGTCTTCACCACAACCTATGCAGAATCTGATTTAGAGTAACAAAAGGAATTTGTACCAAGCACCTTTGTCTTTAAAAGGCTACTGAGCACTCTCTTTAAAGCTATGACCCTCCCAAGGGCCATGTTTATTTTTTATCTGCACATACCCAGATCAGCCCCATTCTTAGCCCATATCTGAGACTTTACAGTTGACAGAAGGACTTGAATGAACCCACTTTGATCTCTGGATTCCCAGCTCTGTTTTCTTGCCATTAGTCTCCAATGACTGGACTGTTCTCTTATTTTATCAAAAGCACTAGCATCTGACGGTTGTTTGACCAACCACCCACATGCTTATCCTCTTCTTTATCCTCTTCTTCCCACTCATCTGCTTCTGCACTGCCTCCAATTGCCTCAAATAGCATTCCCATTTTCATTATTCTTGCCTTTTTCTTCTCTTTCTCTCAGAGAGAGAGAGAGAGAGAGAGAGAGAGAGAGAGATTTAAATACATGCATAAATGTGCTGAGTTTATAAATAGAGGGATATAAGTATGTGTGCAGATATGTGGGAGTATGGCTGATGTTTTTACACAGTGGAGAATGATAAGTCTTCCTGTTCAGTGTCATAACAGCCTTACTAGAAATACTGGGCGCTAATTCTCTAGAAGCTTAGCCCTGGACTTGGTCTACAACCAAATACACACAGGTGGTATACTGGTGCACCTCTTATTAAGAAATAGGGGCTGACGGGCAAAACTCCTAAATCAAAGGAACCTTCTACAAGGCGAATAAATCAACAACACACATGTGACCAGTGGGGCAAAGTTTCCCAACCAGGGTTGATGTACACAATTCAAGTGCTTTCCAAATTGTTACAAAGCGCAGGACTCCCGTCCTACCCCTGCCACCTCCATTCAAACAGTACACACAGTCGCCATCTCTTGGGCCAAGGGTTATTGTGAGGCTGTCATTCACAAATCAGTGCAAGCAGCAAATTCTATTAAGCTTCCATCAACTCCTCGTGTTGCATTAGAGACCTCAGTCAACCTTCTGACAACAACTGCAAAATGTCTCCAGATGGTTAACATAGCACATCAAAGTTAGTATTCAAAGGCTTCAGTCAATCTAAGAAATACAGGTCTCCCACAGAGGCATGACAGCACCTGGCAACTTCAGTTGCCAAGGTACCTCTGGAGACTTTTACTTTGTAGGGGCTGCCAAAAGGAAGCCTCTTAGCCCTCACCTGGTGTGTAAACTCCACACATACACAACCTCCTCTAGCAGATACAAATGCTCTACTCTCGGAGAATGGAGACACAGACCTCTAGGAAAAGGAAATATAAGCCTAACACTTGATTTATTCTCAGCTTTGGAACAAGGGGTCCACACAGAGGTGACTTCTGGTTGAGATTCCCTTCCTCTAATCCACCTTCCTGTGACTTTCTTCTCTTTATGACTCCTTGTCATTTCTTTGTCTTCATGAAAATACCAGTGGGGCCTGGTTTCTCTAGGCCACATACAAGTGAAAAAAATGGTAAGCATACTCTACGTGAAAAGTTTCACATTTCAAATTTGCAATAGGGTTGGGCAAACCAAGGGTAGTTGGAGAAGTTGGAGGCGGGTGACCATTCCAAGCCTCTGTCTCAGGAGGAGGCAGGGGACCAAAGTAAAGAATGATGGCTGGCTTGTGTGCACACGAGACCTCCATTCCAGGAGTCACCGCTGCGCCTCCTGCCAACCTTTAAAAGAACAAATCGTTGCAGAGAGTTTTCTCCTTTTTCACTAAAGCCTCACAAATTGATTTTGCCACATGCAAAGGACCTTTCTATACATCCTGTGCTCCTTTGCACCAACAGCACGAAACGAAGTGAAATTGAGGTTGCTTAGACATGCCTGGTGTTTGATGGGGAAATGGAGTCTTATCTCTGAAAGAGAAATGCCAGCAAGTGCTAAACAGCAGCCGTCAGGCAGGAAGTGCCAAGGGGTTGAGAGTCTACAGAGTCACTGTAGGGAAACCAAGTCCTCTGCAAGCGTCTTCTTAGTGGCTCAGGCTGTTAGAAAGGGTAGGAATCTTCAGAAGGGGATGCATATTTACATTTATATACATTTAGGATTTTCCATTCTAATCTAGATGAAAGAAAACCTTAATAATAACTCTATTGTCTGGTGAAAAAGCATTATTCGGCTGGGAAGGGCGTGCACATTTATACTGAATGCATAATGGCAGAGGTAACATGCCATAGAGATTTTCTTTTGAACATCAAGCACATTCACTGGGCATAAGGAATGATTTGGGAAAGTGGGCTCTGGCATTGAACTAGCCAGAAGCAACAAAAATCCAGGACCAGAGACTGACCCATCTGCCTTCGCTAATTATACCATCTCTGTTATGAATCACAGCTACTCACTGCCCTAGACAGTGCTGTAGGCCTGCCTACACGGGGCGGACAGGCCCTGCATATCCTACTTCGCCTATTCTAGACATAAAGAGGCTGAGGCTCTGAAGGTTAAACTCAAGAACACAAAACTCCAACTAGGTAAGAATGAACCTTGGTGGAGATTTTCTTTCTCCC
Source organism: Graphiurus murinus (assembly GCA_004027655.1). NCBI lineage: Eukaryota > Metazoa > Chordata > Mammalia > Rodentia > Gliridae > Graphiurus > Graphiurus murinus. The sequence goes on along the minus strand of PVLC010000173.1, from coordinate 241,981 downwards.
TTCTTCCCCATGGTTTTTCCAACATATTCGGCTGTCTCTAAAATCTATGTGTTCCAAGTAATGTGCTAATATCAGTCATATACATTCCACCCCCACAGCTAAGTGCTCACAAGCCTGAAAAATGGATCTGGACAAACTGCTGCTATTCAAACAGCGGAGGCCACGCACGCAGCCGCTTCTCTGCCTGGCTTCCCATTCTAGCGTAGCCTGCAGTCTCCTCCTCATTGTACTATTACGGCTGAGGTCCAGCGAAGCAATGCAAATTAGACTCCAGGTATATGGAGATTCTCAACCTATCTATAAATATTCAAATCAGGGCTGAATCTTGGCAGAACTTTTCTAATTAAAATTTCATTCAAATTAAATCAGCCACATTTTGACAGACATGGGAGACAAAAAGCTTTGTGGTCTTGGAAGGGTTTTTTTTTTCTCCCAACTAACCAACAACAGGGCTAAAGGGCTCTGTCTACACTCCTACAGCAGTTATGTGTGAGCAAGCAAGGGGGTTGCAACCAGAAGCCGTGCCTTTCAGGAACTGACACCCCTGTAAGACTGTGATTACTTAAAAATCGGAAACTCGGTAGACCCTGGGTGGGGGCTGAAGGTACTACGTGCAGTATTTTTGAAAAGTAAAACTTGACAACATTGTAGAAAAACGATTCGACATCATTTGCATCTCCATTCGATCCCAGATTAAGCCTTCAAAACACAGCTGCCATGCACAAATTTGCAAATACAGATACAAATTTCCTTTTTATATCAGTCAGACTTGTAAAAGGCAAACAAAATAGACAATGCAGCACTTAGAACATTTCCAGCTAAGAAGGGAGAAAAAACCCATTTCAAGATCCAAGGCAAAATACCTACTTTTCATGGTAAAACAGCTTTATTCATTTCCACTTCCTTCACCAAACACAATTTAAACTCCACATAATTTTTTGCTATCAACTCTTCTCCCACAGACTGTAACAGCTAAAATGCCAGTCTGTCTCCAACATAATTAAACAAAATGTGCAATCTTCTAAAATCTGTGAATAAACAATATGAGGCAAAATAAAAGACCCAGACAAAAGAACATACCAAGATCAATCCTCAAGCTATAATATCCTGACATCCAGCCAAGGAATACTTACGGAATTCCATTGTGGCACAGAAAATAGTAATTCCACAACACAATGAGAATAAAGTTGTTGGGGGAGGGGCCGAGAGTACAGGTGGGGACTTTTATTGGGAATGCAGAGATGAGCTTTAGGCATTACAGAAGACATGATGGCTTCGATGGCAGCTCCCTTTGGGAAATGATATGGGGGATGGACCAGTGGCATTTGGGTTCACTTGGGCTCTGCTAAGTGAGAGCTGTGTGCTTTGGGACAAACTGTTTAACCTTTCTGAACATGTTTTCTCCTCTGTGAAAGGGAGATAATAACAGCTACCTGACAGGTTTGTAGTGGGTATTATATGCAATAACATGATTAAAGTATTTATCACAGCCAATGGCACATAGAGGCCACCAGCACTCATTAGTTCACCTCTTCTGTCCCTCTCCTGCTCTTTTTTTGTGGTACTGGGGATTGAACTCAGGGACATTCTACCTCTGAGTTACACCCCCAGCCCTATTTTTTATTCTTTTATTTTGAAACAGGGTCTCTCTAAGTTGCAGAGTGCCTCACTAGGTAGCTGAGGCTGGCCACGAACCCGGATCCTCTGGTCTCAGCCTCCCAAATGCTGGGATTACAAGCGTGCGCCACCACGCCCGGCTTCCTGCTCTTTCTTGAACTTCTTACAGAAAGTTCTTGTACTTCTTACAGAAAGCAAGATACCCAAAAATGAAGTCACTGGATTTTACCTTTACTATTGCAGGTTTTCTGCACACAAACACAATGCAGCACCCACACCAGCTCAGATTACCTGGCCCTTATTTACAGCATTAATAATTATTTTAATGCAATTAGCTTCTAGCAGTGTTGGAAGACAAGCTTAATGATTTTCTCCCACCCAAGAGGGCTCTGATTCATGATTCCCCATATCTACTCCATGTAGTACGAAAGTAAAAACACCTTCTTTTTGCCTTTGGCTTTTTTAGTCTCTCTGTTGTATAAACAAACAGGTCAGGGAGACATAAAAATAACACCCAGAGAAGCAGCCCAATAATGAAAAGGTAAAGCAAAGTCAAACAAACAATAGAAACTATCCTATTTTTTCCTCTGTCCTCCCTGGGACTCATTCCTGAAAATGATTCTTCACTGTTATTTTGACCTTTAGATATTTTTTCAAATAGTGAGAACGAAGGGCTGCATTTTATATCTTCTTAACATCTGGCCAATGGGTCTCCTCCTTCCCTTGCCTCTAGCTTGTCACATGTGTACTGCACACTTCTGATGTAGAAAACCAGAAAAGAGGGACACAAAGGAAAGACAACAATTCCAACAGAAGGGTAGGCAGGATTTGAATAGTAGGGAGAAACTGTTGGACAAAAATAAAACGAGGAGGAAACTGCTGTGAGCCTCATTGGGAAGAGGTTGGGGCTTGGGGCCTGTGGACCTGGTATGGGGTTTAGCACCCTCTTTCCTATTAGCCAGGAAGCCCTGGGCACATTTTTCTGACCTTAGCTTCCTTTCCATGAGAGCACATTACTATTTAGCATCTGCCCTGCCTGCTTGCAGGCTGCTATGAATTCCCAATAAGCCAGCAATGCTCAAATGTTCTGCAAAGCACCACAGACATAAAAACATAATTTGTTAGAAAAAATAGCTTTTGATCTACAAAAGAGGTGAAGGAATGGAGACTCATGAAAATGAAGACCTGGAAATCGGAGAAAGGTTGAAGACGTGTTGTTTCATGCCTCTTGTAAAACCAATCAAACAAACCAACTAATGAAATAAGATTGTAAAACGTCTCTCCCATCCGGTTCTGAAACCGTGGTGGCATATAATGACCAGGACTGATGTCTCCATAGAGCCTGCAGTCATCTCACTCATCAGAGACCACACGGAAGTCAGGGAACTTGTTGTAACCAGTGAAAATGTGCATTATCTGTTCCCCTGTGTAAGGTCAAACTCAACGCATTTGGAGGAGCTGCCATGGCACAGAGGAAGGTGAATTGGAGTATAGGCTCTAGTTTTTTCCCCAAGCAAACTGCTTTCTCTCTGCATTATTAATGTGGAGCCAATCTGCACTTCTGATTTTACACTGGGGAGAGTTCAATCCTAATTGTTCTACCAATAAAGGCAAGTTGAAATGATCTGCTAGCATCATAACGTAGGTAAACAGGCTCATCTAGCTGCCCATTAAACCACAAAAACAACTGTCCCCAGTTTCTGTTTTTGGTATATGGCTGGTATCAACTAGGCCAATCTTGTCCTGGGCTTTCCAAGCTTGCTGTTATTTCTGCAAAGCAATCTGGATATGGCAGAACATGAGAGAGAGAGAGGGAGAGGGAGGGAGGGGGGGGGAGAGAGAGAAAGAGAGAGAGAGAGAGAGAGAGAGAGAAAGAGAGAGAGAGAGAGAGAGAGAAAGAGAGAGAGAGAGGGGAGAATATATGTATACATATATATATAAATATATATGTAATCTTTTTTCTCCTCTTTAATAGGCACACAAGCACATTTACATTCTGTTTCCAAGTTCATGCAATAAAGGCCTCTTTAGTATCCCATAATAACTCCATTAGGAAGCTTATGCTTAATCACATAGTTAACATTTTCTCATGGAATTGGTTCCCGGGCCTCCCCCACCAATCTGGAGTCCCACCTCCCCCCCCCCCACCTCATACAAGCTGAACAGTTCCCATTGATTAAAAAATGCTGTTAGTGCAACTTTACCATCATCCATGGTTAAATATAATTAACTCAGCGTTTCAACAAAAGAAACTGGATCAAATTGCTCTGCAATTTTTGGTAAGAAACAGAATTTCTTCCCACTGTGTACAGACTAAAACTAGGAGCAGCAGGACAGATCTGAGATGTTAATAACACATCTCAAACAGAAGTGGAAGAAACTACATTAATTACTGAACAGTGGATATCAACACTGCAACTAACTACAATTATACATGTGTAAGTGACGCGGGGTCTGAACAGATCTTGGAGGGTGCATGCTGTACTTCTCTTTTCACAAGGCATGCTATGTGGAAATGCACGCAGCCTCAGAACTGAGCCAGTCATGATGGCTGCCAGGTAGCAAGGAGGCCACAGCCAGGCACCAACCATCCAGCATCACCCTCAGAATAACAGTTGTGAGCCAGGTATGGTGATAATCTCAGTACTTGGGAGGCTGAGATAGGAGGATCGTAGGTTTGTGGTCAGCCTCAGCTACTTAGTGAGACCCTCCACAACTTAGTGAGACCCTGTTTTCAAATAAAGAATTAAAAAAAAAATAGGTCTGGGGGTGTAGCTTGAAGGTAGGATGCCTCAGGGTTCAAACCCCAGTGCTGCCAAAAAAAAAAAAAAAGGAATAACAGTGGTGAGTTGGGTGTGGTGGTGCATGTCTATAATCCTAGTATTTGAGAGGCTGAGACAGGAGGATTGTAGGTTTGAGGCCAGCCTTAACAAGTAGTGAGCTATCAGCAACATAGCAAGATTCTGTTTCTAAACAAAAAATAAAAAAAGGGCTGGGGATATAGTCAGAAGTAGAAGGCCTTCAAGTTCAATTCCCAGTACCACCCCCCCTCAAACCACACACACACACAAAAGCACTTGTGAGTTGGAATTCCAAACCTGTGTTTATGAAAGCAATAAAAGTTAACTGAGCAAAAAGAACAGGATACCCTAAACACAAAACACATAGGCTCCAGACCACAGGAGTCAGGTTCCAAAATGCAGACTGGTGGTGTGGTGTGTAAATAGCACCTTTGCAAATGGCAGCATTTCCCAGTGAAAGTCCTTCACGTGCATTTGAATCAACTTGGTTTATCCAGCCTAACCTGGAAGAAGCCTTGCCTGTCCAATTCAATTCTAAATACAATTCGGAATTCATTTTCTTTTAGATATGGAAAAATGTGCATGGTGAAATTCTGGCTTCAGAGCTCAGTCAACACCTGACTTAGCTTGCCAGTTTTCAAAGGAGTTATATAACAAGTACCAAAAGATCTGGTGTAACTTTCTCAAAGACAGCAGAAAAGATGAGGCTGTTAGATAACACAACAACAACAATAACAATACCACACACACACACAAACACACACACACATACACACCAATCAGATTACATTATGAAGCCACAGCAAACTGGTCACACTGGATTTGTTCTAGAAAAGTCTGCTTATAAATCTGGCAGTGCCAGGAATTGAGTCTCATTTACATGTGGGGCTTGAGTTGACTGAACCATGTGATGATATTGCACAGAATACTGGCTCTGCCTGGGGCTGGACCTTGCTTCTCTCCAGAGAGAACGGCCCCCAGACTTCTAAGTACCACTAGCTCCATCCACCCTCAACATGCCCAGGGGTCTAGCTCCTGCTGCAAAGTATAACATCGACTGTCCCTGCTGAATGCCAAGCAAGGGTTTGGTGAATCTTGGTAATTTTTTCTTTAATTAAAAGATGTTCTTGCCACCTTGAAAATCGTGGACAGCTGCCCCCATGGGGAAGTGGCACCCACCCTCACAGGGAGACCTATGGAGAAGTGTCCTGAGCCACAGTGCCAACTCCATATCAGGAGGCTTCAGAAGAGCAGAGCCTGGAAGGTGCTTCTACTACAGTGCCCCAGACCATGAGACTCTATAAAGGTATCCATGAGCTATTTAGAAAGGTCTCCCAACCCCTACCCCCAAGAATGGAAGTGATGGAACGTCAAAAGATAAACACATATACAAAGGACATGTAAGCCTTTTCCAGAAGTGAGGCAAATCCGAGGCCACTAAATTATAGGGAAAGCTCCAGGGTTCTGTGTTCCTTAGCTGGTCCTCTGGTTATGGAAGCGGGCATGAGTTTTCTGCATTACATGAGACAGGAAGACTTTGATAGAAGAATCGAGACTTAGACTTAGCAGTCAGTGGAATGAGAGTGACATGTCCTATCTATTCTTTAACATATTTATCAATATTGCATTCCCCTTTAAATGCAAGTAAAAAATCTTTTAAACTCAAAAGAGCCAGAAACCAAATTTTTGCTGACTGATGAGTGAATTTTATAAGATGCCATTTTAATATCTGAATCTGATCTAATCCAGCTGAATTCGTGTATTACTAGACAGTACTGAAAATGATTGCATCTTTTTATTTGGTTATGTGGAGATAGGTATGTTAAGTTGGTTTACAGGAGAACTCACCAACTGCTGTGTGCTATTTTTCTGATCATCATCATTATTCACCACATTATGATATGAGACCATTAGACTATAATGCACCAATAAAAGTATAAAAAATAAAAATAATTAAAAACAAAACAAGAAAATAGAGCAAACTCTTCTTGTTCCAAGGATGCTTGTATTTGCCTGTGATAAAGCCACAATTTCCTTCTATGACAAACAAGTTGTTTGTTGTGAATCTGAGGATGTGAAATGCTCCCTCATTAGCTAACAAAATCATGATTATGCTAACATTATTTAGCAAGGTGTAGGCACAATAACAACCTCTAACTATATCTGTACTATTCTTTGTATTTTGACACACATTATCATATACATAGCATGTCAATCTTAAAATAATCTTTGCTTTAAGTAAAAACACTTTTCCCACCCATGAAGTAAGAAAATAGGGATGAAGAAAGGTTAAAATGACCCCTCAAGGTCACACAGCTATTCTACTGGACCTGCAAGCATACAGACATGTCTTTTGTGGGCTCACCAATCTGGAGATGAGCAATACCCACTGGTGGGCTCTTCATTCTATGACTGTGTTTCCTTATGATGTTTAGGGTCCTTCATCTACAAATTCATTTTACCTATCTTGCCCCTAGCAACTGTGCTCCAGGGCTGTGGCTGTGATCCGGGCCTGTGTATGCCCTCCTTGTTTCTGCTGCTGCCTTTCCGCTATTTTTCTGATCATCATCACCTCTCCCAAGGAGAGAGCATGGAATATGAAAAGAAATGGAGCTGAAATCAGTCAATTCTGCTACTTAGGAACAACAGAAGCAGAGGAGCCCGTAAGAAGCCAAAACAGGGGGTGGTCTTCATGATGGGGCTGAACCGGGGACTGTATGTATTCTCGACCCTTCCCCTTCTCACTCTGTTTCCTGCTTCCATGAGCTGAGTGGCATTCCTCCTCTGTGCCCCACAGCTTCAGGTTTTGCCTTGGAGCTGGCCGACTATGGATAAACCTCTAAAACTGTAAACTAAATAAACCTTTACTCTGCTAAGTTGTGCTTGCCAGGTATTTTAGTCACAGTGACTCCCCACTCCCTCCCAAAAAACCTGACTAAAACAGAAGTCCTGTTGAAATCTGCTTTGTGTGTGGGGAAAACCCACACATCTGGTGTCAGGAGTGACGTATTGGGAGTGAGTGTGAATATCATATGAAAAAAAGAGACAGTTTGTCTTACCATAGAGCTCCCACCTGTAGGGGATTGCAGACTAGTTCACAGTGTAATACTAAATGCACGTAGTAAAGCAGACGTAGCAGAGGCATCTGGTCTACTACAAATGTTATCTCCATGTAGGGCATGTGTAGTGCTTCATTCAACATTGTGAAATAACTACATCCACTCTACTTACCTCAATACTGAGTCCACAGCATCAAATATTGTGTCCATGATGTCATCAGCATGTAGAGGGGTACTCGGTGACCCCACTCAGTGGTCATGTGGGATCAGGCCATTGAATAGACTCCTATAGTTATCTCTTCCCATTGCACCTTGCATTTCTCTTGTGAAATCCTTTCAAAGTTTTCTTTCTTCCTTTCTGTCTTCTGTGCTTGGCCATACACTCTAGGATGTTAAGGCCAGCTCTCTTTCACACACCTATGCATCCCCAGCAGGCACAGTGCCTGGCATAGTAATGCAACTTATGACTTTCAGGGCAGCTGAATCCTGACACTTTCTTCTCTAACTCTTATCCAAGTCTGAGAAAAACTTTTCCTTCACTCCATTCTACATGCTCACCTCTTATCCAGCAGAGGCCCCCAGCAAGCAGAACGCTCAACACCTGGTGTTCACTCCCAGCATACTGTCTCTCTGGGACAATCCTGGACACATTCCTTCCTTTCAGAATGTCTCTGCTCATAGGAGAGATGCTCATCTCTGACAAGTAACCTTCCATAACTCTCTGGACAGATTTCCAAGAGAACCTCAGAGCTCTCTGGCTTTGAGGAACAATCCAATAGCAAAACCCATTGAGATCAATACTGTGATACCCTATTCTCAAGAGGGAAGAAAAGGGTTCTAATCCTAACCAAAGCATGAAGTTGGCCTGGCTGCCTAGCCAGGCTGCAGAGCTCATACTGATGCAAAACGGCAGCATGAGTGGTTTTTATCAGATTTTTCAGCACTTTGGAAAATTACATCTGTGGCTTCAATCCCCAAAGGTCTTCTCTGTTTGTCTTCTGGGAGGCAAGACGATGTCTTCCCTTGGTCAGGGGAAGGTGGGCAAGGACTTGGGGTTATGGGATGGGAATGCACTTGAGTTCCTCCCCACCTGCCTTCTCAAGCAACGGTCCTCACCCTAGCTGCGTATCAGAACCACACAGGGAGCTTGAGAAACACTGAAGCTAGGCCCTACCCCATCAAGGGAATAACAGTGTGTAAGTGTGCAGGGATGGGGAGGGCATTAGTCATTGCTAAGGTTCCCAGGTGATTTTTCCATGCAGCCTGAGCTGAGCTCCCCTTTCCCAGGGAACCAAGGCAAACGAACTGAACGTCCATTTAGAATCTACTAGAGAACTGTGTGCTGGAGCGGCCACTAGGGTGGCGTGTTGAATCATTAATGAGCTTGTGTCTCTGCTGCCTCCGCCTTGCCTGCTGCCCGCTGAGAATATGCCCGGTGACTGTAACAACAAAGAACACGCAGGCCAGAATCCAATACCGTTTCTGGTGGAGACAAACATTTGGACGGTACCACATTCGTTTCTTCTTTCTCCATCACATCCCAGCTGTCTCTCCACAGTACTTTGTATTTATCTCAAAAAGTCATTAAAACAATTTCTTTGACTGTTGTTTGTTCAAGGCGAGTGACATCATGGGCTCGCTTTCCATGTAATTTAGAAAAGAAAAATGGATTCTTCCATTTCTTCCATTTCCCTCCCCAGTGGTAGTTATTAGGCCAGGAGCGGGCATGGCAAAAACAATCTCTAAGATAACAGCAGGCGCTGTGGTCTCTGCTTCTTCTGTGAGCACACCAGAGAGGGCTGCAGCACGTACCTCAAGCCTGAGATGTTTTTTTGTTTTGTTTTGCTTTTTTTGTGTTTTTTTTTTTTGTGTGTGTGTGTGTGTGTTTTAACAAACAACAAGTCAAGGAATATGCTCTGAATGATTAAAAACCAAGTGGACAAAAGAGCTGCCATAATACTATGTTTTGATATTTTTAGCTCCGTTTACAAAGGCTAAATTACAGTAGGACTCTGGACTCATTCCTGTAGCAATTGCCTTGTAACACACCATAACCATCTCAGTCTGCTCCTCCTCTCAAGGAACTACAACTCAAAATTACAGATTATACAAAAATAAAACCCTATAATGGCTTGTTTGTTTGTTTTACTTAAATGGTCCTGACTTCCTAGCATAACACCCTCAAATTCTGAAAATATCTTCAACAGCAGTTCACCTGGCATGCATGCAAGATTTCACATTGTTTGCAGGAAGCTCTCCAAGCCAAGGTTTCAGGGGAAAAAAATCAGAACAGGGGATGGACAAATATGACCAGCTGCTCCCTGGCATAGAAGGCTCTAGAGAAACCCAGCCTATAGTATGGAGCCCAACCCCAGGCTTGCTTCTCCCCTTTGTCTTCCACCTCAGTTCTGCTGCAAGCCACCAGAAATCTAAACACTCCAGGTTTCTGCTGAATGATGGGCAAGGGAGGAGGAGAAAAAAGACAAACTAGAATTGCTTCTACCACGTCTTTGTGCTTAACAGGAAGTATAGTGACCTTCTTTACTAGCATATACTGACCACACTCAACAGGCATTACATTTTTTTTTTAAAGAGCTTTAACCTGACTACAAGATCAGTTAGTTTCAGGAATAAGTATGATCTCCAAGTATGATAACAGAATCAAGATAAGGGAGTCCAAATAGTCTCTGTACATGTGGGCAGGGGCACTGGAAATGAATCCAGGGGCATTTTACCTCTGAGCTCCACCTTCAGTCTTATTTTATTTTTTATTTTGAAACAGGGTCTCACTAAGTTGCTAAGGGCTTTACTAAGTTGATGAGGCTGTCCTGAAACCTGTGATCCTCCTGTCTCAGCCTCTCAAGTACTTAGATGACAGGTATGTGCCACCACACCTGACTCCAAATAGTCTCGATAACTTAGCAACCATGAATTCAGCAGTAGAACACACTCCAGCAGCCTTTTATGCGTACATGGACAATTACATAGAGTTTAGCAATAATAAGGAAAAAATATTCAAATTCCAAGGTGTGACATCCACTAACTTTAAAATGCCACCTAGGTGTACAGGTCAGGAATAAAACTTTTATGAAGCAAAAAAAAAAAAAAAAAATTCAAAATAAGATTTTTTTAAATCAACAAAGTAAGTCCCTGTAGTCTACAATTTTCAGTTTATAAAAGGAAAGTAATGGTCTCTTTGGGTGCTATTTTGATTCCCTCCGCTCTTTTCTCATTGGTAGCATAAATTCTATGGCAGACTGCTTGTGTAGACCAAGATCAAGTGTTGAGACTTCTTGTCCTTCAACTCTCATATGTGAGAGGACAGTGAAGACAGAGCGTGTCTGCACAGCTTCTTAAATTTTCCAGCAAGAGGACTTACACAAAGCAAGCGAGAGTTGCATATCTCCATGCATAAGAAGATATAGTTTAATCCAAACTCTCAAAAAGGCCCTAGAGGAACTGTCAGGGAATAGACAAGGCCCAGAATTTATGGCTGATTTAACCTTGCAAAAATTCCCTGGGTCAGCAGAGTCCAGTGGGTTTGTGCTTCATTGTACAATCTGTAGTGAATTCCTTCCAGAAACCGCTCTATATAAGCAGAAATCTCGTGACCCTCTTTGTTTGTAGCTGGTACAGCCATCTGTAACTGCAAAAGCAATCATTTTAAGTGCTCATGATGAACACCTAGGGCAACTACTGGCACAATAACACAAGGAGTTTCCAGCAAAAAAAGTGTTGAGTGCCAAGTGGTTTTGAGGCTTTGTATTGGCTGCCATTGGTAGAAAGTAAAGCCAGCACAGAGAAAGAAATGCTCTGGAGTTTCTCTTCTTGGGAGATCAATAAACAACGGTTGTGTCTGATTCTTTCATAATTCTTGCAAAACTCTACAGTTCCAAGTTCACTCCCACTGCGTACAATTTGGGATTCTGTACCAGTGCCAGGAAAATTGGGCAACATAAAAGAAGCCCTCAGACTCCATGTCTTGCAATTGGAACAGTCCCATGGAAACTGGGGCAGTTGGTAACCTGGAATGAAGCAGAACTAAAGGGGAGGTGCAACCTCATTCTCTGAAACACTATTTAGCTCCATGATTACATTCATACTGTCAACTCCAATGTGGTGAGAGATTGTCCAATGCTGCGTTCCTAAGATTGTTGTTCAAAGGCTGCCTTAGGAAGCTCAGCGGGATCTGCCCCATGTGTGACCTCAGAGGCTGATAGGAATAGCATCAGCTGCAAACCAGAGTCTTCTTGCTGGTCACAATCTTTCCAGGCAGAGTAGACCCAAGGAAAGAGGAATGGGATGGTACAGTGATGAATAACAGAATTGATTATTACTAGGGGACTTTTAAACAATATTTGAAAAATTAGACTATTAAAAGCTTCAACAGAATTTTCTCTTTTGAAACACATTTGATAAATAACCCTCTGTATAATATGCATGTTTACATATAAAGAAAAAGTCTGGAAGGATAGTTACATAATAATTACTATCATTAATAACATTATTATTATTTTGCATCATTGGGGATTGAACCCAAGGGCACTCTATCACTGAACTACATCCCCAACCCCTTTTACTTTTTATTTTGAAACAGGGTCCTGCTAAGTTGCCGAGGCTGGCCTCAAACTTGAGATCCTCCTGTCTCAGGTCTCCCAAGTACTCGGATTACAGTTGTGTGCCAATGTGCCTGGTAGGATAGTTAACTTCTTAACTGTAATTTCTCTTTTCCCTTCACAGCATCTAACAAAGTTCACCCAGATGTGAAACAGCTGCACAGGGGTGTGTACTGAGGGAGATGGGTGAGTTGGAAATGGAGACATACTTGCTACTGCATATATTTCTGTAATTGTGTATTATCAATTATCATTTCATTTCTTATATATGGCTACATCTAAAAGTGAATTACTGAATACATAAACATTTAATTTCAAATATACACTAAAATTAAATATGTGCAACAGAGATTTTAACTTCTAATTATAAACTATAATATTCCTGATCACCAAATTTGAGAAACTACACAAATTTAAGTTTATAAAAATGATCTTACTACACTTTACAAATAAGCTGTGGCAAGTCATTGATTATATTAGAGCGTTAATCTACTAGAGCTCCCGCAGGCACCTATATATAACTTAGAAAGATTACATAAATCACTCTTCTCAATAGGGGTACACGCTGTAGCCAGAAAATCCCATCTCTCATCCAAGGAGAGGTTGAATCTTAGTTTTCAATTGGCTGTGCTGGTCTCTAGAGATAACTATTGCTAGAAATAAAATTATTGTGATTTATTACTGAAGAAACATACCCAAATATAAACCTGCTATTTCATTTTATTTTACTTATTGTGTGTGTGTGTGTGGGGGGGTATGTGACTGAGCCCAGGGCATATGCTAGGCAAGTGCTCCAACACACTATTGGGCCTACATCCCCAACCCCAAACTTGCTTTTAAATAAACACAAGCCATTAAGATGCTTACTGTTTTAGGTGATGTTGCTGATCTTGATAATTCAGCTTTGCAAAGAGATGCTTTAAATGACCATTCTTAATCCAGTGAATGGGAGAAGATTTTGTTGATTTCATCCATCCAGTGATTACCTGACAACTCTATACTATGTGTGTGCTATGATCCTAAGCAAAATATAGTAAGTACTGAGAAGGAATAAGAAATCTGAGGTGTGGTCCTTGGAGGATGCCCTACATTTTGCTAATAAAACCACAATTCAAAGAGATTTATTTAAAAGAAAAAACAACCAGGATAATGTACTCAAAATGCTTTATTGTAGTAGAGACTAAGGTAAGGAGGGACAAGGAGGTAAAGGAGTGGAAATATTGGGTCATGCCATGAGAACATCTTTTTAATATTCTATATGATTAAATGGGAAGGATAAGCCAGATGTGGTAGTGCATGCCTGTAATCCCAGTACTTGGGAGGCTGAGACAGGAGGATCACAGGTTCCAGGCCAGCCTCAGCAACTTGGCAAGACCTTCAGTAACTTACTTAGACCCTTTTCAAAATAAAAAGGGCTGGAGTTATAGCACAAAGGTAGAATGCCCCTGGGTTCAATCCCCAGTAACAAACAAACAACCCAAAACCAACCAAAGAAACAAAAAAACCCATGAAGAGTGAATAAAGCTCTTCTGCTATGGTCTATAGTGGAATGATCACCATGTGTAACTAGCTCTGGCCTCAACCTGCTACATTTTTCGTGGATCACCATTTTTACTTGAAATAACTACTGACAGACAAACTAAAGCTATTTGGATGTTTTGGGTATTTGGAAGACATTTCTTAAAATTGGATGAAGTAAGCTAGTCATTTTAAGAAACAACTTGAAGGTATTTATGGCTGGTGATTAAAAATAAAGCTTTCAAGTGAAAATTAGTAATTTTTGTTTGCTTTCTGGTACTTGAGAGTGAACTCAGGGGCATTCTACCTCCATGTGCATCTTCAGCACTTTCATTTTTAATTTTGAAACAGGGTCTTGCTAAATTACTCAGGCTGGCCTTGAACCTGTGATCCTCCTATGTCAGCCTCCCAAGTAGTGAGATTACACATGTGAGCCACCATGCCCAGTGAAAATTAGCAGTTTGGAAACCCTGTATCTACCAAGGTGAGCTTAATAGCCAATACCCAAAGACTATTCTGATGAAATTATGGTGCTACTAATGTATATATTTAAAAAACTGTATATTATATATCTTTTCTATTTCTATGTATTATTGTCAGCACTTTTGCATAACTCAGTGAGTCAATATTTTCCAAATATCAATGGATAATCTTAAAATATCATGCATGAGTTAATGATAAATTCAAAGTTCAAGAAAATCCAGATGTGGTGGCACATGCCTGTAATTCCAGGAATTGGGAGGGTGAGACAGGAGGATCACAGGTTCAAGGACAGCCTCAACAAGTAGTGAGACTCTCATTAACCTAGTGAGACTGTTTCAAAATAAAAGCAAAATTGCACTGGGGGTGTAGTTTGAAGATAGAATGCTCCTGGGTTCAATCTCTAGTACCAAAAAAAAAATGTGCAAGAAAAAAAATCAATGTATTTTAAGTTAAGAGAGTGCAAAAAAACAAAAACAAAACAAAAAAACCCAAAACTAACCAGTATGATAGGATTTCAGATTCCATATTACAACTAGCTTATGTATGCATGTATGCCTTTACCAGCTTGTACCTAACAAAGATGTATGATTACAATGCACCAATTAAAAAAGTAAATTTAAAAAATAATTTAAAAAAAACAAACTGCTACTAGTGAAGTTTTGGTATGGTGTTAAGAATATACAAAATTATTTTTACAGTCTATCAGAATATGCTTCGCTATAGTTTGGATATGACTTGAGTGTGTCCCACATGGGTTCAGGTATTGAAATTTAATCCCCATTGTGAGATATTAAGAGGGTGGAACCTTAGTCTGACCTTTGTGCTAAAAGGTGGTGCTTTGGGAGGTGATTAGGGTTAGATAAGGTCACGAAGATGGAACCCCTATGATTGAATCTGGTGGCTTTATAAGAAAAGAGAAAGAGACCAGAGTATGTACACACACATGCACACACAGTGCACACACAGTGCACACACACACACACACACACACACACATATACCTGTTGTATCTTGCTATGTGATGCCCTGTGCCATCTTAGGACACTGTCAACAAGAATTCTATCACCAGATGCAGCCTTGCCCCTCCAGAACTATGCACTCAAATAAGCTTCCTCTATAACCCACCCAGTCCGTGGTATTATGTTACTGCAGTTAGAAAACAGACAAATGTACTACATATCTGTGTGAGGCTGGATTTTTTTTCATATATTTCAACAAGAATGATCCATCAAAACAGGTGGAATGCAGAAGAAGATATGGAAATCTAGACATCTTTTTATTAAGGTAAATTATTAAAGAGATTTGCAAAGATGTAAAAATTTCCTTATTTTGGAAAATGTAATTATTTTTCATAAAGCATATTATTTAAGATGACACAATGATTGGTTGCTGCTATTATTAAGTAAGCTAATAAATAAGGATTTAAACTTTCTCAGTTTTATTTCCTATATGTATTGATTTATCCAACACAAGTAAAAGATTTTGGGGATCTTCAGTAATTTTTAATAGTATAGAGGAGTCCAAGACCAAAAATATTAGGAGCCAATGATTTAGACAGTGATGAAAAAAAAATGGACTCTGAACAATAAAATGACGGTATCTGGCAAGTTACAGTATTATGTACCAAGATAGCAGGAAAAAAGAGGACAGAAGCATGCACTGGAAACCGCTCCAATAAAGCCAAGATGAACCCAAAAGTGTCACTGATTTGGTTTGATGTGAAAATAAGCTTGGAACATTTTCAACTTGGGTGTGGGCATCTGCTCAGCAATGGAGTTTTAATTAACTCAATTTCAAATGCTTTAGGTGCTTGATCCTTTTGAGCCAAGCATTTCTTTATAGGCCCCAATTATGCGAATTAAATTGCTACATCCCTCAAGTTTCTAAGCAGATTATGCAAGTGGGTCTTATTTTCTGTATTTTTGCTTGTTTTCCAGATTAGAGAATCATCTTTTGTCTTTAAGTCTTCATTCTTTCTTTCTAGGGTGACCTGCAATATATATTCCAAATTGAGTCCATTAAGAGTGACAAGGGATGCAAGCAAAAATAGCAAGGCCAGAAGAACAGGCAGTCAGTAGTGTCCTGGACACACCGGGACATTGATCCCCCTTCTCTCCCAAAGCAGTCATCTCCTGGTCTACCTGGCAGCCTTTCCCATTCCTCCAAGCCATCTACCCCTTCAACCTGGAGAGGACTGCCCTCTTTTCTATCAAGAACATCAAAACCCACCAGCATGCACATTTCTCCACTTTGACATTTCCTCTTTTGCCTATCTATTCCTACTTCTCTCCCAGAGGAGCATGGGCATAAGGCTCTATCTTTCTGATTCTAGCCTAATCTCAAAAGCAGCTCTCCGCTTGCATTCTCTCTCTTCCCATCTCTTTCCACCAAGCTATAACCATTTGTTGAACATTTCCTTTCTAAAACATCTTCCCCAGACCTCAGGATACTGCCTTCTCTTTCCCGTTCACTGTCTCTGCTTTCTTCCTGCCCACTTCATGGCAAGTGTCTATTTCTAAGAGCATTTCTCCCACCTCCCCATCGCCAGAGCCATCTTGAGGTTCTTTTCTTGGCCTTCTTTCCCTAGAGAACAGTTGGCATTACGTTCCTGTCCTATAGGATGTCATCTGCACAACTAACACAGTGTGGTTAACTGTCAAATACACATTTTCCATACTTATCTGTCTTCACGATGCCATCTTCAATGTCCATTTATGTGTCATATACCTCACTGAAAAGGGCTACTGGCTCCCTAAACTCAATATGCCTCACACAAAACCCATAATCTCCTTTCTCCTTACTCCTATACCTCCATCCTCTCGTGTTCTCTCTCTTTCTGTTAATGTTTTCCTCTCAGTAACCCTCAGCACTAACCATCTTTGTCCATCTGTTTCCATCTCGCCCAGATACATGTTTCTCCCAGTGGCCAAGTCCTGCAGGTTTTCATCATAAACTCTGAAATACCTTCCACATCCACCTCTTCTCCCTCTCCTCAGTGCCCCTTCCCTCTTTCAGGCCCACAGGTCACTTGCTCAAACTTCAGGACCAGTTTTCTTTTTTTTTTTTTTTTTTTTTTTTTTTTTTTTTTTTTTTTTTTTTTTTTTTGCGGTACTGGGGATTGAACTCAGGGGCATTCTACGTCCGAGCTACACCCCCAGCCCTATTTTTTATTCTTTATTTTGAAACCGAGTCTCACTAAGTTGCGGAGTGCCTCACTAGGTAGCTGAGGCTGGCCGCGAACCCGGATCCTCCGGTCTCAGCCTCCGGAATGCTGGGATTACAAGCGTGCGCCACCACGCCCGGCTCTAGGACCAGTTTTCTAACTGGTCTTCATGCCTCCTCTTTCCTTCCATCAGTCTTTGATGTACACCTTTGCCAGGGGGTGACCCTGACCATGAATGTAGAGACAACACAGAGGAGTCCTCAGAGAATGTCCCACTCAAAACTAATAACAGAGAGGAGCAGACAGGAGAGGGATTGGAGAGGAAGGAAGAGAAACAAAAACATTCATGTGTCAGACATCCAAAAAACAAGAGTATAGGAAGGGGTGGTCAGTAGGGAAATATGCTAACAGAAATAAAAGATTTTGAGAATGGAGAAAAGGACATTTAATTGGGCAATTAAACATTGTTGTGTCCTTGGAGAAAGAGATTTCAACTAATTAATGTGAGTGGTGGAGAATGGGTCTCTAAGCTCCTTGCCTTCCTATGTACATCAAGTTCTTTCCACTTCAAGAACCCCTTAACTAGGACACATTGTAAAATTGCTCTTATTTTGAAAACTGAAATTCCCAAACACAGCTCTCTAACAACCATTATCTGTTCTTCCAGCCCCTCTAGTCCTTCAGTTCCCTGTAATGTGCTCTTGGATGTTACTGAGAGGTCTAGCGGCACCCATACTTCCTGTCCTGGTAGCATCCTCCACTCTCTCACCTGCTATTTGTTATACCAGAGCTATAAGGCCAACTGGAAAGGTTGCAATGATCCAGTACGAAGGGAAAAGGGGCTTGTGGAGGAAATCCCCCAGCCCTAAGTGTCTACAGCGGGTGGTCTCTAGTCCCTCATCACCATTCAGCGGTCCTCTTCTAGGTCAGCTGTGTTAGTCAGCTTAGTTAGACTGTGACATAAACAACTTAAAGGCAGAAATACTTATTTTTGCTCAGGGTTTCAGTCCATGCTTAGCTGGCTCCGTTGCTCTGGACCTGAGGTGAGGCAGAATATCATGGTGAAAGGGTGTGGCAGAGGGAAGCTGCTCAGCTCATAGCAGCCAGGAAGAAGAGAGAAGGGGAAGCAAGCATCTGAGGACAAGACCCAAAGGCACGCCCCCAAGGAACCACTCTCTTCTCCTAGGTCCCACTTCCTACACTTTCTCCCACCTCCCAAGAGTCCATTTGAATTATGAATCCCTCCACCGATTACCCCACTGCTGAGACCAGAGCCTTCATGAACCAATCATCCCCCATGGGCTCCACTTAACAAATCTTGCTGCATTTGGGGACCAAGCCCTCAACACACAAGTCTTTGGAGAACATTCCTGATCCAAATCATAACCCAACTTTCTTCTTTCTTTCAGTCCATTGTGGTCAGTTTAGACCACCACATTTATACTCATGACCTTGCAATTCTGCCCCATCTCTCAGCAGATGCCTCATCACAGGAAATGGGGCAACCAGGTATGAACCTCAACTTCCCTTCTTCAATCCCAATTAAAAATTTAACTCTCTGTGTGGGAAGATATATGCCTATGTCCATACACATGGATAGGTATAAGCATATGTGCATATCTGTGATGGTTCATTTTAGGTACCAGCTGGACTGACTTTAGAACTGCCTAGAAACTCGGTTAAGCATGACTTTGGGTGTGTGTGTGAGGGTGTTTCCTGAGGAGATTAGCATGTGAGTCTGAGTAGACTAAGTGAGAAAGTCCCACCTTCAGTGTGGATGGGCACCCTGCAACCCACCCAGGGCACCGAGAGAAAACAGACCCAGAAGATAAAATAGTCTCTCATCTGAGAGCTAGGACTCTTTTTTTGCTGTCTTGGACATCAGGATTCCAGGCTCTCTAGCCTTTGGACTCCTGGACTTACACCAGCAGCCCTCCTGGGTTTGTAGGCCTTCAGCTTCAAACTTAAGAGTTACATCATTCACTGGCTGCAATGGTTGTGAGGCCTTCAGGCTTGGACTGAGCCACACTATCGGTATGTCAGGGTTTCTAGTTCACAGGTAGTCTAGTGTGGACATTTCAGCTATCATTATCATGTAAGCCACTTGGCCTAATAATTTAAAATATACATATTTAGGAAAAAATGTATAAATACATTTGGTTCCATCTCTCTGCAGAACCCTGACTAATGCAGTATGCCATATTCAACAGAATTTTTAAAGTACCCACCATACTCTTTGCATTGCAAAATGCATGACTCCATTGAATCTTCTTCTCCTGCCTCTGCTGCTATCTCAGAAGTGCCTTTCTTTGCATCTGCCTGTCTCCCAAGATGCCTCTTTCCCTCTACTCCATCTTCTCCACCAGCTCCTGCTCTTCAGCATGCCAATACACTCAACACACACATCTCAAAAACCCCCAAACTTTCCTCAAACACTAGTCTTCTCCATAGAGGACTCAAAATCATTATTTCTGTTAAGAGTTGGACTCTGAAATCCAATCTTTGTTTGCTACTGACAATTTTTCACCTCTCACTTGCTCCTCAAATGCTGGAAACGATTCTATCTGCATCATTCCATGGAAACTGATAACAAGTGTCACTAGGCCTGCTGGAGCTATTTGAAGACCCACTCTGTGCTATGCAATTTTGCCAGCTGTCTTACACTCATTATCATATGCAGTTCTTCTCAGTAGTGTTCCCAACAGTAATTGTGCTATTATGCATTTAAAGTCTGTTTCCTGCTCTTCCCCATGACCCAAGGCTGAAAGCTAACACAGAGTATGTAGTATGTCTACTTTTTTCACATCTGCATTTCCAGATTGAAGCACATAGTAGTAACTCAATATCTGCTTAATTAATGTCTGAATAAATAACCAAAGGTAGATTCTCTTTCTTGATTTAGTCAACGAGAAAAGTAAAGCCCAATGTGGTTAAACTACATTCTCAATGTCGTATAGTTGACATTAAGCCCAGAGCTGATCATCAGTCCCATGCTCTTTCCCCTTTTATTATCCTCACTACCACCATCCTCCTGTACATACAACACACACACACACACACACACACACACACACACACACACACACACACACACACACGCCATGCTCCTCAGTTTACTCTAGCTCAGCCCTTTCTTCTTATCCCCAGATTCATACAACTATCCACTTTAAATTTCCACCTGAAAGTCAACCTCTAACAAAACTCAACTCACTATCTTTTCCATCTGAACCTATTTTCTCACGCATATTCTTAAAAGTACTAACACAGCTAGCGCGCGTGCTCTCTCTCTCTCTCTCTCTCTCTCTCTCCCCCTGTCTCCCCCCCCCCTCTCTCCTAGTAACTACATTCTGCGAATTCTGTCTCAGTATCCATCTGTCCTTTCTTTTTTTTTCCTGTACTGGGAATTGAACTCAGGGACATTCTACCTTTGATACCTTTGAGCTACACCCTCAGCCCTTTTTATTTTTTATTTTGAAACAGGGTCTCACTAAATAGTTGAGGCTGGCCTCGAACCTGTGATCCTCCTGTCTCAGCCTCCCTTGTAGTGGGATTACAGACATGTGCCACCATGCCTAGTTCTGTCCTTTCCTTTGAATTACTGATATTGCCACAGTTCAGGCTTTTACAGCCTTTCTTGGATCACCAGCAATGGAATCTCTCAGATTTCCTTGCTTCTGGAATCAGCCTTCTACAAGTCATTCTTATCACTTATGCCAGGGTTATCTGTATAAAGCACACCTATGATGACGTCACTTTCTTCCTTCACAGTTTGCAATGGCTTGCTATCCCAGCTGTTGAGGTAACTGAGAAAAAAGCTCCTGATATGGGATACAAAGACTGTATGGTTCCATTCTGCTTCTGTACCCATCTCCACTTCAATCACCCCCTACACATTCCCTGCCCTAGGCATGCTGGGCAGCTTCACAGCTCCCTCCAGCCCTCCATGCTGCTTCAGATCACACCTGCCTCTGTCTGTGCCTGCTTCCTGGAAGGAACATCCTTCCTCATTGCAGTCTTCCTCATGAACTCTTACACAGACTACAAAACCCACTCTCCTCAATCTTTAACACTCTTCTTTCAAGCTGCTTTATACATTACTGT
This sequence comes from Graphiurus murinus, assembly GCA_004027655.1. Taxonomy (NCBI): domain Eukaryota; kingdom Metazoa; phylum Chordata; class Mammalia; order Rodentia; family Gliridae; genus Graphiurus; species Graphiurus murinus. The sequence goes on along the minus strand of PVLC010000173.1, from coordinate 220,623 downwards.
TTCTAGATAGAATAGGTCACACCAAGTGGTAATTACTGATTTACTTGCCTGTTTCACTCCTATATTACAAGTTCCTTGAAGGAGGGATCAAAATACTTTATCTTGTTATGTTCAGCACGTAGAACAATGGGTTTTCAATACAGTTGTGTTGAGCCAATGAATAAAAGCACTTAAAAATGTTCCATGTTCTTGTATCTGAGGCAATTTTGTGAAGCACATGAACAAAAGCAAAGCCCACCCGGCTAACGATGGGCCTGGGACATAAAGCGCTTTTAAAAAGCATGTGAAGGCAGTGTTCACTGCCAAAGCAAAGTGCTCTGAAGGAGAACATGTGGGAAATATGCATTTTTCAGCACTGCACAAGTATTTTTAGAACATATTACAGGGGCTTGTTTCATATGTTGACTTGGGGAAGAGAAGATGCCAAAGGAATGTGTGGCTGTTGTAGTTTCCATTGGCTAAAAGGAGAAACAGAACCTGCAATGCATACAGCAGAAGAGCACAAATGTAGAGTAAGGAGCCTGCAACCTCCACAAGCACTTCTGTCTGCAAAGGCGGGGCTTAACTGTGACCTCCACACAAGGGTAAGGCAAAGAAGTAGGACTTGAGCTCTGCCCCAAGTTCACATAGCAACCTCCCACACCCGGATGCATGCTGAAGAGGTGCTTTCCTAGAGCTCATTAAAAGATTCTTAAAATTCTGGCTGCTTTCAACTGTTTCGTAGTTTTCTCTGGAACCCACTCCAAATCTATACTTAAATGAACCTGTTCTAGGGTGTACTTATTATGAAAGGGACGATTGCTGGAGTATTTAATTTTTAATTTTTATTTTTGGTACTGGGGTCAAACCCAGGGGGACTCTACCTTTGAACTACACTCCCCCAGTCTCTCTTTTTTATTTTGAAACAGATCTTGCTAAGTTTCTGAGGCTGGCCTTGAACCTGTTACCCTCCTGTCTCAGCCTCCCAAGTACTGGGATTACAGGTGTGCACCACTGTGCCTGCCTTGCTTATATATTTTATGTTTTTAGAGGTGGTCAAGTGCCCACCGCCTCTCCTTCATTTGCTTCACCTCCCACCCCCTGAGCCAGCAGCCCTGCTGAAGATCTTTCTGGTATACAGTGGATTCCAATGTTCAGCTTCTACTCTTCCCAAGGCAGCTGCTGAGTCCTGCAGGGCTGTGGACCAGTGGGCTGATGGGAGCTAGTTGTGTACTCACTGTACTCTGGGAAGGAGACCACTGACTGATAAGAGTGAAAAGGCTGGAAAATGAGGGCTGAGGGCTGCTGGCGAGGGCCTGGGCTGACCAGCAAACCCTGCCCTGCGTGAAGAGCTTTCCATGAACGTCGACAACAGCAGGAGAAAACAAGGATGAAAGAGACTTGTACAGATCTCTTTTTGCTATTGTCATCAGCTTTATTCAATAGTGTACAGAGTGCACGTTCTCAGAAAATGAGCACCAATCAGGTAATTCTATGGCTTTTTCTACACAATGTCAAGCTGCCTTAGAGGTGAAAAATTCACCAAAATTGTCAACAGGGAAATGTCTCCTGACCATATCCAATTGACTGGTCACTTTCAGCCATCCCAGAAGTGAGCCCATTTTCACTTACAGGGAGTGATTTCAGGATCATGAAAGATGGTCAATTGGATATGGCTATATTTTCTTTCTCTTGAGCTCCCATAAGTGCTGCCTGACTGGGCTGTAGCTTTTGCAAATTGACAAGAGTCCCTCGGCTTCAGTCTCTGCTTTGCAAGAGATTTTCTATCGGGGCTCTTATTTCTTTCAATTTAGTTGCAGCTGACATTTTCAGGTTAAGGCCATTCCCCTTGTCCATTTAGGATTTGAGTCTTTGATTTAAGAGCCAGAGGCATGCCAGAATCATTACTCACAAGTTTGTCATCTCAGAACATTGACATGGCCAATGATGTCGCAGAGAAGAGAAAGCACCAGCACAGTCACCTGGCTTTGCTCCTACTTTGACAGTTTCATGCTCAATATCAAACATTGCTATTACTTGGTAGATAAGTCAAGACATTAGCCAGATATTCATGGCCTTCAAAAACCTGTCCACATCTCAACAATATAGGCTTCTTCTTCTATAATGCCTGATGTGGACAATCAGGATGAGGCTTTGATTGTCCCTTTCTCCTCACCCAGCACATCTGTGATAACATTCTATCCTGAATCCATTCTGACTCTCTCCCCAAACCCTGTTCCTTTGCAAAGTCTCCCCAGATCACTTCTGTTTACAGAGGTCTTTCTGTCTCTCTCCCTTCCTTCCTCTCTCTCTCCCCCTTTTCCTCTCCCAGTGTTCCTGCAATAAAAAATGCCCAACAATTTGGGCACAGAGCATTTTCTATCTTTTAAGTACTCTAACTGACTTATATATGTCTGTCTTGCCTCTCCAATGGAATTACAAGTTACTTAACACAGAGCATTTTCTATCTTTTAAGTACTCTAACTGACTTATATATGTCTGTCTTGCGTCTGGAATGGAATTACAAGTTACTTAACGGCAGGAAAGGGCCATATGCTTCTTACTCTTCCCAGTACCTATACTGTTGCTGGCACATGAAAGACGCTTAATAAAGACATACTGGGTGTATCAAACACAACTCGGATCAAGAATTATACTCTCAACAGGAGACACCCCCACCCATCAGAGAGGCATGCCCACCAAATCCCAAAGGACTCATTCAGTTTCCATACAGACAGGGCCACACATGTGACCTGTCCTTTGCTGTAGCCCTGATTTCAAATCAATTTAAACTAGAATGTGCAACTCAAGTCCATTTTCCCCTTAAAAGTACATTTACATCACTTGATATTCTAATTCATATTCTTCATAACTCAACAATATATTCATTGAAATTGGTTCTTCCTAAAATAGCGATTTATGTTCTTATATTTGTAATTAATTTTCACTAAAGGGAAGCCGATTTATTTTTTCTTTTAAATGAAACAGACTTTGTACTGTCTTTCCTTCAGCAGTAAACTAGCTGAACAAATGGTATACAGTGCTGCCTCAATTCTTCCCGCTGTCCACTTTTCAATCATTCCCATCCTTTTAAGTCCTTTTACACAGATGGCTTCCCAATTTGACCTTTCTTCTGAGACTCCGTCCCACATCTTCTATGAGAATACACTTTTTCAAATAAAATGCAATAAAAAGTCCACGATTCCATATTCCAAAATTCTATCTGCAAGGCTGTTTGAAATTTATAATTCATTTTCCATAGAAACTGCATTATAAATAGTAATTCAGTTTGTTCTCTGGCGACGAAACAAAGTTTAGCTAATCCATCTGCAATGAAAAGTAGAAGAAAGCAGTATGGTAGCCATATACATAATTAAATCAAACACTAAAAAGTATATGCAAAAAACCAAATTTATCCTTATTGTTAATATTTGAAGAAAAGCATTTGGGGGGGGGGATGGGGACTGAATCCAAGGCATTCTACCTCCAAGCTACACCCTCAGCCCTTTATTTAGTTTTTTTTTAATTTTTAAAAACTTAAAATTAAAAAATTAAACCCCATTATTTAGTTTTTTTTTTTTTTATTTTGAAACAGGATCTCACTACGTTGCTGAGGCTGGCCTTGAACCTGCAATCCTCCTGTCTCAGGCTCCCCCAAGTACTGGAATTATAGGTGTGCACCACCATACCCAGCAAAGAAAAGCACTTATTTATAAAAGGACAGAGAGATAGATTGCTGATTCTTAAGGATTCTTTTATTTAGTGCCACCTAGTTGTAGACCAACTTCCTCAACTCATAAACAGCCTTTCTGAGTCTTCCTTCATTGTACCTCTTCCATTTATCCATTTTCTATCATTCCCTCTGGCCCTACTCTCACTCAGATATCATCCTTTACCTAGATTATTACAATGGTTTCCTAGTTGGTGTCCCTGAGTCCAACTTCCTTAATATCCAACATACCTAACAGTCTTCAGATTAATCCTTTCTGAACATATCTCCTATTGGGTCACCGTTTTGCTCAACAGTATTCCATCCTCCCCATCAAGCCAGAAATGAATAATCCCAGCCAAGTCACTATGTGGATGTGCACCACCATCGGGGAGGAGAACCCCAAACCTGAAGGACCCACCTAGAATCCAGCACAAGCACTGGCTTCCATCCAAAGTAGTTCAGGCACCCAGAAATGAATTTTAATATTCTTGGTTAGAAGAGAGCACGGGGCAACCTTTGGATGTCCATGACTAATTGCTCTGGTTTTGAAGCCAGAAAGCGATGTCCCAATTTGGTAATTGCATGATCTTGTTAAAGAGGGACTAGAGTGCTGAAGCTCTCAGTCAAAAATGGGAGGATGGGAGCCGGTAACAATAGTACCTGGAAGGCTGAGACAGGAGGATCACAGATTTGAGTCCAGCCTCAGCAATTTAGTGAAACTGTTTCAAAATAAATAAAATACATAAAATACATACATACATACATACATACATATGTACATACATACATACATACATACATATGTACATACATACATATGTACATACATACATACATATATACATATGTAGATACATACATACATGCATACATACTAGGAGTGTAGCTCAGAGGTAGAATGCCCCTGGTTTCAATCCCTAGTAAAACACACACACACACACACACACACACACACTGGGAGGATGGGGAGTTCAGATGGTCACCTGCTGGATTCTGTTTCATCTTGGTTGGTACTGACCCCTCTGAGAAGAATAAGGAGCCCCAAGAATATGTAGAGAAGTGGCCCAGTAAAGTGCAAGAGTCTTTGCCTTGGACAAAAACAGCTTCTGTGAGACTTGAACAAAGGGGACAATAATGTCCTCCACCCAGCGCTGCTGTGAGGACTGATCATCTGAAAGTAGCTATGGTGGTGTCTGACAGAAACACCCATACAGATGGTCATGCATCAATAAATTTACGATAGGGAGATGTACCAAAGCTTTTGATCAGAGCCTTAAAATCCTGACCAGATTCAGCAAATGTTTTCCCTTGGATGAATGCCTGCTTCCTCAACTGTGGGCTTGAATTCAAACACAGTTGAGTTTTGTGTTCTAGCCTTCATCCTGTTTCACTAAAAGGAACTATCTAGGGAAAAGAGAATTGCCGGTTTACAATCAGATTCAAAAAATAGTCAGGAATTAAGATGATAGAAAAATTCAAATAAAACACAGATTCCATTATGGAACACACACACACACACACACACACACACACACACACACACACACACATATATATTTTTTAAGGGAAAGCCCAGCAAACAAAAAATAACCAGGCCAGTGTTGGCCCAGGCGACTGATCCAGCGGGCTGGGAGCTGAGCGGCAGCCTGTTGTCATGGCGACTGAGCATCCTAATCCTGGGCCTTAGGGAGTGCAGAGATTGCCACGGCTGCAGAGAGCCACGCCCCTGTGTCCTGAATCGCCCCAGCCCCAGCCCTAGGGCTCTGTGGTCTCTAACTCAGGCTTCTCTCAGATTCATGAAACGCAAAAAGAGGGGTGGAAAGATGTTTATGTGCACCCATTCTCTGTGTGGAACTCACAGAAATCTGTTATTTTAGCACTAATTGTTATGACGTTTTATATTGGTAGAGGATGCATGCATTTTCCAAATGTTTTCACACACATCACTTTATAAAATTCTGACAGCTGGCACAGGTATGATGGCATATTCCAATTTTGTAGAATATGGCGTCTAGAATAGAGGGCACAGACAGGTCACTTAAACCCTCTGAACCGTGGGGTTTGGGGATATAATGTGAAAAACATGACTTTCCCCTGACTACATGAAATTGTAAATGACCAAGTTTTAACTGTTACAGAGCTGTTGCTATGTGAACTCCTTGCCAGTGTCATTCCTATGGGAACTGATCTGCTCCTGCATCTGCTTTTTAGAAAAAGCAGCACCATACAGTCTGGCAGTTAGGTGATACTCAATAAAGGATGTGTCCTATCTAGCTCTGTTACTTTATTTGTAGAGAAACCACCGCCTTTTCTAGCTCCGGGGCTGTTTGGAAACTAGGGGAGATATCTGGAAACAAAGACTGTAATTGCAATCTGCATTTCTGAGTCTCCCATTAGCAGAGTCCTCCCACCTACTGTGCTGAGAGGTGACCTCATTAGAGAAGAGGAACCATCAGTGGAAAACTCAAAGCCTCCTGAACCCTCTGGCAGTTGAGCTCTTACTTGGGGAAAGCATCCAGCAGCTGTCACTGACAATGGGCTTCTGTCCCCCACTCCTGTCAAAGGCCTTTGCTCCTCCTATGAGCTCCCAGTTTTGTTTTGTTTTGTTTTGTTTTATCCTCAAGCAAGATGGCTGCTGATTGCAATGAGCTCAGAATAGCAGAAAGTAATTAAAAATTCATTTTAAAATCTATTGCACATGAAGAACACTGCTGGGGTAAATAAGCTGGCATCATCTTTAGTAAAGCAAGAAAAAAGAACTCAGGCAGCCTGTCTGTTCGTGGTGCAGGAATAGTAGGTAAAATAAATTGGCTTGCAGCTGGCCTCTGCATAAGTTTTGTGGGTCTTTTCCTGAGAAAGCAAGTGGCCGCTACAGAAACTAGTATTTTTTTTCTTTCAAGAGAATCTAGCAGCCTCCTAATCACTCAACCGGGGAAGTTACCAATTGAGACATGTATTAAAAGAGGGATAACTATTCCTGATCAATTCTCTTTAGGCTTCAATAATAAATTGTGCATGTTTTAATAAGCATTTCTTCCACATCATGTTTCATACAGTATTAGGGTCCTTTCTGAATTGATTATCTAGAGTTTAAACTGGCCTGTGATATGTAAACTGACCTGCCAAAGAAGTGACAGGATCCCTTGGGTCTTTCTACCCTACCAAGCTCCTGGTGGGACTTCTCCAACCCCAGACCTGCCTATGCCTAAAAAACACTGCTACCAATTTTTCCCCTGCACCTGTCTCCAGTATCTTATATCATTAACAACTAGAAGCAAATTCCACTGGAAAATGGAAAGATATTTTCTGAAAGGAAGTCCACATTCAAAGATGTTTATCTGCAGCCTTGGCAACTTAGCAAGATCCTGTTTTGAAATAAAAACTTAAATGGGTTGGGGTGTAGCTTGGAGGTAGCATACCCCTGGGTTCAATCCCCAGTACCAAAACAAAACAAAAACAACAACAAAAAATGAAAACAAAAATGTTTATCTGGAAGCTGGCATGGTAGTGCATGTAATCCCAGTACCTGAGAGCCCGAAGACAGGAAGATTGCAGGTTTAAGGACAATCTTAGCTACATAAGTGAGATGTTCATCAACCTAGTGAGATCCTGTTTCAAAATAAAAAATATTGCTGGGGGTATAGATCAGAAATCGAATTCTCCTGGGTTCAATCCTCAGTACCACTAAAAAATAAACCAAAAGGGCTAGGGGTATAGCTTGGGGATAGAATGCCCCTGGGTTCAATCCCTAATACCCACCCCAAAAGATGTTTATCTGGAAAAAAATTCTTTTAACTCTGGCAAAAACAAAATACTGAGAGCACACTACTGAAAAGAAATTAACTTTTATTTAGTGATCTGTGTGTTCACTCATGAGCTGTTTTGGAGGCCCAAACATTACTTTATATCAGTTTTGAAGGCTGTCTAGGTGGCAATAGGAATCCAATGATGGATATAATAAAACAGGTTCATTTAGCAATCAAATTACATTATTATCATTACCACATTACCCATTTTATTCTAAAATTTATGTTCATTTTCAGAACCAACAATGCATTCTGCTCACTGCATTCAAAAGCAGCATAGATATTTTATGTTTAAAGTAACTTGTCGTACTTCACAACCTCTGAAATAAATATCAAATCAATTTACTTTCTCTTTCTTTCCTCAACACTGAAAGCAAATGTCAAGTGTTATACAGCTCCCCAATGATGTCAATAATTTTATTAAAAATTGAGATTTAATATCTCTCCTCATATTCTTGATAGAGGCATGGAAGTATGCAGGGCTATAAAGCTAATAACCTATTTTTCATGGCAAATATTTTCATTCACCTGGGGCAGAGTAAAGCAAGGCCTTTATGGCATCATTAAGCCAGATTATGAGCAATTTTTATTAAAATCAAAGACACTGACATTTTCCAACCCAAAAAGTAGAGTCACTAGAATCAATGTCTATGATGCTTACATGTAGATGAATCTTGAAGCTGGAGCCAGGAGAAACTCTCTCCACAGGGTTGTAGGCCTCTGCATTTACATTCAAATGTTCCTAAATCATCACATATTCTTACACTTTGAGCCCTGTTTCTAAGGGGGTGGTGGTAGGGTGATGGGGGCACTCTATGGTCCCAATCACACCAGGATAATGCAATTATTACCTCTACTAGCATCCACATGAGGCAAAAATAAAAACGTTTCTTTGTACAGACATGGAAAATATTAAAAGCTAAACTTTTCCCTATTGTATAGCAAAAGAGGAAGACCAATAAGATGTCATATTAATGCTCACTTTTAAGGTCATTGTTGGAGTTGTCTTCACTAATATATTTGAAGGTATTTTCAAGTTTCTAAGATGAAAATAGAGTTGAGGATTCTGATTTTTCTTTCTCTTGCTGTTGTTACAGAAATAAATACTAATTTATTTATAATCCAGTGGTTGGACATTATAATGTAAGTATAATGCAGGATTCCTGAATTTTATCACATTTGTGTGCCTTTTGGAGTTTTTATATTTAGAAAAATATGTTTGGATACAGTTGACATTCAAATATAAAGAATAATCACATCATTTTATAAAAAGTTCTCTTTTGTGGATTGTTCATATTATTACATATTTACATTTGAAGATAAAGCAGCAGCTATTTGGTATTCCTGGGGCCAATAAAATGGAGTTAATTAATGACTGTCAATCTTTTCTAGACCAAATTGTCATGTAGCCTGAATCAGAGTGTTCATATTTTTTATATTAAACTAAGAGCAGGTATCTTAGGTTATGTGTTAGTGAATTGCTTCAAGGTCAGTCCAATGTCATGAACCAATTAAGATGACTGACATAATGTAATAAGTTCTTGATAATGCAGACTGGTTGGAGAACACTACACTACAAAGGAAATTGCTAAGGACTCAGTGAAACTACAGTGTCTATGATCATTAATATTTGTCAATGCAGTAGGCACTTTGCATATAGGATTTGTGATTTATGTTCATCTTTGTTACTCTTTGACACAAGTATTTCCATTTTATAAAGAAGAAACCTAGCTGTAAAATCTAAGAAGTTTGTTAAAGGCTACATAGGACAAATTCTGCTGACCTGAAAAATACAAATGCTTAACTGATCTTTATAATTAAAATTCAACACAACATAGCCTTGGGTAATGAGTGGGGTCAGCTCTTTTTCTCTTAGGTTGCTGAATTACTGTGAATTAAAGGCTTTTAAGCAGAAACTAATGTGTTAGTGCTTATTCTATTTTTAAAATATGTAAATCTTTTTCTCATTACAATAACATTTTTCTTATTTTACATGGTCAGAGAATGGACCATTCCGACTAATAAAACATTCTGGTTAATAAAGTGTTACGGGGAAGACTACTAATCTTTAAGAAGTAAAACAAAATCATGATCATATATGCTTCATTCTCACACTAAGTGCACACAAATTTTTCTTTGATGATCCAGGAAACAGGTAGTAGGACTGTACTACACAGGATTCAACAGGACAAAAAACACATGTCATTACACAGGGAGGCAGGACAGTGCTACTAGTAGACGTTTCTAGCTGTGAGAATCTTAGATCTGAAGAGCCAGAAAACATTTCAGAGATTCTCTAAGTCTTTTATTTATAGTTGAGGGACTGGAGATCCAGACAACTGGCAGGCTGACCCAGAGTCATCCAGGAGTCCAGTGGGAGCCAGATAGTGATTGGCACATGTAGTGACCAGTATTTCTATGCTATGTTGATTAATCAAAGTTATGTTGATACCACTTATCAAAATCAGAACAAAATAAAAAGGAAAAGATGTGGTGGTATCACTTGACTTCTCCTGATTTCCAAGCAACCAACGAATCTCTATTTGTTTATGATTTCTGTGACAGTTTTCCCCTAGGTCTTCATTTCTTCCCATTAATTCCATAGCATAACTAATACACACAATTTCTTGTTGCAAATAAGACACAGCAAGGGACAGGCCCTTTCTGTGAACAGTTTCATATTTTTCTCTTTTGTTGAATAAAGTTTCTATCAGACTGAAATGTGGAGAGGAACAATCGACTCTAGCCTTGCAATTTAACTTGCCAGGTTTAACCAGGGGATGATTAATCAATTATTTACTTAGCTGGCACCATATTCCTGTCACTTAAATCATATTTAATTTCAGTCTATTATAATCCATTATCAGTGCTGAGCCAAAACCCTTGATGCACTATTTGCTTACAGGATGGTTTCACACATACAGCTTCAAGTACTAAGTGTCCCATGTGCATCTACAGATGACGGACTGCCTCTGTTAAAATGTGGTTCATGCGCACACTTTAGAGATTTCTATATTTTACAACTTTAACATATCCGGTGCCATTTACTACCTAGTGAAAAACCACCGGAACAACCTAGATCGATAGTCTTTTTAATCTGAAAAGCCATCGTTCATGTAAAATGGGATTTAATTTTTTTAAATCATCCAGGTCTTTTATTCCCACCTCCTTCACAATAAAATGCCTAAAATCTAAACTGCTTGCGATATAAAAGCCAAAAGCATTGTATGAAATGTAACTGAATCCTAGTTTGAGGAAAATATATATAATATATTTTGGAGGGATAATTGCACTGGGTATATTATGATACTAGAGAATTAGTGTTAATTGTCTTCTGTATGAGAATGGCATTGCAGCTATGTGGGAGAATGATTTTATTCTAGGATAATATCCTTATTTTTAGGAGATGCAATGTGAAATATTTGGGGATTAAGTGTCATAATGTCTGTAGCTCTTTAAATAGATAAATAGAGGAAGCAAATACAGCAAAATACTAACTTGAATATAACTAGTTGGTAAATAGGTATCCATTGTACTATTTTTCAATTTTGTTTTTTTTGTTTTTTTTTAATTTACAACAAATACTGGTAAAAACTGAAATTTTATCACTTTAGAAAAATAACTCAAATTGCTTAGTTCCTACATCCACCCCAATCCCACCAGGAGAACAGAAAAACCACTTACACAGTGGCAAGACAGTAATAGACAACCAAGTAAACAGCTATTTCCTGGAGTGATTCTCTGACCAGCAGAGATAAACAGTGTACAGGGGACAGAGGTCAAAGGTGGTGAGGATGCAGCTACTTCACATGTGCTCTGTCTACAGACTACCACCTGGGTGGAAAAGGAGCATGCATATGCACCTGTGGACACACAGGGTGTTAAGAGAAGGAGGCATCATCTGCAGATGTGCAAATGTCCCATTTTTCAACAGGGGGTAAAGTGGTACATACTCAGAGAACACAATGGTTTAAAATCAACATTTCTGCATCCTTTGATCCATCTTGCCCACTCTAGGGAATTATGTGGGAGATATACCCAAATATATTTTCCTAATGACATGCACTGATGTAGAAAAACCTGCTCACTCCTGCTTAGACCTGCCCAACTTTACTCCTCTGTGCCTCAGTTGTCTAATTTGTAACATAGGCATACAGTGTATGCTCCATAGGTTTCCATGAGAAACAGATGAAATAACATTTAAAGAAGCCTGGTATGGACCTGTCAATGAGTAGGAGCCCAATAAGTGGTATTAGTTAATACCATATGGGTGTCCAGAATCAAAGTATTCAAATATGAGTCCTAATAATTTCTAGCCACGCATGATTTGAAAGTAAAATGTCCCTCTGGAGGCAGCCATGCTCAAAGGTAGGTCCTTGGAGGTGTGGCCTTGGGAACTATGCATATCCCTAACTCCATCTCCTTGCTCTCTCAGCTCCCCATCGTCACGCTCTAAGGACCTATAACCCTGGCTCCTGCTTGGCAGCTATCGTAAAATGGACTATATACACGGACTGAAATCTTCAGAAGTGTAAGCAAACAAATCTGCCTTCCTCTAAGTCATGCTCACCAGGTATTTTGGGTCACAGCATTGAGAAAGCTGACTGAAACAGCAACGTAGAAAAATTAGGGGTGGGTTGTCAATGTGACAGGGGCTCAACTCAAATGAATTAAGATTATTCGCATTTAGTTGAAAAACAGTACTTTGAGAACATCAATGAATGGACTGATTGAAGTCAACCTAAAGAGATGTCTCTAATGTCCCAAGAATTCATCTTAATTATTTTTTCAATGTGTACTTTTATACCAGATACAACTGGGATGAACACCTAGAGGTGAGATACCAAAATTACAGGCAACTCTTGCACTAGAGATCACTTACGTGGGGTTAGACCACCTCTAAGAAGTGATTGATATGGTTCTTTCGGGTGCAAAAGCTAATACTAGATCTATTTCTGTTTGTTTTTAAATCTTAAAGATAAAAAGGAAGTTAAGCCTCACAGATGTTTTCAGTGTACTGAGTGGCAGTGATGTTGTCAGCTGGTCTACTGTGGAGGGGATGGCATGGCACTGAGGTATGCCAGGAGACGGGTTTTCCCAACAACGGAGGACTGAAGGCCCTTCTCATCTATTTTTTCTCTTTCATTGTATTACCACACATGGTCATTTAGTTGAGCTCTGTTACGTGGATTTATGGATCATATTATCTAAACCAATCTTCCAAATGAACAGCTGGATTAAAAAAAAAGATTTCCACAAAGAAATAGTGAATTCAAGTTAATACTAACAATGAAAGCACAAGTGAACAACAGAAAATGGCAAGGCAGACAGTCCTGCTATTCCTAGGAAGAACACAGAGCTGACAAGATAAAAACAATGACCTACTGAGATCTGATCAGAAATCAATAAAAATGAGAACTTTTCAAAATGATATGGAATATGGATTTAATCTATTTGAGCCTACCTATAAGCATACGCTATGACTTTAGAGAGCTGCACACAATTTATAAAACAATAAAACATATATACATATATATGTTGGAAAATAAAAGTTGTTAAGAGATAAAACAATAAAAAATGTTCAGAGAAAAGAATCAAGATTCATAAGGGTCAAAATAAGCTGGAACATGTGTCAATTTTAGCCACAAGGAAACATAAAGGAGATTGATGTAAAAAGAAAAGAAAAAATAAACATCCTGCCCAACCAAAGGCCTAGATTCAGGGTCAAAAAATCCAATTAACAAGTACAGGATGTGGGAGACATGGCTCCAAAGCAGTTCATGTTATAATAGGCCCTGGGTTTGCAGCTGATGCAGCTATATGTCAGGTAACAGTGCAAGATGGCCAGCAAAAGACTATACTGCTTCTCAGGAGAACTCCAGTGGCCAAATACAGATAGGGCTTCCCTACATTCTACCGGGCCACAGGTGGAAGACTATTCAGTTTTACCACAAACATGGCATCGCTAGAACCCACTCAGGGAAGGGTGTTCCCAGAAGAGGCTGCACTAGACACCTCTAAGGCAATCCCAACTTTGAGTTCCACAAATCCATGGGGACACAGGGGCAGGGTCTGGAGGATGTAAGGAGCAGAATTTAAACAATTTAACTTATAATACATGTCAGGTACTCCACTCAAATGTAACTCCATGACATCTTTGTCCTATTCAACACTGCAACCCAACATCCAGCACAATGCCTGGCACCTCCTGATCTGTTATCTATAACTGTTTTGTGGTCATGGTGATAAACTGCTTATCATTCTCATGAAGAATTGCATGGATCTATCCCAAAGAATTTCCAACTCTACTATGTTCCGATTTAGTATTTGCGTATAACTCTTTCCTTGCCAAATTAAGACATCACTAGCAAAGCTCTCCAGGTCTCTTTATGAGTTTTTAATCAAACATTCTATATTTCTATTGGTGGTCCTTTACTGATACAAACTATGATTTTTTTTCCTGAATAATTTGAGATTTTCTTTTAAATCTCCCCCTTTCTAACATTTTTAAACTGAAAACATACAGAGATATTGTTAAATTCTGCCAAGAATTTATAAATAAATGGTAGTTTCTTTTCTTTTTCTTTCTTTTACTTTTCTCTACCTGAAAGATTACAAATAAATATCAAAACAAGCTGTAGTATGACAAGCATTTTAGTTTAAGGGAGAAAATGTAATTAAGGGCTGTGAAGATATGTGTGCATGAAACGATGGTAACCTTGACATGTATCAAATTGATAACACACAGGGTCAATATTCAATGTTTCCTGCAACTTGACGGGACAAAAAAGAATAATTCCTTAAGCCGTTTTAGCCCGTTATTAGAAATTAGACTTTTTTTTTTTTTAAATAAAAAGAACTTTTAAGTGGAAACAAATTGAGGAAATCACTGCCCAAATGATGAATAGGGGAAAAATGCACATGGGCTAAATAAGTCAGTGATCATGTCATCAAATAGCATGGAACATAAATATCTTGTGCTGTGGCTAAACTAAAGACAATTTCATTCATCTATTTCATAATAAATATCAAAGATCTAATTCCCTTTCATCCAGCAACGATCAGTCAGTATTTTCTGTAGAACATTTCTAAGTGACATTAGTAACTAATTTCATTGAGAAGATAAGACCCATCAAAGCAATCTTCTAAGATGGCAGAATGGCAGTTCTTTCAAAGAAGACCTTGGAGAAACAGCAACACTCACTATTACTCAAGAAAGGTAGGCTAAGCCTTCCTGGGACAATGTCTTAGCTGGTGAAGTGCTGTCAAGCACAAGCACCTGCCATTTACCTGCCATAGTGGTAAACTTCATCAGCCCACGACAGGCAGGGGCCGAGTAGCCATCTTTGATGAGTGGGGCAGAAGGGTCCCTGTGTTGGATGAGTAGACAAGATGACCTCCGAAGGTTACACCCAACCCTGAAACTCTAGGACATTAAGAAATGCTGAAAAGGTGGGTCGGTTGGATGATTAAATTCCACAAAGATTTCCGGAGTGTGTGGAAAAATACATTGCTCCTTCAAGACTTAATCTAAGGGGCAAGAATGCAGGTCATTTTTTTTTTTTTTTATCTCTGTGTATCATCACCAAGATTAAAATACAAAGAAAAGCACATTCAGATATGAGTGTTATTTATGTAATAAAACCAAGTAAAGAGGCATTGTAAAAGAGCCCAAATAACCCAGTGTCCAAGTACAAAGTGGAATGAAAGGCCTATGTCTATACAAAAAGAAGTCTCAACATGCAGTACAAAAAATACCCAGCGCAACTCTCTCAGCTCCTGCTAATAGTGGCGGGGCCATCATTCTTGCTGTTTGCTACTCCAGGGTGTTATGCAGTAGAGAGACAGCAGCTCTGTGGTTCCCCAGGCCTGAGATGACAGAAGCCCATGAGTCCTGCTCCGTGACAGATGCTGGCCTGAGATAACCAAAAAGAATAGGAAACGCAGGCAACAGCAGCTGGGCTAGACAAATTCAACTTCCCACCTGCTGTTGATTTACACATTCATCTCTCAAGCCCGATCCCCATCCATGGAAAAATCTGCCAGCACATCGAGAAATTAATCAATTTGGGGAATGGGAGGGAGCTATCCACGGTCGATTTTATATTCTTTCCGTAAACACATGTGCGTAGCACAGAGGCAGCTGAGCTGAACAACAGTGGCTTTCTCCGCTCTCTGCTGTAATCACCCATACACCTGGGACTCACGCAGCTCCCACTGCTGTTTTCTTAGATGAGGATTTTTTTTTTCTTCTGAGGGTAAAGCTGGCTTTGAAAACTAATTAGATACGTCTGAGTTTTTTGTTTGGCTTCCCCAGTAAGCTATGGACATCTAATTTGCATTTCTGTCTTGTCCCTCCCTGGTCTCCTTTGTTGCTTTTCTTTTTGTCTGAACAGAGAACAAGAAGGATTTCCGAATTCGATGGTCAAACAGGCTGCTCTTCCGAGTGGGATGTAAAATCCAAGCGCCCGGTTTGCTGCAAAACCACCATTATCCCCAAGAACATTTCGGCTTAAGAAAATGCTCTTGAAAATGTCTAATTCCCTACTGCGATTTCCTTTAAAGTTCTAATTAGTTGTGCACAGTAATGAATTCTGTAAATTGCAGTGTTTCATTTAAAGCTTTTAAGGTACAGAGGCTCTAATAAAGCATTTCGCCACAATCATTCTTTGAAGAAAGTCATTTCGAAACGTAGGTTTCATATTTTTGGAGATGTCATACATCTTAGAAACAATCATAGTGTTGAGTCAAATTAATATTTGTTGCTTAATGCCATCAAAACACCAGATTAATGAGTAATTAATGATGTTGGTGTATAATGATATTTCCTTCTCTCCTCCAAGGCCAGAGGCATAATGGAGAATTCAAGTCAAGAAACATCTTTCCGCAAATATATTTTCAGAGTTTCCATTTTAAAATAACATACTACCAGGTCTATAACTGTCTTCTTTTAATGGTCAGCAAACAGCTGGGTTTCCAGATAACACAGGGAACATAAAATATTCATGTTATTTAAGCTATTTCTGTATTTTACTCATATTCTTTGATTTGCTGGTCTTGAAGGGTAAAGAAAACATTACCACTGCTTAAACCCCACACCCTTTCTTTAAAGGAAGGTTTATTCCCACCTACGACCTCTTTCTATTATGCTCTATTTTAGGACTACTAAGCGACTTTTTATCCCATACTTATTTTTCGATCTTTCCTTCTCTTCTTGGACTTAGTTGAAACTTGACTCTCCAAGCATGTGGCCCACCTTCTCGCCCTCCCCCGGAGAGGATGGGACTGTCTTCTGCCTTGGCACGGTCAGCCTTTATGTCCCCCTGTACATTCTCTCTCCATGGCCCCTCTGTCTACTCTTACAGGGCCTTCAAGTCTGCTCAGCTCCTCTTCCACTGGATCCCTCATCTCTCTTTGTCCATTCCCATGCCAGGGCTTTGAATTCATAATCTGGAAGCCACACTCTCTACATCCCATCTTCCTGCATGGTCCTAACATTTTCCTAATCCCCTTCAAACCACTTCCCAGCCTCAAAACATCTCCACCACCAAGCTGCTCACAGCTTGAGTGGCAGATCTCTGAGACTGGGAGAGACAGATCTCTGCAGAGTTGGCCCGTTCCAGATTCAAATATGGCCCATTTGAAAAGTGTGTCCATGCTACTCAGCCATTGCTTCACAGATCTCTTCATCTTCCTAACCCAGACTCCTTGGGAACTAGACCAGCCTTTTTCCCTCTCTGCTTCCCCTCTATCATTGGCCCCATCTCAGCAGAGAGCCTGTCTCCTGTACCACAGAGAAGAGACCATTTTGGTGTGTGTGGCTCAGCCAGGGCCACTTTACTTCCTCTCCCGTACCTTCACTTCTTTAATGAGGAAAGAAGGTCCCCTCTCTCCTCCCTTCCTCATAAGCACTGAGTCATATGCCAGTCCTCCTTATGTTACCTCTTTCTACAATTATTGTTTCTTACTCTTTATTGAGCAGCTTCTCTGGTGCATTATTATCACTTAAAACAAAAACAGAACCCCCTATCTGACTGCAATTAGTCCTCCCACTCTCCCATCTCTCACCTTCCCTTCCCTGCCAAATTCCTCATCCATGTGCTCCCCACTCTAGGCTCCATGATTTTCATTCATTCCATTCCTCATCTTCCAGTCTGGCTTCCTTCTAGCTTCACAATTCTATGAGAAAAAGGCACTGCACATTTACCAAGCACCTGTTTCTTGGTGCACCTGTTTTTAGAATCTCTTTCCTTCCTTCTTGACCAGTAGTTCTAAACACTGCATAGACATAAGAATAATCTATGGTGGTTTTATAAAAAAGTAGAATATCTGAACAATTCCCCTGCAGACATTTAGACTTACTTGCTTTGAGGGGGGGGGATCAGTTAGGAGTATACTTATTTTTTTTGTACTAGTACTGGGAATTGAACCCAGGGGCATTCTACCTCTGAGCTATACCCCCAGCCCTTTTTATTTTGAAACAGAATCTTGCTAACTTGCTGAAACCTGGCCTTGAACTTGTGATCCTCTTGTCTCCAATGGATATCTATTTGAAAGCTCCCTACATAATTGTACCATTCTTCAGGGTTGAGCCAGTTCTGTAGCTGACTACTTTGTGACCTGCTAAGGCCCTCAGCCCGGGCGCAGGTGTGTGTCCCTCCTCTGCTTATCCTCACCCTTTGGTGGCTTCTTCTGGTTACCTCTTTGGATTCCTTTTCTTTTGTTGTCCTTTGTTTATTTTCTCCAAGGGATAGCATCCCCATGCCACATGTCTGTCCCCCTCCCATAATCCACTTATAATTTCTAATGCAAATAACGTATAGAACTTGTCTCCAGCTGAAATAAAAAAATGAGTTCCCTGGCACAACCTCTGTACATTTCTTTCTACTTGCATGTTTTGCAGTGATCTAACTCTCTAACAAAAATGGCATGATGTCTCAAACCGTATCCTTTCTCCTCAGTCCCATTTCTACCACTGGTGTGGCCACATATCACTTTTCAACTTCAATATGAAGTGCACTAAAATATGTGGAGAAAAGAGAACTTTAGTACACTGATGTTGGGGATGTAAATTATTACAGCCATTATGGAAAACTACATGAAGGTTCCTCACAAAAACAAAAATAGAACTACCATAAGACCTATCAATCCCACTACTGGGTATTTGCTGAAAAGGTTTTAAATCAGTCTGTGGAAGAAATGTCTGCATTCCCATGTTCACTGCAACAGTATTCACAATGGCCAAGTTATGATCAACCTAAGTGTCCATCAACAAAAGAATACATAAAGAAAATGTAGTGTACACACACACATACACACACAGTAGAACACTATTCAGCCTTTCAAAAAAGGAAATTCTGTCATTTGTGACAACATGAACAGAACTGGAGAACATTATGCTAAGTGAAATAAACCAGTCACAAAAAGACACATATCCCATGTTCTCACTTACATTAGGAATCTAAAACAATCAAAATCATAGAAGCAGAGAGCAGAATGGTGGTGACAGAGGCTTCAGGGTAGGGGAAATGAAAGACAATGCTCAAAGGGTAAAAAGCCTTAACAAAAGAGGAGGAATAAGGGTTTTTTTTCTTCAAGATATCTTGCAAAGCATGGCAAACCTAGTAAATAATAATGAATTGTACATTTCAAAGTTGCTAATAAATTTCAAATGTTCTCACCACAAAAACGGATAAGTGTTTGAGGTGAGAGATGGTAATTAGCTTGATTTAATTATTCCACATTATATTCATAAATCATAACATCACTTGTACCCATAAATACATACAGCTATAATTTGTCAATTTACAATTAAAAATTAAAATGAAGGAATAAGAAGTCATCAAAAATTTTAAAAATAATAAAGTACACCAAAATAAAAACGCAGAACAAGTATCCACTGTCTAACCTCATTTACCTCCAAACTAATGTGAAAATAAATGAAACCACAAGGGAGATTCATTGTATTCTATCAATTACACTAATTTTTGGACACACACACAAAAAGAGGTACTCCCTAGACCTATTAAATATGGGAGAAAGCCTGCTTTCCAATCTTCTTCCTACTGATCTTCAAGAAATAGCTGGCGCTGGGTTTCCCAGCAAACATTCTGATCATTAAATTGACTTGTAAGTGGCAAATCACCACTTGTCTCCATGGCACTGCGGGAGAACCTGGTAGACTGCACGGCCCAACACATCCCTGATTTCCCACACAGAGCACAGAGGAATAGACACAAAAACATGGGTAAGAAAAATAGTTCCTGAACAGCTCTTGGGAGGGTCAGGGTGCCATCAACCATTCTGGATGTGGAGGCCCAAGCTCACCATCTACCCAGGACACACGCCACCCAGTGGTATATTTCATGAAGCCAAACACTCACAGCTTCTTCATCTTGCCCTAGAGCTCACAATGGGTCACCACACTATACTTCTCACACTTACTCTCTGTGCTTGACTCCTAGGCCCAATTCCATTTCCTGTATCAAGAACCCAGTCTAGGATATACTCTTGAGACTATTAATATTGCTGTTTAATAAGTGTGTGTGTGTGTGTGTGTGTATGTGTGTGTGTGTGTGTGTTGGTGTTGAGGATTGAACCCAAGGTCTTGCACATCCTAAGCACATATTCTACCACTAAGCTACATGCCCAGCCCCAAGAAGTGTATTATTTTTTCATAATTTATTGGTGTACAGCAATTATAAATCATAGTAGCATTTCATGTATCAAAAACATATATGCACATACGTTTTTGAATATTTCCCTCTACATCCTTCTCTGCTCCCCCTAAGAAGTATATTCTTGATGCCTTGATACTTTTTATAGACATAATAGGAGTTTAACAATTCAGAAAATAGTGACTTTTCTCCCTTTTACCATGCAAAGGTGGACCTCACCTGCACCTGTGGATGCTGCTCCTGCAGGACAGGTGAGGCTGGAATGAAGCCACACTGTCGACTGCCTTAGCCACAACATCACCAGAATCTCCCTTCCCACTCACCTCCTTGGCTCTCAGCCTTCCCACTGTTCTCACACACTGACAAAAGCCCAAGAGAATGTCAGAAAAATGGCCCTTTTTAGCATCAGAACTTTAGGCTCAAAACGGGCAAGGTCTTGCTCACATCCCATAGAAACCAAACTCAGGTTCCAGTCTCCAGTGCTTGATTCTATGTGCCCAGTAGGGAATGGGTATGAAAAGGCAGAAGCCATTGGCCACTGAGGATCCACCTGGTGCTTCCCTCTTCTTGGAGTGGATTACTGCAATAAAACAAGCTTCTTCCAAACAATGAGGTGGTAAGATGTGAATTCCTGGCTAATCCTCAAATCATATCATTTACATGAGATGACATATGTTATAAAAGCAAAGGAAAACCAATCAGTGTGAGGATAGATGGGTGAATGAGAGGGACATATGATTCCACAGTCTGAAATCTGTAGGAAAGGAAAGGAGAGACGGGATTCTCAGCTAGCAGACATGAGATAAGATTCTGCCAGCCACTAAACCACAAGATGAATGCTCCACACTCTGGACTCACTAATGCTGGAGACAGTGAGATGTCATTTTCAGAATGGATATACACACCAGAAGAATTAATCCAGTCAAAAGCTATCATGGGATATTTGCACACTCTTGTTCACTGTGGCATTATGCAAAATAGAAAGAGGTGGAAGGAAGCACCCATCAATGAATGAATGGATTCATAAAACATGACACACACACACACACACACACACACACACACACACACAATGGATTATTATTCAATCTTAAAAAGGGAAAGGAATCGAACATTATGCTAAGTGAGATTAGTCAGTCACAAAAGTAAAAAATGATATGCTCTCCCTAATATGTGGAAGCTAGGGAGAAAGTGGGACATAAGATGGACTCTAGATGAAGAAGGAGAAACCTTAGATGAGCAAAGAAGGTGACTTAACTGAAGGTGATGGGGAGAAGGAAACACCCTAATGCACATGATGTACTTTCACAAACACATCAAAGTCAATCACTAAACTGAACCTGAGAAGGAAGGAGGGCAAGGGAGTGGGCAGGAATTGGGGAAAAGTTAAATTAAAGATGTGTGCATGTATGCCTTTACCAGGTTGTACTTAACAAAGATGTATAATTACAACATACCACTAAAAAATTTAAAAAAGAAAAAAATGGAAGGGAATCTTGTTATAAGTTATAACATGGATGACCCTTGAGGATATTATGCTAAGTAGAGTAAGCCAGACATAAAAAGTCAAATGTTACACAATTCCATTTATATAAGATATCAAAGTAATCAGATTCATGGATGTATAAAGTAGATCAGATATTACTATACTAGGAGCTGGGAAGAAGGGGCAAAGAAAAATTATTTAATGAATATAAAGTCTCTGTTTTGCAAGATGAAAAAGTTCTGAAGATGTGTATTACAACCCTGAGAATACACTTAACACTAATGAACTGGACACTTAAAAATGGTTGTCATGGTGTTATATGTTTTTTATCACAAGAAAGCAAAAAGGGTACATGGTGAATGAGTGTAATTAGTAGGTATAATACTTACATTTTCCTATTTGGTAGAGCATCTGAATAGTCTCTCCCCAGTCATGGTACACATTTAATACAATCTTAAATTGGCCTCATTATTTGGATCACTCTTGCTCCAAAGTATGGAGACAAAGCAATATAAACACTCCTCTCACCTCCTTTTAATTTAATATTTTGATCTTTGTAAAGCTTAAATGTGAAGTGTCTGTGAATTGCTCTCCATGTTTGAGCTGCTGACAAAAACTCACAAATACAAAGTCCGCCTCCCCCGGAGAACACACACAAACCTGAATTTCATTCAACACCAGGCCTCAGTAGATGTGAAATCAATCAGCCAAACATCGATACTAGAATTGAGGTGCTCACAATCAATCACTTTCTCTCTTAAAGTAAGAGAATCCCCAGTGATCAAAATGCATCTCCTTTTGCATGTTATATAAAAGCCAATGCTGCTTGGGCATGTTAATACAATTTACACTTTCTTACCTTTTGGTTGTGATGTGAAATAAATGAAGGAATTTCATTGAAACAGGACACAGCAGCATATTATCAGTTTGGAAGATGAAGCAAAAAAGAAAAGAAAAGAGAAAACTGTTAGATTGCATCCTTGGTTAGAAGGACAGAGCATACTCCTAAATAACATCCATCACATGAGGAACACAGCAATAACACAACATGGTTATATTTTGATATACATAGACATACTTCATAAGAGCCACCCCTCCTTCTATCATAATTAGAAACCTATCGCTTCTGGCACAAAGAACAAAGGCAAGACTCTTTAGCATCTACCCAAGGACTTCCTTCCTCAACTTGTCTTTTCTTAACTGTTGATTCTGTTACTAAAAACACATAGGACACAGTTTCTCCCTCCACAATACAGGACAATGGGGCTGCAAGGCACTGATTTCTCTCCTTGAAATACCTGCTTCTGAACCCAAGGAAAGAATTCCACTTCTTAAGCCATATCCAATGCACTGGCACCAACATTTCTATATTCCCCCACTTTTTTCCTTTTGTCTTTTTTTTTCTTTTCATACTGAGACTGAACCCAGGGCCTTGCACATGCTAAGCACATGCTCTGTCACCAAGATGCACACCACCCTTTATGTTCCCCAATATTTAAGGTGTGACCTGTGAAATACTCAGTACACATGGCCCTTGTATAAGAGGCCTCAGGTGTAGGAAGCAGTGGCTGTTCCCCCAACTCACTAGGGGCAGAACAGCTCTCCACAGGGTGAGCCAGGTACATAGTCTCTCTTGTTCCTGTCACTGCCTTGCCATTTCACACACCAAAATGGACAGTGGTATTCATTCCTTCAGCAATATTCCTAAACACACACACACACACACACTACTGCTTCCTTTTACACACACACACACACACACACACACACACACACACACTTCCTAATACATGCCTGATCCCAACCTCATCTGCATACTCCTCAGAGCTGTGTGGCTTAGCTTTGGAGCCTGAAGTTGTACTGACTGCTTTACTGCGAAGAAAACCATGAAAGGAACCACCTACCTACTGCCGAGGCAGAATCAAATAGATGTGATTCCAGGAAACCTGTCCTTTTCTAAATCTTATTTATTTATTTTTTTACTTGGCAAATTCTCTCAGCCTGGCTTGGAATTTAGGGTAGAGTCTTCTGGGGCACTGTTTTCACTCACATATTTCACAGACATTATTTCAGTGTCTGTCATTAGAAGTGTGGGGTGGAGTGAGTCTCACACGGAATATGCCAACAACATGGCTGACCTTTGATCCTTGGAAGGACTTTCCAGAATGTTCCCCAGCAAACTAAAATAGTGTGCACACAGCAGGGGTTCAGGAGCTACTGAAGGAGGGAGAGGACGAATCTTTCTTTTCACAAAAAAATATCGCATGTCCCCTTTCCATTTGAATTGCAACAAGTACCACAGAAGGGCACAGGGCTCTCTGTGGGCACAGAAAGGCTTAACCTGGTTCTAGATGGATTTGGGGTTCCAGGCTGTGGCACAGCTGGCTAACTATTCTCCACACCCACTTCCCTTTCCTGGAGGGTGGACATTAGGATGCCCTGTTGCAGGAGGCCAGGCACTGAGAGATGACGACCGGAGACTAGGTTGGGAAATAGAATTTATTTCTGCTGGTGGAGTGCAGAGGACTAGTGTCCAGAGTCTGAGTCCCAAATGGCATTGGCATGCAGATTATATAGCCTCGGGGTGACAGAGCAGGGTTTGATTGGTATGACAACAAGTAAGGTTTTCGTCCCTTTTCCTGGACTTTATTTCCCTTAACTGCTTCCACATGGCAGGTATGCGCTGGAACCATCTTGGGCACCTGCAGGGTGGCGCCATCATAGCTTCAGCATGTCCCGGCCTCCCTAGAAGTAAGCCATGACCACATGGCTGAGTGGAAGTAATATGTGCCACCTCTGTGATGGCCCATATAACTGCCTGCTTGGTCTTCCAGTCTCTCTTCCTGTCCACTGACTGGCTGATGATGTCCAGGGCCCCTGAAGGAATGTGCAGAATAGAACTACGGGATCGAACAGAGGGCTTCACACATGCAAAGTGCATTTTCTACCACTGAGACACACCTCATCCAGCTACTGAAGTGCATGACTGGGAGAAATCAGTGTCTACAGCACTAAGCCCTGAGGTCTGGGAGCTTTCTGGGTATGGTGGCCCAAATGATCCTAACTTATGCAGTTCCAGATCTCAACTTCTATCAGGTGGCTCTGTATGCTTCCAAAATATCCCCCTCTTTTCCTTTAAGCTCTTCTGAATGTGTGCTCGTCCTCTCAACCAATGGCGCTGAGTAAAACAGACTTAAAGAAAATAATCCCAGCATTCTGGAGGCTGAGACCGGAGAATCCGGGTTCGCGGCCAGCCTCAGCTAACTAGTGAGGCACTCTGCAACTTAGTGAGACTCGGTTTCAAAATAAAGAATAAAAAATAGGGCTGGGGGTATAGCTCGGAGGTAGAATGCCCCTGAGTTCAATCCCCAGTACCGAAAAAAAGAAAAGAAAATGGTCTGGGACCCCAGAGAGAGGCACAGTAACTGGTAGAGGAGCAGGTGGCTTTGTGTCCCCTTTCACATGGCCCAGAAGGACTGATCGCCTACAGAGGAGGGCGACTGACAGGCCCAGTCAGGGCTCACTGTTAATCACATAAACTAGGTTGTTTGCTTGTACCACAGCCTACCTCAAAACAGAGAAACAGGCTTGAATTAAATTTAGAAGGAACATAAAAAGAATTTCCTGACAGCAACTGGAACATCTTGGGCCAGACCACAAGGCCTGAAGATCTTCAGAGCTAAATATGAACGGACAGACAACTGTTGCCAGTTGGTTAATGCCAAGCCCTTACGGACCACCCCTCCTATGATTTTTATGCTAAGGGAGCAAACTTTTCCAGAGGAGGGGGAAGGGAGAAAAAGAAAAAACCCAAGTAGTTTTCCTCATAGTCCATCCTACATTGCAAGGAGAGAGTTAACTATAAATTGTTCAGCCCAGGGATGCAGCAGCACCACCATTCCACCTCAGGGAAAACATTCAGGCCACACACACCTCTGTAACACTCAATACAGGTGTACAAAACAGCCATGCCCAAGGTCACACTTGTCTCTTGCTGAAGATGATGTATAAATTCATTCGGTGCATAGGTACGGAGCATCTATGGTGTGTATGGTACTGGGCTTGGTGCTTCAGGAAAAGCCAGCAAGTATGATTTATAGTTCCTGTCTTCAAGTTGCTTACAAACCAATGGAGGCAGGACCCAGCATGAACAGTTAAATAAGACAACAAGACAATAGTACAGATGATATTAGAAAGATACCCATAGCCCAAATGCCAGGCAGAATTCAGCCTATGACTGGTATCCAAGTTGCTTTTCAAACCCATTTAATTTGCCAACACCACTTTTCCCTGGTAGTCTCAAGTCCCATTGCCCTGTTTTATTTGCTATTTCATTAATAGTTGGTACTTCATGCCATTCTATTTAATGCACCCCTGCAATGTATTTACCAAGCTTTATGAAGGCAGGGATTTTCTGTTTTGTTCTGTTATGCTTCAGTTCCAAGCTCTGTGCTAGGCCCATAGAAAATGCACAGTAATTATTTGTCAAATGAATGAAAACAACCCCAAATTTTAAATAGAGAAGTTAATAATAAACAATCACCATGTTCCTAAAGTAATGTCCTTTAGCTCCTTAAGAGATTCCCCAGTTTCTTTAGACTCTGAAAATAATAGTTGGAACTCCTGAGCCTGCTCACCAAGAAGAGTACTGAGTAAGGCTTCAAATTTATAAAGATCTCAAGCGTCAAACACAGGATACTGATATTTAGGAGATGTACTGGGCCTAACCTTCATTCACATAGCTGTTTTATTATTTGAATTAATAATGGTAGAATCAAGAAGGTGGTTCTTCGACACCCATGTGTCCAGAGGGCTCCCAGAGCTATTAGTGCTACTTAAATAGGGCAATAACATAAAAAAGACAAGAATGTGCACCTTGCATAAAATATATGTACAGATACACAAAACCTGAAGCTACAAGAGCATTATGCTAAATCACCAGCCTGTTTACCAAACTAGCAAGGGGCTAAAAAGAACCTCCAGGGCAGAATGAATCGAGGCTGCTCACCCTTGCCACTTGACATGTATCTTCTTTATTTCAGGATCTGTGTGGTCTTACAAGGAATCTTGAAGCCCAGATTCCTGCCTCTCTCCTAGCAATCACGGTGCCGGGCTATTTGTTTTACATTTTTGTGCTCCAATGGCATGAGGGGGAAAGATGAGTTCCTCCAAGTCACGCTGCATTTAATCACTGGATGAAATGGACAGGGGCTATCTGTACTGATTCACTGCGCCCCTCTAACAGCTGTGACTGAGCGGGTATTTCAGAGAGCAGATGATGGATGCTTATATGTCTTGGTCACTGTCACTAGCATAAAAAATACAGTATTTGCCTGTA
Organism: Graphiurus murinus; assembly: GCA_004027655.1. Lineage (NCBI taxonomy): Eukaryota > Metazoa > Chordata > Mammalia > Rodentia > Gliridae > Graphiurus > Graphiurus murinus. The sequence goes on along the minus strand of PVLC010000173.1, from coordinate 193,625 downwards.
GAGTGCCCAGGAAACACACCAAAAAAGAATCTCATTATAGTGAAGACGAAGCCAGAGGATATGTACGGCGCCAGTTCCACATGCACAGAGAATTATGCAGAAACCAATCTGCCAGGACAACAGTTGAATTTTCAAAAGCAAAACTTGGCCCTAAGAAACCAAGCTAGCAATAGATTTTTATAGAAAGAGTCTTCATTTGTCAGACAAAAAGGGTCCTCTCCAGGAAATGAGAGGCCCCACATCCAGCAGAATTGACGGGAGAAAGTTGCCATTACATGGTGGCTCCTCCCAGAGTCCCTCTGATATTTAGTCTAATGAGAAGACAAAGGGCCTCCCCCAAACTGTATGGCTCCCAAGGTATCAGTTGAAACTTTCTGCTCTCTTTCGCTCTACCTAGTCTCCCCCAGAGTTTTATTTTTTAATACAGGGTGTATGTACATGTGTTAGAGCACATGTGTCTGTGTGTGTGTGTGCACATCCAAGCATGTACATTCTTAGAAAAAGTAAGACTTTAGTAACTGCGATTGCTGGTCACCCAGTGCCAATTACAAGCCATCTCCTGTGACCATGGCTGCATGGACACCCATGCCCACACCAACATGGCAGTTTCTCCGATGTTCCTGATCATGCCTTTCTCTTTAAGAGTCCAGGCCAAGTCTGATAAAGGAGGTCTGCAATAAGGAGGGATATGAAGCTTACTTTGCAACATACAAGCCCAGACACTGAAAAGGGAGTGAGTCATCTCCAAGAATTCAGAGGTCTGGAGAAGCAGGTGGCCCTGTGACAGGTGTGGAGAGAAAGGGTACCATCAAGGGAAATGACAACAATAGCACTCTCTGCCACCACTGTCCTCCTGTGTTTGTGACTTTTCTTTTTATACGAATGTCTCTCACTAGGGATGGTGTGGGGAGGGACTGTTGGCCCTTGACTTTTGTATGAAAGCTCCTGGAGAAAAGCATTCCTGTACCGATCCTACTGGGTTATAATGTCCAAGATGCCTTTAATCCCATTCCACAGAAGAGTAAACTGAGGTGTGGAACTCCTAGAGCTGGCAACGTGACAGAGCTGGGACACAAAGCTGGCTCTGCCAAACCTCTGTTCTGCGGCTCCTGAGCTGAGCAGGGAAGAGTTCCTGGATTCACGGGCAGTGCCATGAGCATTCCATGTGGCTGGAAGGGGAGAGTGGTCTCTCAAAGTGTCGGGAAAATGGTAATAGAGTAGAAGTAAGTAAGGGGCAGACACCAGCCAAGGAAAACTCACAACCAGTCCAGTGACAGTGACCACACTTCAGTGGTCACGGCTCAGCCACACCCAGCATGATGAGCAGCCCTGACACACTTGGACCTCCTCTGCCCAGCCCCGTGAGGCAGGCACCTTCACAAAGGCAAAGCTCCTTTGTGTCTAAGAGCAAATGTGTTCCAAGTTCCAAGCTATCAACACACAACTGACCCACTGAAACATCACCGGGCTCTAAACTGACAACTGCCCAAATCTCTCTCTCCAGCCTATAAAGGGACATTGTTGCACAGCTGCTTGATTTTTGTTACTAAGCACTAACCCCTTTGCTTTGTATTGCTATAAATCATTTTCCTTTGGGTGAATATTCAGTTACAAAGTTCAAATGCTTTGCAACTTGTGTGTGTGTGTGTGTGTGTGTGTGTGTGTGCGTGCGCGCACATGGGCACACACATACACAATTGGAAACTGAATCGGGGGCATCCTACCTCTGAGCTACACCCCAGCCCAGGGCCTCACTAAGTTGCTGAGGTTAGCCTCAAATATGTTTCACCCTTTCAAGTACTGGAATTACAGGTGCACACCACCATGCCCAGCTTCAAATGCCTTGCCACTTTAAATATTGATACTATTTTTAAATTTCCATCGTCTCATCTCTAATTGACTTATATCACCCATTATGCTAAAAGCAATGGGGGGGGGAGGTTAAAACACTATCCCCTAAAAGAAAGTTCCTGTCTGAAATGATGGTGCATTGATACTTCATTTTTATCTCCATTTCATTCTTTGTACAGGAGCAATTAGACTGGTAGCACTACAATACAAGCTGTGTTTTAAATGGCCCCTTGAGGAAGGGCAAGCTCAGTGGTAACTCCTGAAGCAGCTCTGTGTGTGTGTGTGTGTGTGTGTGTGTGTGTGTGTGTGTGTGTGTTTGTGCGGCCTTGCAGCTCCTGATGGCAGACTTGGTGACTCAGTGGACAGAGAGGTTTTGCTACAGTCCTAACGCATCCTTGTTTATTGCAAATTCCATTTATTATTCGAAGGCTGTGTCTGTACAATAGAATAACCTGGAAAGCTTTTGTAAAAATGATTCCTAAGCCCCAGCCTGGAATATTCAAGGGTGGAGCCCTGGATGTATATTTAACAAGCACCCAGGTGTGTGTCTTATGGAATCAGGCTTGGGAATTGCAATCTGAATATACAAAAGGGAATGGAACAAAGACAATGCACAGCTCCGACAATTGGTGAAAAGCACTACCTTGTCTGGGTTCAATGATGGAAGAAATATATTAAGTGGCATACCACCTGCCTCTAGGCTGTCACTGTGGTAGGCAGGAGGCAGGCACAGAAAAGAGACAGGAGTCAGGATTCTGCTCTAGAGAAGGTTTAAACCAGGCCAGGTCCCTTGTGCCAAGACTCATCTGGCTGGTCTGGAGACATTAACACACTGTTAAGACATGTGGCGGATGGCCTGGGATAAACAGTAACTCTTAGTTCTGCCTAAGTCTGACCTCTAAGGTAGATGAGCTTTTCCACTGCAAATTTATTTTCTCTCTCTGTTGTGGGCAAATGTGGCTTGTGTTTGCACTGGGGGCTGGGGGAGTTGAGCAGGTTCTTATTGAAAAGTAACAACACTGCTTTTTACGAGAGAAATTTTAATCTAAAACACATTTCAAAACTACATAAGAATGTCAGGGAGACAAGAGAGGCTCGATAATTTGTCAATCGCATTCGCTGAGAATACAATTATAAAAAAATGAACTGTAATGATATAATAGATCTTTTTGTGTTACTTAAAGACTATGCAGTAAAAGAGTAGGGTGTTATGCATAGGAAGAATATGGCAATAAACACATCTGAAAGAGTCCCATGAGCATGTGAGGTGGTGGGCACCCTCGCTTTCGCTCCGCCCCAGAACAGAGGCCACATAGAGATCTCTGTGCAGCGGACTCAAACCTGCCTTCAGCACTCTGATGAGCTATCTGACCTTGAGGGAGCCACTGAAGCTCACAGGCCCTCTCTCTAAAGAATGGTGTGAAGATTAGAGCTAATACTGCAAAGCACACAGCACGGGGTCTGCCACAAGGTGGCCGCTGAATCTATGGCAGCTATTTGCTGGTTCTTCTTTATCATTGTTACTGGTAAGGGTAGTTTAGGGAAGAGAGGCTCAGAAAGACCTCAAGTTAAACTGCGATGTAGGACAAAAACCGTCTTCACAGATGTGTGTGTGTGTGTGTGTGTGTGTACATATATTATTGGTGCATTGTAATTGTACATGATAGTGAGATCCACACTGATGCATTCATACCTGCACGTAACATTATTGGGTCTGTTTCCTTCCCTATATCTCCCTTTCCCTCACCTCCTTCCTATCTTTATAGATTTCACAGAAGGTGAACTCAATATACACTTCATTTTCCAGGGGTGATTTGAAGCCCCTCACCCCGTGTCCAGCCTGGCAACCAGACTCCCTGTACACTGCCCAGATGCTCTGAGCAGATTGCCGACCTTTGACTCCAGTAGCACCTTCCAGACTAAAGTGGTTTAAGCCTCTGCTGTCTGGGAATCAGGCAAGCTAGTCTTTCTGCTCAAGCTCAATAGTGTATAAAGTCACCCTCCCAGCACCCTAAGCTGCAGTCTCTGCTGCAATTTTAATATGATCAAGAAGTAATGAAAAATAAACTTTAATCAAATTTAATCCCTTCTATTAATAAAGACCACTGTGATTTCCCTTGATTTGTTTACAGCTCTTCTCCCACTTTTTCGTAGATGGAATATGCTGTCATTTTTCTGCAGGAGATGGTGTCAGGGACTGGAATTTCCAAGATACTATTATAATCGTTACAGAGGAAATGTGGTCCATTATTTAATAAGTGTAACAATGAAAATCGGCCTTGCTTGGAATCATTGAGGACTTAGAGAAAGCCAGTTTCATCAGACCTCTTTTTCAAATGCCAAACTACCCACTTACAAAAAGTCATCGATTCAGAAAAACATTATCAGGAAGTTACTACCCAACTATGCCTTGGACTTTCAAGGGTTGCATCCTATTTTGCTTTAATCATATTGCTTAAGATTTTAAAAGTTGTATGATTAGAAGGCTGATTTAATTAGAGTACTAATAGAAATGGCAAACATTACGTATGCTCGCATATTGCCGAAACCTTTTTCAATTATATCTGAGGTGCCACAAGTGTGCTGGCTAATGCTAAGCATTTGGGCCTTTAATGACAGAAAGCCTCAAGCAATCTGCACACACTTTTATGACACACATTAAATATACATTCAAACTACTGCTGAGAAATTTAACAGAAGTGTTGATTCATGCTCTTTTGCCAGACCTGGAGTAATCCAGCTGTCAGTAAATGTGTCTTACATTGACTTTAATGCTGTAGTGAAAACCAGATGAACATACAGAAATAATGGGGACATTTTTTTCTTTTTCTTTTTTTAAACTCAAAGTATTATACCTCATCACTCTTGTATTTTTAGGTAAGTTACCATCCAAGGCAAGCTCTTTAAAAATAAACAGTTGTCATCAGGAGCTATGCCAAAGAGGGAAAAAAGCCACAGTTTCTCATACGTAATGGGCTTTAAGAGAGCTACAAGAGTAAATGTGAATTATAATTTTTGACATATCTTATGCCTCTCCAATTTACAGTCTGAAGAACACACCGTGGGTCGTTACTGTACAGATGGAGACTTAGCTATGGTGCTGTTCATTCCTGCTTGGCTGGATTTAGAAGACGACTCAAAACCGGAGATCTGTGGCTTATAGTAGAGCACAGAGTTGCTGCCCCATACTGGCAACCAAGGAAGCCACGCTGGGGTCAAGGAGATGGTCAAGTGCTTACAGTCTAAGGAACTAAAATGGTTGGGAAGAGACGCCTCCCAGCAGGGCTTGGGAAGGTGACAGAACAGCCTTGCCATGCCTCACTCCCCACTGGCTCCTTGCTTCTTCCTCCGTAGCCTAAAGGAGGCAAAGGAGAAAGCAGGAGGCATCCTCTTCTGTCCTCTTCCTCCTGCAAGGGTAGCTATGGTTCTTCTTTCCTCTCTCCCTGGAATCATAATCTTCTACCCACCCCTACCCAAGACAAGGGAAAGGTGTTCATCCAAGAGAATTACTTTGGAAGAGCCTCTTAAAAGGGAACCTGATATCCCGGTTTCCAATTAAATGATGGCTGGCTTGTTGACTAGCCCTGAGCCTACTTGAGCAGAAGAGTGAATTGGAAAGAAACAGTAGGACAAAGAAAGATGGCAGCCAGCTAAGTGAGGTGAGGATGAGCAAGCATCCCTTGTGTCAAGTGATCCTCAGTCCCCTTACCAGGATCCTATCCCAAAGGGCAGCCTGAAGGGAAAGGAGCTCAGAAGGAAGAGCTGCACCCCCAGGGTGGGGCTGAGGGGTGGTTAGATGAAGGACAGCTGACACTTGATCTCCCACATTTGGGAGAGGAAGTCTGAAGGGTTCTGCAAAACCCTCCCCATTAGGTACCACGAGAAGGCCAGTATTTGGATGCATCACCTGGCAGTCAGGTACCCATCACCTTGTCAGAGGTGACTACAGAGAGAGAACAGCCATAGCCAGTTGTATGAGAGACACTTGGCTCTTTCTCCTCACTCTAAAATACAGGAAGAGATGAAGAATGAGACAAAGGAAAGGATAAGTGTCCCAGACTTAGAGCACATTCTGTTCAACTTCTCCAAGGTATGGGCGAGAAAGATGGAAATAGTGGGCCACAGCCAGACATGGTGGCACACACCTGCAATCCCAGTACTTGGGAAGCTGGGACAGCAGGATCGCAGGTTTGAGGCCAGCCTCAGCAACTTAGTGAGGTCCTCAAACAACTCAGCGAGACCCTGCTTTAAATTAAAAAAAAAAAAAAAAAGATTGGGGATGTAGCTCAGAGGTGGAAAGACTCTGGGTACAATCCCCAGTATAAAAAATAAAGGTGGGTCTCAACTTCCAACGTTCCCACTCCAAGTCTCTTTCCATCTAAGCAGGCAAATGCTGGAGCAAGGCAGAAAAGAGATTTACAAAGAATACAGGACTGGTATTGTTGAACTTGGACTTGACAACCCCAAGTTCTTTCTAATTAATGAAAACAGGATTCCATCAAAGATGTTCAATTTAACAAGTCTTTTCTAAGGATCTATCATGTGCTGGGCACTGGGATGGCAATGACGCCAATGAATGGAACAGGGACCTCAGCCTTCCTGCAAGAGCGAAGAAGGACGATTTAACACAGCACAGTTAATACCATGCGTGGAGAAATATAAAACCCCTGAATTGCTCCCAGGTTCCAGCCAGTGGATACACCAGCATCAACACCTTTCAAAGATTAAACAATTGGTTTCTGAAACTTTTGCTCTTATGAAAAACATTTCCTTCTGCAAAAGGACCTGCATATTGAAGAAGAGACAAGATCTGAAGGCTAGCTGGTGGCACCCAAGAAATGATTAACTCAGAGAGATACTAAGGGCACTCAAAACAGACTAGAGGGAACAAACAAGGGCTTCAGATCTGCTGTAAATTATACTCAGGAAAGTACTACTGTTTTCTAAATAGGTCCTCTTAGGGAAAAAGAAAAAGATATCATTTATACATTAAATAGGTCTATACTTGTAGACACCTCTAAAATCTTTGAAGACCACCCAACACTATATATCTTTTTCTCATCCTTTCTTTCTCTCTCCCTTCCTAGTTTCCTATTTGATTCTACCTTCTAGGGAAGGAGTTGCTCATCTGAAAGATCAGGAGGGCCTAAGAATCAGGACACTCACAAAGCCCAACCAAGTCAACAGGCACCTCTGGGTTCTGAGGGGTGATCACTTAGATTCTGCAGGAAGCTCTGCTCCCCACTCTCCTGTCTGAAAGGCGTCCTTGCCATTCTCCTCCAGAGCTGGCTCCTGGCTGGAGTGCCTGGTTTTCTCCTAAGTCTGGTGTTTGCTTCTTCACTGATTCCATCTGAGGTTCAGTTGTCTGGGCCCAGCTTCATCTCCCCAGGATCCTACCAGCAGTCTAAGAAGTGTGTCAGTACCCACTGTGACTGCAGCAATGCCGAGCAGGCTGCGGTGCTCCCGATGAGCCTGGTGCTAGCTTTACTCACCACAGATTCTGACATCTGAATACAGATGTCCTCCTTTGAGGCCCTGGTTTTTGGCTGTTTACAAAGCAGAGTGACACAGACAGTGATCATTATTTTTAAATGGTTGAACACTAAAATAGATAAGGACAGTCAAGGGTGGTGGCACACAACTGTAATTTTAGTACTTGGGAGGCTGAGACAGGAGGATCATAGGTTTGAGGCCAGAAACTTATTGAGATCCTCAGCAACTTAGCAAAACTTTTTTTAATGTGCTTTTTTTTTTTTTTTTTGCGGTACTGGGGATTGAACTTAGGGGCATTCTACCTCCGAGCTATACCCCCAGCCCTATTTTTTATTCTTTATTTTGAAACTGAGTCTCACTAAGTTGTGGAGTGCCTCACTAGGTAGCGGAGGCTGGCCGCGAACCCGGATCCTCCAGTCTCAGCCTCCCGAATGCTGGGATTACAAGCGTGCGCCACCACGCCCAGCTTTTATTGGTGCATTATGGTCTCATGTCACAATATAAATCACGTTGACATTGACATATATGCACACAGCACTTGGTGCCCCACCCCCGGCCCCCCATAGAGAGTACTGAGATTGACATTGGGATTTTCACATATGTACACACAGTTGATGTTAGTATTTCCAATAATGAACCTCAGTTTTCTCCCTTCCCTTCCCTTCTACTACTTCCCTGGTTCTACTGAGGTTTCTCCTCCATTATCTGGAGCCCCTCTGGTATCCCAGTTATGCCCTAGCTTTCGCATATTAAAGAAAATGTATGTCCCTTCACTTTCTGTGAATGCTTAATCTCACTTAACATAATGTTCTCCAGGTCCTTCCGTTTTCTTGCAAATGACACTATTTTATTCTTCTGTATTGCTGAGTAGAATTCCATTGTATGTATTTCCTGTAGTTTTGTAATCTATTCATCTGTTGATGGACACTGGGGCTGGTTCCATAATTTGGCTCTTGTGAATTGTGCTGCTATAAACATGGGTATGCATATATTACTGTAGTTCTCTGGTTTCAACCTCTTTGGAAAGATACCCAGGAGTGGAAGAGCTGGATGATATGGTGGATCCATCCCTAGTTTTCTAAGGAATCTCCACAGCAGCTGAACTAGTTTGCAATCCCACCAACAGTATAGAAGAGTTCCTATTTCCCCAGATCCTCTCCAACATTTATTGTTATTTGACTTCTTGATGATTGCCATTCTGATTGGAGTTAGATGGAATCTCAGTGTAGTTTTGATTTGCATCTCCCTAATTGCTAATGATGTTGAACATTGTTTCATGTATCTATTGGCCATTTGTATCTCTTCCTTTGTAAAGTGTCTACTCAATTCAGTTGCCCATTTCTTGATTGGGTTATTTGTTTTTTTAGTGTAAAGTCTTTTAAGTTCTTTGTCTATTCTAGATATTAATCCTCTTGTCAGAGGGATAGGTGGTAAAGATCTTCCATTCTGTAGGCTTTCTCTTTAGACTCTTGATGGTTTCCTTTGATGTGCAGAAACTTCTTAGTTTAATGCTGTCCCACTTATGAATTAGCAAGACTTTTTAAAAATAAATTTTTAAAAAAGGGCTGGGGGTGTAGCTTGGAGGTAGAATGCCCCTGGGTTTAAACTTCAGTACCAAAAAAAAAAGAAAGATAAGAACACTTCAACCCTGGAACCTTCCAAGTTTCCTAAATGAGTTCACTCTTCACATTACCCCTTTGCCCCTGGATAAAGTCAGTCTACAGAGTGCTAATGGCCCAGGAAAGTGTCTCCAAACCAACACAGGATTAACACAGCTAATTCAAACACCTAAAACAAAGGACCAACATTGCTCAAAGTCCTTTAGTATAGTTTCTGTAAAATGCCTTTTCTTCCTAAGCCAGTACATTTTCCAAAATGGCACAGTCAAGGCTGACTAATTCTTTTCAGACAACCGAGAGAAAGCTCTAGATTCAATTCTTTTCAGATACTGTGGGACCTAATTAAGTCCAACAGCTACAGCACTAAATGCAAATCTCCATCCTGGAGCAATTTAGTCTAAGTAGCTAAGCCACTTTCATTTTTCTGTCTTCCAACTAACTCCTTCCTCATCATGAATTGAGAATAATAATAATAAAGCAACCCTGGTAAATGTAACCCCAGACAAGGTGCTGGGTTGTGTAGATCTATGGGGCTGACATTAATAAAACTGTGTTTATCTCTAATACATTAAAATAGTATTTTATAGGAAAATTTCAATGTGTAGCACAGAGAGGAGACATGCTGAACCCATTGACATTTAGCTAACGGAATTTTTAATAGAATTGAGCTGGCCTAGGAAGGAAGAAAAATAGAAAAGAAATGCCAGCCAGACGACTCCCTAAAGAATAATTCATTTTGGCTTTACGTGATATTAAATATCAGTTCCTCCACCAAGGTCAGAACCTGCATTAGTCTTAACAAAGAAAATTTTCCCCATCCAGAAACTACATCACAGTGGCCCTTGGGTCAATCCCAAGGTCTAGGACAGTGCTACCAGCCATTCTAACAAAACTGCGACAATTTCCCATGAATGGCGCCATTTTCAATTTCACAGTGCAGATGACAGGAGGGCTTCTGGAACACAAGGACCAGAGGCTGATAAAACAATGTTCAAAGTTTCAGTCTTCTTGGCCAAACCTGACTTCTGGCTTGGTTTCATCTGGTCTGTGGCTATCATGGGCTGTTGTTGTGGGCACACACTCCGCAGCTCTGAAAGCATTTTTCCCTTCCATGGGGCAGGTCAAGAGCCCTCAACTGTGGTCTCTCTACTACGCAGATTTTGGAGGCAGGGGATCTCTCCATCCCTACAGTGGCCAGTCTTCACAGTATCTTCTCTCCCTCTGTCCCAGGGTAGATGGGAGAAAACCTCTACTGTTTTCAATTTCCCCTTTCCCTTTTACCTTCCAAGTCTCTCTCTTCTTCCCATTTTCCTTCTTCTAAAAGTGGTCATAAACAGATGTCTTAACCTTGCCCAGTGTTTTAATGTTTTTCTCTTGATTTCACAATGACTTGAACATTTTATACTTTTTTCCAAAAATGTATTTCTAAAAGAAATAAAACTAAATTGTTGTTGTTGTTGTTGTTTGTGCTCTATAACTGCTAGATTTTGGTATTTTTAAATGCTTGCTATCCTTGACTTGCTTTAAAAATGAAGGTCTTCCCTTTTTTTTCTCCCTTCCTTCTTCCTTCTTTTCTTCCCTCCCTCCCTTCCTCCTTCCATCGATATTTTAATTGCACATTTTCATTCTCTACACCTCAAATGAACACTAAGTTTCAGTATTCAAGCCTCTGCATTATTTTCTATGCATATTGCTTTCTTTTCCATAGATCTATGCGTTTAACAGTTGAGTTCTGAACTCCTTCTTAAATTCCATTCACCAAAACATCTTCATGGAACACTCACAGAGGCCAGGCACTAGGGATTCATTGTTTAATAAGATAAACATTTCCCCTCTTGAAATAAGGTAATAAATAAGTATACAATAGATATGGATAAGACAATTAATAGGTACATAATAAATACACAATATAATCACAGATGATATGCTTACAAGGAAAATGAGAGAATGAGCAAGAGGCCTATTTGAGGTGGGCTTCAGAAAAGGCCTCTCTCCAGGGAGAAATTTTTAAGCTGGGAAAGAGAAGTTCAGGAGAGGGAACAGCAAGCACAAAAGCCTTGAGGCAGGAGGTTTTCTAGGAACCTGAAAAGAATGTGCATGTGCCCAGAACTTGCAAGATTTTTCCAAAGAATTTGGATTTCATTCTTGAGAGCACTAGGAAGTCACCGAAGTACCCTAAGCAGGGGAATAGCATGACCTGATTTTCAAAAAAATTTTTCTTTGTCACTCCGAGAGAATGGGAACCAGATGGGACTTCTTGAGTCCCCTGTCCAGAGCATGTTGGTCAGGATTCAAAGACCAAATTCCTAGTCATACCTTCAATCATACCAACTTGCAGAACCTACAGTCTATCCTCTAAATGATCTCCACTCAAAAGAAAAAAAGAAAAATCCAAAGGACAACATGTGTCTTTATTAACTCAAAGAGTTTTGAAGCCATTTAATCAACATGATTGTGAAATCACAGATCCACTCTGCTTCTAAAAATGTAATAATAATTTCCTACCTGTACATGTTTGTTTGTTTGTTTTCCCCTCCCACATGGTCTTCTTAGAAATCACTAATAAATATTTAACATAATGAATTGTGTACACAAGTTTCCTGAAATACTATCGTGGAATGATGTGGTTATTTTCTAAAAACAAATCAAGGAACACCTTATAAGAAGAAAAAGAGGACTACAAGACACAACGAGTAACTAAAGAACAAGAGTTACCTATTGAGCTTTAGGTAACAAGCAGGGAGCAAATGCAAAGAAAGTTAATCTACTTTGGGAAACAACCAGTAACATAAATCCTCCTTCCTGACCTTTCATCTGATCTAATCAATCACAAAGTTGTAGAGAATCTACTGTTCACCCAGGCTACAATTTACTCCATCTGTCTCGATATAATTCCTTGTGCTCTGCCTTCCCAACTTTCTGATACCCCCTCCCTTGGTTGGGGATGGAACCCAGGGCCTTGCACATGCTAGCCAAGTGTTCTAGAAATACACCATTGCTCCACCTCTGCTTGCCTGTGTCTTTCCTCTCCAAGTCCAGCCCTTGCCACAGCCTGGACACAGAGGCCAGTTTCCCTCAGAAAGGGCCTGGATTGGCTGGAGCCCAGCTCCTCAGTCTTAAAAGCACTCAGGGCTGTAAATGAGATGTTGTCAGGCCACAGAGCAGAACTGGCCCAGCTTAAACTTCTTAAGTCCAAAATAATCATTCCCAGCAAAGGCAGTGGCCTTTTCTGAGACGTTTAATAGGTATAATTGTTAATTACATGAGAATTGTGTGGGCTCATTGAGGTTTTCTGTCCATCCATTGGGACTAAAATAACAGCCAAGTAAAAGCAGAACTGGTCTCCAACACAGACACTGCTGAAGAACGGATGTCTAAAGAAACAAGATTAATGTCCTTTGAGCACAAAAGGAGAATAGAAAGATTTAACATCTTATTTTTAGATTCTAAGTACCTAGATAGCATGATACAAAGGAACGTCACCAAAGTCAAAATGCAAGTGGAAAAATATGACAGAATCTTATTTAAAGAGTAAAATGAAGTGTCAGTGTAAACTCACGATACCTAAAATTGAAGATAACAGGTAATAGTGCATTTTTTAAAATGCCTTCTTCTAATCATTGCTATTAATCACTCTTAAGTCTAACTAGACCAGGAAAATCTTGCAAATGAAAAAGAACAAATGAATACCCTGAGATGTCTCTTTATAATAGCTGTGTATTTCAAAACCTGCCTTCCTTCCCCCCCCCAATTTTAGACACTGTCAAGTAGTTTTTTGTGATGGTAAAAAAATGCGTGATTATTTGACTTTCATAGGCCAGTTTCTTCATATTCTGTTCCAGCAATACACTAAAAGGTAAGAGGTCTCACAGATTTATAACTGGCATGAAATTTACCAGAACTTAAGGTTATTTTTTTTTTTGGGCCAATTTAAAATTTTATACTGCACATAATTTGGTTTTCCTTCAGTATAGCTAGGCAAAGTTGCTAAGCAAATCAATAATTTTCATTATCCTTCAAGTCTGTGATCCACAGAAAGAAATTTCTGGGTGGTCGCCAAAATTTTTGCAGTTATTCTGATTGGGTTCAAGGTAAAAACACCAATAAGACCTTTTCCATGACAAGTAGACAGTCTGAGTTGGGGGAGAAGAGGAGAAGTAGGAGGATGAAAGTACAGGTTCTTTATGTTTTTCAAGTAGTGAAAGGAGGTTATTTATTAATAGTAGTGTACATTAAGCCAAGCACAGTGGCCAATGCCTGTAATTACAGTACTCAGGAGGCTTAGAGAGGAGGATCACAGGTTTGAGGCCAGATTCAGCAGCTTAGCAAGACCTTGTTTGAAAATAAAAAGTTAAAGGGCTGGGGATGTAGCTCGGAGGTAGAATGCCCTTGGGTTCAATCTGCAGGACCTAATAATAATAGTGATGATGATGATGCTGATTATGCTGATGCTGATGATGATGATGAACCTTAGCTAAATCCAAGACATGACATTTGTAAACCATGTTTCCCAGAACATTGTTTGAAGACTCCTTGTAGTGGAAAGGACACTAAATTGGGAAGAATTTATGTCTGAGCACTAGATGCATTTTGGGTCCTCCCTGTAACATTCGTTTTCTCTCTCATAACAGTTTTTGCTTTCTATCAAATAGCTTATGCAGATGAGATGAAATACAAAAGAAAACTGTGTTTAGAGAGCATTGGGAAAAAGTAATGCTGCCCTAATTTTGTAATATGTTGTTGGCACATGAACTATTGAGGCCAATTTGCAGAGAGAAACATATAATTTATGCACACTCTACTCATACTCAAAAGGATTAGAGGTATAAGAGATGGAATTCAGATTACAGGGCATACTCACTTGAACTTAACCAAATATAGAAAATTTAATCTTTGATATACCTAAAGAGACATTTATAAACAGTTTTCTATGAAATCTCACATTGTTTAAAAAAAAAAAAGTTGTAGCCATAATACCATAATACTAGATACTAATCTGCTTTTGGGCTCATTTCCCAAAACACAATGATACCTTTTCAAAAAGGCCAGGAATGCATAACAGGAGCCTGGTGAATAATTTCACCGTATGGTGCCAGTGGGCAGTGGGCAGGAGGGATGAGAGGTGCCGCACACTTTGCCAGGCTTGTTCGGGGTCAGCTTCCCTGATACTTTCTTGAAAAATATCTTTATAGATTGGTCTTGCTCTTTTTTTTTTTTTTTTTGCGGTACTGGGGGTTGAACTCAGGGGCATTCTACCTCCGAGCTATCCCCCCAGCCCTATTTTTTATTCTTTTATTTTGAAACCGGGTCTCACTAAGTTGCGGAGTGCCTCACTTAGGTAGCTGAGGCTGGCCGCGAACCCGGATCCTCCGGTCTCAGCCTCCCGAATGCTGGGATTACAAGCGTGCGCCACCACGCCCGGCTGTTGGTCTTGCTCTTTGAAATGAGCAAACTAATGCTCCATCAGTTGAATCCATAGGGAAAAAGACTCTGTTCCCAGAGTCAGTAAGTTTAAGTAATTCAACACCTACACTGATTCCCATTGGATGCAGATGCAGGCTTGGTTTTGCAGTCTCTTAGTAACAGCTGCCAAATGACTCTCCTGGCTCTGGAGTAAGGTCTACACTACCTGCCGGGCTGTCCTTTCTGCTAAGTGGCTTTGCAGGGCTGGGAAGGTCCCTTCGAAGAAAGGCTATAGCCTTGGAGCCCTGATACTGCCTGTCTACCACCTTGTCTAATAAAAGCACAAGGCACTGAACAGAACAAAACAAAAACATTATTTGCCAATAACACTCAAGCAACAAACTGCCCTTAAGTACCTTCATGAAAGGTGCTGTGCTAAGTACTACAAATGACACAAGCAAGTGTGAAACAGTCCTCTCTGTCAAAAACCTCACTACCTGAAAAGGTGGAGGATGTGATCGGATAGCAACTGCATTCGGAACACTTATTAGTCCCATGAATTTTTGCAGAATCTGTTTCCACTTTAGATATGGGTCACGTTAAGCAGATCCGTATCTACCAGGAACTAGAGAAGTCAGTTTAAATTTACGAGGGGAAGAATCTCTCACTCTCTCAGAAGAACAATTTCTCTCCCAAAGTGATCTATGTAGTAAACTCTATTCCCCAAAATAGTTAAGATGGTGAACTTTATGTTCTGTGGTTTTTACCACAATGAGAGAGAGAGAGAGAGAGAGAGAGAGAGAGAGAGAGAGAGAGAGAGAGAGAGAGAGAGAGAGATATTTTGGTTGATTCTACCATTTAGATGGGCAGAATCTCCAAGCTAAAATTTGGCCAGATTTTTATTTTTGTTATTTGTTTTAAACAAAAACTGCTTCTCAACTAGCCCATGCAAATAAAGCCTTCTTCAGAGCATTCATAAAATGGCAGGAGACCCAAGAATACGTGCGTAACAGGGATCTCATTGTTGCGGTTTCTTCGTTCTTCTGTTCTCATTTCTAGAACAATGTGGAAATTCATTTTGTTAGCTGGCTAATGATAG
The DNA here is from genome assembly GCA_004027655.1 of Graphiurus murinus. NCBI lineage: Eukaryota > Metazoa > Chordata > Mammalia > Rodentia > Gliridae > Graphiurus > Graphiurus murinus. The sequence goes on along the minus strand of PVLC010000173.1, from coordinate 178,160 downwards.
AATCCATTAGTCCTGACTTTCTGGTCACCCGGGTCCCTTACGGAATCTAAGACATGGCTGGCGTCCTTGGCAGTCGGATGACAGAGTATCCTCTTTCTTGGTACTCTCTGTGGATGCTCAAAAAATTGTGAAAACTGGAACTGTTGGTAGCCCTTTCATTAACACTGAATTGGAAATGAGGCAGCTCACATGATGGTAACTCTTTGCTGGCATATTTTAAATCTTTAACAGAAATATGGAGGCCAACGGTGTTGGTCCAACTTTTGGCCACTGATAATATTAGCATCATAGTAAAACTTTATTTGGACAGTCTCTATTTCCAACCTAATTTGTATGTTTTATGATGGATATCTGGATTAAGGTAACTTTTTTGTTTGTACTCCCTCTGTACTTCAGCTGGGTGATGAAGGCAATGAGCAAAAAGCTGAGATAATACCAACAGAAGCTCCGAAGGCACTGGTTGTCACCCCACCTGTACTCCCTATCGCCACCCTTCCAGAACGAGGCTGGCTCTCCAGGGGCTGCCTCTTTTCATTTATGCTTATCATTTGTGTCTCCTGAAAAGGAACCCAAGATTTATAACTATCTTTTCTGAATTCCCTACCACAACAGGGAGACCTTGGTAAGCTGGGTACAATTTCCCAAGAATTCGAGTAAGATTTTTTTATTACTTTTCTTATGGGGAGAAGGAACTTGTCTTAATTTACTGTGGGTATTTATTTATGTATTGGTTTTGTTTTTGATATTTGCACCACAGTTGCATTTTAACACAACATTAAAATGCAAGCTCCAGGAGGCAAGAACATTATTTAGATCCCTGTTGATTCTCCAGCCTTAAGCAGTCAAGAAACACCTTTTGTTGGATGACTGACTGACTGACTGACTGACTGACTGACTGACTGACAATGATGTCTTCAACAGAGAAACCTGCCACACTTCCCAGGTAGATCCTTTGCTACAGGGTAGCTGGTGCCCAAGATGCTCCCTGAGCCCTGTGGCTTCAGTCTTCCACCAGGGGGAGCAGGGACGCCACCCCAATGCAGGGGACCCTGATAGGTTCCTGAAATGGAAAATCAAAGCCCCTGAGACTAGGGGAAAAAAAAAAAAAAAAAGAACTGAAATAAAAACCACAGGGAAGAAAAAACTGTGGAACAACTGTAATCAATGAAATGGCTACATGAAGCCAAAATAGGCCTTTTTTGCTGCTGTTGTTTAAATATCTGGGGCTTGAGAGACAGTTGGGCATCCTCTGCCCTGGGAGCTACACCTTCTAGGGCTGCCTGTCTCCTGGTTACTAACGTGTGTTCCCCTTGGCACAACCCAGCTCCTCTTCAAAGCAGAAGGGAGAGTGGCCGCAGCCAAGCCACTCTGCAATTCCCCGCCGCCATGCTCTGCACAGTTCTATTTACGTCTGTGACTCTGAGGAACAGATCAGTCAGTTACAGGGGTTGTTTCTGGCCTTGGCACGAGTGGTTAGGATGACTTCATTCTGAACTCCAGGCTGTGATTCTACCTAAGGACAAATAATTCTCCACAAAACCACCATCAAATCACACCAGGCAGCAGTTTAAGAGTCAAGGTCTCTGCTTCCTCTTCAGACACACTGAAACCTAAAAAGGGCAGAGCTTGGAGCACTGGGCACCGAAACATGTGGCCAACTCAAAAACAGCCTGTAGCCCTTTCTGAGCCTCTCAGCATGTATCCAGAAGCGTGGCTTTGCAGTGCACAGCAATAGGCAGGGCAGTTCGAAAGGACAGATGTGGGTGACTCGTTTTCCTCTCAGATCATCTCCATAGGTCATGTCCATTAGGAGGCTGATTGCAAAGCCTCAGGTGGCGCACGCTTGTAATCCCAGCATTCGGCAGGCTGAGACCAGAGGATCCGGGTTCCCGGCCAGCCTCAGCTACCTAGTGAGGCGCTCCGCAACTTAGTGAGACTCGGTTTCAAAATAAAGAATAAAAAATAGGGCTGCGGGTATAGCTCGGAGGTAGAATGCCCCTGAGTTCAATCCCCAGTACCGAAAAAAAAAAAAAAAAAGGAAGATAATCCAAGAGAAGATTTCAAGTGCATCTTGATTGAAAAAAAAAAAATAGACCCATCTCACACTAAAGGAGCAAGACATAAGTTTCATTTAGCTAATGAAGCTTTGGAGAGTAAATTATCCTTCCAAGGCTGCTGAAACCACCACCACCAACAAAAGACTCTCCATTTCCTATGTGGTTCCACCCTATCAAGAGTTAGATGGAACTTGCCAGTTCAGGGAAAAGAAACCTGATGTAAGACATTCCTGGGAGCTACTCATGGAATGTAACTTGCTGAGCTGTCATGAGTTAGAACATTCCAAGGGGTAGACCTAGAAATATTTCAAGTTTAAGATCAGAGCAAATGTAATATTATATATAACACCAGGGAGAAACAAAGTCAACAAATTCAAATAAACAAGGATGAGTTCCTACAGGGCGAGATAACTACTGTATTTTCTTAAAATTGCCTAGTGTGTCTTGCCCAGTCCATAGAATGTGGTCAACAGGGATTAATAGTATTTAATTTGCCCCTGATCCCCCCAAAATCACCCCTGGGCTTCTTTAAAAAGAAATCAGAGGCTAAGATCCTTTCTGCAAAGCTGCCACTAGAACACAAGATAGCAATACAAATCACAGTAGATAACTGAACCCACTTAAACTCTAAAAGGTTTTCCAAAAATTGGGGGACTTTGCATGTAAAGAAGGCAGCTTCCTATTCTAATCTCACTCTTCCAAGCAGAAAGCTTTTCATGAAAGCCTAAAACAAAATAAAACGACAACAACAACAATAGCAAAACCCGCTCAGGAGAGGCAGAGGCAAAAAATGTGTTAACATTTTGGGGATGGGAGGGGTACTAGGGATTGAAGCAGGGCTGTTTTGCATTGGAGTTACAACCCTAGTCCTTTTTATTTGTTTTACTTTGAAGCAGTGCCTCTCTAAATTGCTGAAGGTCTCACTAAGTTGCTAAGTCCGTCCTTAAACCTGCGATCCTCCTGTCTTAGCCTCCCAAGCGCTAGGATTACAAGTATGGGCCACCATGCCCAGCTGAGAATATGTTAACTTTTGAAGGAAGAGAAATGGCTGGACACATTCAGTGAGACCTCTGAAGAAGCACTTACAAGTCTGTGGAGAAATCTTTTGCTACATAATGGTAAACAATGAGCCTTGTCAAATTTTTCTTATTTTTCATCATAGGAAACGTTAAGTGTCACAATATTTCAAGCATGCAACATGAATGGAAAGCAAGGCGGCACAGTGACTTCATGACAATGGTAAATCAAGTGCTCTGTCTGGCAGGAAAAATGTCATTAGCCTGGGAAGTGATCTAGCTGATGTCATTTTTGAAACAGAGGTGATATGTCTATTTAAATTTATGAGGAAAAACAATCGATTTTATTTTCTGCCATCTACTTTCGGAGGTCAAAACGAAAATATTTATGGTGCCTTTTGAAAGAAACAACATTCATTATACTTCCCAAAAAGTAAGTTTCAAATAGAGTAAATATTTCCATTGGTGACACATGAAAAACAAAATTTGTTCTTGAGCATCAGGTTATGGAAGACTGACATCAGCCCAAATAGAGCATTAAGGTAGAAACAGCCTCCTGTTCCTGCTCAGGTACATGGGCTGCTCCTGCCCTACCTACACATCCAATTCAAGGTCAAGGAAAATGTCCTGAAAAGTCTTCAGCTGCCTAATAACTAGCAGTCCAACAACAGAATGTCCCCAAAGAGGTTATGAGGCAGTTTACCAGCTTCACTATTTTTTAATCAAAACAACTGTGCTCCAGGAGAAAGATTTTCTTTCTTGCCTGGTAAACATGCCCAGGGAAACTTAAAGGCAAGAGTTGCTAATGGAAAATTCCATCAAAAGCTAATTTAAATTAATAAGTTTATTCAAATAATCATGCTAATTTTTAATAACAGAGATGAATGATTACTGATTAGAAAGGATGCTTCTGGTACATTTTTGAGTGAAAAAATAGGCTACAAGACATAACAGAGTATCAACTATTTTTCGAAATGGGTATGTATAGTGGATATGCATAGGAAAATGTGTGAAAGGCTGTATAAGGTGCTAATATCAGCTACCTTTTCAGTCATATTTTCTAAGTAATAATTTCTGAACAGTAAAATTCATTTGTGTGTGTGTGTGTGTGTGTGTGTGAGAGAGAGAGAGAGAGAGAGAGAGAGAGAGAGAGAGAGAGAGAGAGAGAGAGAGACAGGGATTAAACTCAGGAGCATTCTGTCTCTGAGCTACACACTAGCCCTATTTTCTATTCTTTATTTTGAAACAGGGTCTCACTAAGTTGCAGAGGGCCCAAGGAGCTGAGACTGGCCTTGAACCTGTGATCCTCCTGTCTCAGCCTCCCAAGTACTGGGATTACAAGCATGTGCCACCAGGCCTGGCTTTAAAATTCACTTTTTGTATGTAGTCCAGAGTTCCGGCAAACGTAAACTGCCATATAAGCCTCATCACACTCAAGATACAAATGTGCCTGTCACTCCGGAATGATCCTTCTGTCCTTCTGTAGTATAGCCCTCTCCTACCCCCACGCCTGGCTACAGATCATCTGTTGCTTAATTGCCCATTCTAGAGTGTCACTTAAATGGCATCATACAGTAAGTAGCCTTTTGATTAAACTGGCTTTTTTTTCCTTTAAGATATGAGATTATAGATCATGATCATTTTATATTTTCTAATGTTCCATTATAAACATTACTTTTGCTTGCAATTTGGAAAAACAAAAGTAAAAAAAAACTAATTATGACAAGCCACTATGGGAAATAGTGTGCTAGCTACTAGCTGTGGGACACTGGGCAGGTTATTACCTTCTAGCTTTGATGGCCTCATTTTTAAGATAGGGGTTAAAGTAGTGTCCATCTAGCTCATAAAGTTGTTATGAAGCTAAGATGACACTATAGATGTATGTGGATAACTGTAACTTGGTAAAATTCAGCATTAAAATTACATTTATTTATTTGACTACTTTTATTACTATTACTATTATCATTTCAGAAGCCTTGAGAGGTGTCCCTATACGAAAAACATTCTAGGCCCAGCAAAAGACTATGCAGAGAAGGGTCACAGGAAATGGAATGGCAAAGAGGGGAAGAGGGAAAGGAAGGTGTGTCCCTGACATGGAGGCATGTCACAGGTTCATGTTCTAACTCTCTAAACTCTAGACATTTCACCTTAGAAAACATAAAAGTCCTGATTCTTCAAAACAAAGTTCTCATGATTTTGGCATAATTTCTTTTTTTTTTTTTTTTTTTTTGTGGTACTGGGAAGTGAACTCAGGGGCATTCTACCCCCGAGCTACACCCCCAGCCCTACTTTTTATTCTTTATTTTGAAACCGAGTCTCACTAAGTTGCGGAGTGCCTCACTAGGTAGCTGAGGTTGGCCGCGAACCCGGATCCTCTGGTCTCAGCCTCCTGAATGCTGGGATTACAAGCGTGCGCCACCACGCCCGGCTGATTTTGGCATAATTTCTGAGTGAATTTAAATACCAGTAGTTTCTAGGAATATTGAAAGAGATAGCTCATTACTCCTGGGACCTTAAGAAATAAAATAGCAAAGACCAGCCACCCTTACGACTTTAATCAATATTTTCTCACTGTTTAGAGCCCAGAGATCGTTTAATGGGAATATACATTTGTATTTATTTAACTATCTTCCAATGGCCCAAATCCTTTAGCCTTTCTTTACCTCATGGTGTGGCATGAATTTAGGTAGACAATTATAAAGCTGGGAGTCTAAACAAGAACATAACATGTAAGCTCAGTGTTTGAAGAGAACAAGCAATTGTAGATGTCCATCTCTGCAAGGTTTTTGGTTATCAGACTCTGGGTGAGATATATATATATATCCCACCTTTGTCTTCCCAAGTCTATAATACATGCCAGGAAGCGAATAAATATGTCTCTGCTGAGAAGTTCCCAAATGTTGTGACTAAAATAGCATATCTCATTTAAATTTCAACCTTAGGATGAATTCATAATTCACCGAACTGATCCAGGCTTTTTATAATAAATGGCAATTTAATTAAAAACATGTCTGCTCTCTTTGGCCAAATATATACATATATTAAAAGCAGAAAGCATTGGCTTTGCGCACTTTTGGCCAAAAAATAATTATAACCACATTACAGCTAAGTTCATTTATATGCATTCATATGTGTGTCTCTATGTGTCTGCATGTGTGAATCTATATAAAATATTCATGGACCACAGATTATTGTGATATCTAAGTGACCAAGGAATAATCTCTCAGACTTCAAGTCCAGTCTGCCAGACGCTGTACAACATGGATGGTCCCTTTGACTGAAAAGTATCATTATCTCTACCTTCCACCCACCATTCAAGACACAGCTCAAAATCCACTTCTTCACCAGGCCCCTTTCCACTTTCCATACACCATAAACAATAACTTTCCTTTCTACCTTGGATTTGTAATTTATATAAATTTTTTCTCCCTATAACAAAAGCCTCCTTGAGAGTAGGGTGATGGGTGTTAAATTCCCTCTGCCTCCAGTACCAAGCAGAATTTTGTATACAATTAGGGATCAATATAAATTTTCAGAATGATATAAATGAATATTTTATTCCACATAATGTAATCGTTAATTTTTGCCCTCATAAGATAGCAGTAGCTATCAGGATAAAAAATAGGACTCAGGAACATGGCTCTCGCAATATTCTAAACTTTCAACTCCTGCCCATTCCAGGCCCCTCTTAAAACCTTGTTTAAACACTTCAATGGACACATCAGATAGTCCACTGGCTCTGTGGACTGACCAGTGAAACAGAAACATGCGCTGAGGGCTTAAGAAGAAACTTATCTGGGCTAGGACAGAGGACTTAAGTTGGGATTTATGATCTCATGAAGAAGTGATTTATCTTCCATATGCCTTCAGATTAACAAAGAACTTTTAGTCCAGATACGAAAACACTAATGTTCTCAGGGATCAAAACCGGCTTCTGACTTTAATCAATTTAAGCCTGCAGGGGACACAAGTCAAGAGAGGGACAGACAAACAAAGACACAGACAGACAGACAGACAGACAGACACAGAATGCAAATCAGGTACATGGTAGAAGGAAAACTTCCTCCCCAAATCCGAGACATGAATTATCCAGAACATCAGTGAGCTCTGAACAACATTCATTCCATTATGACCATCTCTCCCCTCTTTTTAATATTTAAGTGAGGGGAAGGGGCATGTGACTCCCTGCAGCACCTGCTCAGGGGTAACCCACATGCACTGACTACCGGATGTGTGGCTTTTTGTAGCTTTGCTCACCTCATCTTCTTATGAGATAAATTCCCACTTATCCCACTGTACAGATGAACATACTGAGGCTTAAATTATTACAAATCATGCGTATTCCAGGGTCCACAGAAAAGCACTCCTCAAGCCAGAGCTTAATTCCTATAATTTAATTTCTTTAAAATCCAATATTAAAATTTGGGGACTTATGGATAATGTTGGTTAATTCATTTGCAATTGACTCACATGAATACAACCTATTTTCTTTCTAACTGCTAAGTGTTTAAGGAGACTTATCTCATCTCCAAATGACCAGAGAATTTTCAGAAAATTCAAACTTGTGCTGTTACCAATAATCATGTCTGAGAAAAAAAGATAACACAGGTTTAATAACCCGAAAGTTGCAGTCCACTTGGGGACTCCTACCGGGTCATGTCCCTAGGATTAATACTGATGACTCCACTCCCTTAATTCATGCCATTTGGATAACATGAGGTGTGTAATATTTCCAGTTCAGAGGTCTTCTCTTTCTCAAAGTTAAACCTCAAAAGCATTTATGGAATATTTTCTCAAAAAGCCTGGATCTTTGTTCATTTAATTCTTACCACCTAATGACATTAGTACAATGATTCTGCAAGGACCCTCTGCATCACACAGAGATATTAAGTTTCTTGTCTACATGCACACAGGTGGAACTGAAATAACACAAACATTCTTAACTTTAAAACCAATCTGCAGATTGAATGCAATCCTTATAAAAAATATCAATGTCATGCCTCACAGAACTAGAAAAAAAAAAAAAGTCCCAGAATTCATACAGAAGAACAGAAGACCCAGAAGAGAGAGAATAATTTTGAGCAATAAGAATCATACTGGAGGCATCACAATATCAGATTTCAAATTATACTCAGACCTATTAGTAACAAAAAAACAGCATGGTATTGGCATAAAAACAGACACATAGACCAATGGAATAAAACAGAAGATACAGAGACAAATCCTCACACTTACAGCCAGTTGAGTTTTTACAAAGGTGCTAAAAACATAATCTGGAGAAAAGAGAGCCTTTTCAACAAATGGTGTTGGGAAAACTGGATATACATTTGTAGAAGAATGAAATTAGACCCCATCTCTCACCCTGTGTAAAAGTCAACTCAAGATGGATCAAAGACCTAGAAATTAGGCCAGAAATGTTATAATTATTAGAAGAAAATAGAGGACCAACTCTCTAACATATAGGCACTGGTAGATACTTCCTCAATAAGACCCCCAAAGCTCAGGAAATAAGACTGAATCAATAAATGGGATGGAATTAAATTAAAAAGCTTCTGCACGGCAAAGGAAACAATCAAGAGCCTGAAGAGAGCGCCAACTGAGTGGAAGAAACCCATGCTTTCTTAATTACACCATATGACTACACTCCCCTAAGTATTTCTGCCTTCTCTTCGCCTGAGCTCAAATGGTTGTGTCCATCAGCTTCTTTCTAAAACACAATCATTTTCTTAATCCTCACCATCATCATTAAATACTCACAAAATTGAATTGAGAGTTGCACATATCCTAAATAAGAAATCATGGGGTTAAAAAAAAAACAAAAACCTGGTAGAATTCTGATTCCAATTCTGTGACTTGGAAAATCAAAGGGGAGAAGCCACAAGCAACTGTTGCCTGGGCATCTTAGCCCACATCACATCGCTGCCTCTGTTGACAGCCATTTTTACATTTCTCTTTGGGCTTTTTTAGAAACAGATGGGCTACTGACTGAGTATTATCAGTTCCGATTTATGCAGCTGGAGCATCCCAGAACTGCAGAAATAGCAATCTTCTGAATAATTTGTCCTGCCACAAACAACTGCTGCTGCTCCTATAATAATCCCTTCGTTGGCCTAGAGAGCATTCTTCCCATTCCAAGAGCCATGGTTCCATTTATTTTAAACCACAATGTCTTTTTGTATTTCGGTTAGAGAAATGCTTCAAACTTGTGGACCACCTGATCTTTGTTTTGTCTTTCCTAAGACAGATATACCAGATGATAATATTTGAGTTAAAGGATTTTTTTTAATCTTCAGCTGTTACATTGAGAAATCCAAAATGGGAGGGCATTTGGCTGTCGTTCTCTTCTTCCTGGAGGATGAGTGCCTTCACGCACAGGATGACACAGTGAACTGCCCATGTTATGTTCTCTCCTCTTAGACTGTAGGTACAAACTACAAACCTTGTTGACCATATTTTGACCATCATGTCATGCACTCAGAAGTTAACAAAGTGAAGATGTTTGTTGTTTTGGGAAAAATAATTCAAATCTTTGACCGAACATTTTCTTTTTCACTTGAGTATTTTGTAATCACAAAGTACTCATCTGTTAAGTGCAAGTAATATTTAGAAATAACTTAAATCATATTATACAGAATAATAAATTCAACTTATTATCCATAGGACAGGAATTCATTTTTCATATATCATTTTTCTCCAGTGGCAAAGACTAGAATAATTAGTCAAATAAATAAAACATTTTAAAATATATATTCCAAACTGTACAACTCCAAGTATACTGAAAATAGTTTTCAGTGATGACAAAGCCACCTTAATGTGTATTTTTTAGTTTTCAAACATTATTTTTTGTTATAGCTTTATTGAGATATACTGCACATACCAAAAAATTCAGCCTTTAAAAAAAATCAATAGTTTTTAGTATAATCACAGAACTGTGCAACCATCACCACTATCTAGTTTTACAATATTTTCATGATCTCAAATATTCCTATTAACAGTCACTGCCTATTCTCTCTCCCTTGCCTCTGGCAACCACTAGTCTACTTCTCTGTGTAGATTAGCTTATGATGGTCATTTTGTAAAAATGGATATATACAATACATAGTCTTTTGTATCTGGCTTCTTTCACTTCAAATAAAGTTTTTAAGGTTCATCCGTGTTGTGGCAGGATATTGTTACTTTATTCATTTATATGGTCAAATAATATTTCACTGTGTGAATATACACCTCTAATTTACCCATTCATTAGTTAATGGACATTTGGTTTGTTTCTATTCTTTGGCTATTATGAGTAACGCTGCTATGAACATTCTGTACAAAATTTTGCATGGATATACATATAACTTCATTTTTGTTTTGTTTTGGTACTCTACTTCTGAAATACACCTCTAGCCCTCAATATTTTTTATTTTTGAAACAGGGCTTCACTAAGTTATTGAGGGTCTCACTAAGTTGCTAAGGCTGGCCTTGAACCTGTGATCCTCCTGTCTCAACCTCCCATGTACTAGTATTAAAGGCATGTGCCACTGAACCCAGCTTCAAGCACAGCATGTGTTTTTATGAAAACTGTAATCTTTAGCCAGGAAAGAAATATCAATTATTCTATGTCAAAGAAATGAGAAGTCTTAATGGTAAGAACTGTGGGACAGCAAGAGCCATGTGTGTATTCCCAGACATGGGAAGGAGATGGGAGTTCTGCTGCCTGAGCAGCAAAGAGCTGTGACTTCTCTAGGCTTCCTCCAACTGCTCCTGAGCTCTCAGGGACCCTCCAGCCTCCCTTGCTCATATACTCTGTCCACAAGCCTGTTTGAGTCAAATCCTGACATTCTTCTCAGATGACCTCAAAATGTATTCTCGCTAAGGCCTGAAGCAGTCAATAGACAAATCAGATTTTTATTAACATTCCCTTCCACTGTAATACACCCCTTCCTCCAAATGAAAAGAGCTGGATTCAAATAAACAGATAAGTTAATATTTTATTAAAATATTCCTAGGAAAGGACATACCCAGTTAAAATTTACTTTATGTCTATGTTGATTAAATATCAAAAGCATTTTCCAACTGTCTGAAGTACTAGCCAAGGAGGTTACACATTAACTTCTTCACCCTCAAGTAAAATAGTATTACAAGACTCCAGTGCATAAGACTCAATTTATTCCAAAACTAGAAGTTCAAAAGATCAGTAATTACGAGGCTATGTAGGACAAAGGAATGTTTTGCACCCTCCAAATTACCAGGGGTGGTTTGCTAAACTAGTGCCTGAGGACAGTGAGGGATGGCTCCAAATTCGGCTTTGTTCTCATTAGAAAGGATTTCAACAACAGTGAAAGGAGACTGGCCCAACAACACTGCAGGCAACCCCTGGTGTCTTTTCAGGATAGATCTGCATATTGCTAAAAGCAGACCACCAAAAAATCACAGAGATGGGTCACTACACTCACTCAGCACATTTATCATCAGGATCTCTTCCACTGGCAAAATTATAGTATCTGAGTTTCTTATAATGGCGGGGGTTGGGGGGGGGTAGGAACAGCCACAGAAGCAACATCAGATTCTATATGTCTAAACTATTAACCCTTTTTTAGGGCAGTATAAATCACTATTAAGTGTTCTCCTATAAAGAAAACAAACAAACAAACAGAAAACCCTTGGCATTCCCCTCACCTTTCCCCCACAGGAAAAACAAAACAAAACCTAGATAGGGCCCCAACACAAAGTCACAGAACCCACCGCCAAGAGATAATGAGGCCATACTGGGTGTGAGTTTAGAAAGTCGAAAACAGAAGAGATCAGAAGGGAAAGTGTTAGTACAGAGAAGAGAGGAAAGACCTAACCCAGGGCTCCACAAACTATGGGCCCAATCCAATCTGCCACAGCAGCAGCTCTCCAGTTACATGGTGGTGCACACCTGTAATCTCAGTACTTGGGAGGCTGGGATAGTTGGATCACAGGTTCGAGGCCAGTCTAAGCAATCTGGGAAGACTCTGTTTCAAAATAAAAACAGATAAGTAAAAAGAGCTGAGGGTATAGCTCAGAGTTAGAATGCACCTGTCTAGGATCAATCTCCAGTACCTTCCCCCCAAAAAAACCTGAAAAAATTGCTTAAATTATTATAAGAAAATCAAAACAGCTGGATGCAATGATGCATGCCTATAATCCCAATGACTTGGGAGGCTGAGGCAAGAAGATGCAAGCTCAAGACTAACCTCAGCAACTTTGCAAAACCCTGGCTCAAAATAAGTTGAACCCAGGGGCACTCAGAGAGCGCCCCTGCGTTCAATCCCCGTACTGAGAAGAAAATGAATGAATAAATAAATAACAGTAATTCATGGAATGTGAAAATTATATAAAAACCTAATTTCAAATGTCTATAAATAAAGCTTTATTGAAATATACTCCTTTTCATTCGTTTATATATGACTTTGGCGCCCACAAGAGCAGAGTGTAGTAATTCTGACAGGGACCACTTGGACTGTAAAGCCAAAGCTCATCGTTAGCAGACCCTTTACAGAAAAATTTGGGGGAGCCGGGCGTGGTGGCGCACGCTTGTAATCCCAGCATTTAGGAGGCTGAGACCGGAGGATCCGGGTTCTCGGCCAGCCTCAGCTACCTAGTGAGGCACTCCGCAACTTAGTGAGACCTTGTTTCAAAATAAAGAATTAAAAACAGGACTGGGGATGTAGCTCAGAGGTAGAATGTCCCTGAGTTCAATCCCCAAATCCCCAGTACTGCAAAAAAAAAAAAAAAAGAAAGAAAAGAAAAAGAAAAAGAAAAAGTTGGGGGACCTCTTGTCTAACCTCGCGGATGTGTACACTTCATCTCAAGTCTCATAAAAGAGAGCAGCAGCTGGGAGCGATGGCACATGTCTGTAATCCCAGTACTTGGGAGGCTGAGTTGGGAGGGTCACAGGTTAGAGGTCAGCCTCAGCAACTTACTGAGACCCTTGGCAACTTAGCAAGACTCTATTTCAAATAAATAAATAAATAAATAAGCTGGGTATGGTGGCGCACGCTTGTAATCCCAGCATTTGGGAGGCTGAGACCCGAGGATCCGGGTTCATGGCCAGCCTCAGCTACCTAGTGAGGCACTCCGCAACTTAGGGAGACCCTGTTCCAAAATAAAGAATAAAAAATAAGGCTGGGGGTGTAGCTCAGAGGTAGAATGCCCCTGAGTTCCATCGCCAGTACCGCAAAAATAAATAAATAAATAAAATAATAAAAGGGCTGGGAATGTAGCTCAGAGGTAGAATGCCCCTGGGTCCAATCCCTAGTATCAAAGGGAAAAATAGAGAGAAAAAAAGAAGAGCAGCTTATTAATCCATTGTCCCTGGGTAGATGGGTGGGGAGGCACTGTATTTGTGGAGGGAGGTAACTCAGGTGGGATTCTTGCCACAAATGCACAAAAAATAACAGACAAACCAAAGCAAGTTTACCAGGCTGAGAAGTTTTTTTTTTTTTTTAAGCTAACAAATGATGTCTCTTTTTATAAATTTGTTTCAAGCAACACAGCTTATCAAATGAACACAAGAACACACTAGTTGCCCACAAATTAGCATTTAGTACAATTATCTACAAAAGGGACAAGGAATCCATTTACAATTCAAATCTTCTTCACTCCATTTAGCCTGAAACTTTTTTCAAGTAACACACACATCCAGGAACACTAGATAACTACTTCTTATCAATTTGGATGCCATTTTAATCCACCCTTTAATAATGTTGCTGTTGTGTGAGGCGGAGGAGGCACGCAACTAGGGAAACAGAATAACTAATGAATAGAAACTGGAAGCCTAGCAAGCTCCCTGACAATAGCCCAAGTGCTATGATGTAAAGTTTCATTAATTGGATGTGTTAATCAAACGCTCCCTATGTCCTCCTGTTTCCTTAACTCTATCCTGTACTCCCCAATGAATGCAATGCATTGTGTCTTTCAACTAACTCACAAATAACATGCAGAAACATGTGTGGAACCCAATTACACAGGCTAAACGTCGCCCGCTTCACCCGGTTTATTTTGTCTAATAATCAAGCAGATAGGTTTTTGTTCTTATGGGGGAATAAAGGAGACAATTACAGGATTCTAAAGGTTTTCAAGTCCTAGAGGAAGAAAAGACTTGTAATAGCTGATTTTGTGGTAAAGGATTTTGTGCCACGAATCTTAGCTCTGTCCTTCCCCCATTTAAACTGTTAATCTGTAGTTTGCTTTTAATGGTTCCTTTTAGTGCAATAGGAGAATGATGGTCTAACTTTTCATGAAAATTTGCTCATGTTTAAAGTCTTCAGTTTCTTTTTCTTTTATATATTTTTTTAACTCATTCAAAGTAAATACACCAAGGTGCAGAGAGGTACAGATGGCTGGGGAGATTGGGGAAGCCCAGCTGGTAAACCCATGTGTCCAAGAGCCAGGAATCCTAATGACAGTTTCCAATCTGACAGTGACCAGGGTAAACGTCACCTCCGCAGCCTCCATTCCAGCCAAGGGAACTGCAAGGCTCGTGTTCAGCCCAGAGAAGATGCTGACTGAGGATACCCAGGCCTCACCTCATCACCTGAGCAAACGTGATTCCAGGTTTCATGTGGACTGGAACAGCCCTATTTCCTCTGCAGCTGTGATAGGTCAGCCATGCTTCTATGACCACATGTGCACTGAGTGTGGGCACATTTGTGCACAGGTGTGCCCTCCTGTGGATCATAACCGCCAATTTTTGTGTAAGACAAGCCTCATCACATTTACAATTTATTGTTCATGAAAAAAAAAAATCCATCTGGAAAATTAAATAAGGACAGAATAATATTCTTACAGAACTTTTTCACATGACTAGAAATGCAATTATTATTCTCAACATGATGCAAGGGTAGAGTTTATTACAATCTCATGAACAAATAATGAGTTTTCAGAATTAGGAAACAACCACAGTTCTCTTCATTTTTATCAAGTACTAATCTATAGTTGGGGAGAAAAATAAAATAAACATACCAGTGTTCTTAATCAATTTTTAGAAAAGACAAACAGCATACCGTGTAAATAGGCTAATGTATACAAACAAAGGAGAAATACCCAGTGTTTGAAAATCAGCTTACTTACACTGTAAAATAATACAAGTCATTTGGGAAGCAGGTCCTGGGAAAGAGCAAAGCCAATTTCTCCAACAAGGAAAATGATCTCAAAAAGTAACTATGGGACTCAGTGAGTTAACACACCACAGTGCCTGACATTCTGTAAGTATGTCGAGGTGTTAAATAATACTAATTAATAATTAAAATTATTTCTACAGTTTCAATCAAATTTTCTTTAAAAGCATCTTACTTTTTGATCCATTAGGAGATATAAGATACTTTGTTCAATAAGCATAAATCCAGTCAAAGTGAAGAAATTCGATAATCAGAAAGAAAGGGGGGGAAAAACAGGAGAAAGTATGATACTGGGATTTATAAGTAAGAAGCAAGACATAGTGCAACCATAATTTAGAACAGATCATAGAGGAGCAAAGTTAAATACGGAAAGAAGTAGAGTGTGAACGTAAAGAAGAAAAATAATGATGCCATTAAAAACAAGGTCACATATTCAGCAGTGCTAACACTAACACGGGAATTGAGGCCATTACAAAAGAATTTGCTGCCTCTTTCATAACTCATTTTAAAGGTTTATACTCATCCACACTTCTGGGCACTTTCATAACAGTGGGTACCTTTGGACCGCAGGAATGGTCACCAAAGAATGTTCTAGCAGTGGCCAAGCACACCAAGGCGAAGGGACAACACTTAAAATGAGGTTTTCCAGGTCAAAAGAAAACCAATGACACTTTTCCATAATCTCCCAAGAATGTGTAGGCTTGTTCCCCAGGTATCATCCTATGTGGGATTCCACAATTTGAAGAGAATCAAGTTCCATCTTGGGACCAGAAGAATAAGACTAACAAGGAGGAGTGATCTGTCCTTAGGACCTCATGCATGGTGGGTAAGCACTCCAGCTCTGAGCTACTTCCCCAGTCCCCTTTCATTTTCTATTTTGAAATAGGGCCTCACTGACTTGTTCAGGCTGACTTTGAACTTACAATTCTCTTGCCTCAGCTTTCAGAGTCGCTAGGATTTCAGGTATGAGCCACTGTGCCTGATGTAAGTGATCTCTTTTGACACATTCTCTTTTGTAACCTCAAAGTAGTACAAAGGACCAGCATGTGTATTCAGGGATGTCCTACAGAAGCTGTGTTACAGTTGCCACAGCAACCCCATGATGAGATTAGGGATCAAAATGGTAGGTGACAACAGTGCTGGGTGGCTTCTACCAGGCACAATACAAGAGGAAGGCTCTGGATGAGGGGAAGGTGGGATTCTTCTACAGACAGGACTTCAAACAGCCTGTCTGTTCTCCAAAGGTGAAAAATCAATTGTTGCAAGCCTGGGGACCCCAGTGCTCTTTCTTTGCTAAAGATTTGAGTTTGTGTGGCCATATGTGTCTACAACTGCTCATCTGTTTTGCTCCTTTTGTACTTGTTAGTGGTACTGGAGATTGAACCCAGGGTACACCAAGCTTCTTTCCCTCCCTCCTGCTCACCCTCCTTACTGGGGATTAAACACAGGTGTATTCTTGCTCAGAGCTACATTCTCAGCCCTTTTTATTTTTTATTTTGAAACAGAGTCTTGCTAAGTTGCTGAGGGATCTCTCTAAGTTACTGAGGCTGGCTGTGATCCTCCTGTCTTCAGCCTCCCAAGTACTAGAATTACAGACATGAGCCACCGCACCAGGTTCCTTTCATCCTTCTGATTTGTCTGTTTGTTCCTTCATGCTCCTCTATCAGCCCATTGAAGAGATTACTCTAAACAGAATTAATTTATTCTAACTCCTGGTCCAAGAAAGTATACTGTGCATGTGACCGAAAAAAAGTTATCTGCAACCAGGTGATGATAAACTCAAGAGAAAGGCCTCATATTTGGGTACCCTCTCACTTTCTTTTTTTTTTTTTTTTTGCGGTACTGGGGATTGAACTCAGGGGCATTCTACCTCTGAGCTACACCCCCAGCCCTATTTTTTATTCTTTATTTTGAAACCGGGCCTCACTAAGTTGTGGAGTGCCTCACTAGGTAGCTGAGGCTGGCCACGAACCCGGATCCTCTGGTCTCAGCCTCCCGAATGCTGGGATTACAAGCGTGCACCACCACGCCCGGCGGGTACCCTCTCACTTTCTAGAAAATTGGTTACTCAATACCCTCCCATGTTCTCATAATGATTTCTATACGTTCCCCCTCATCTTTCTCCATGGTGTTATTTATACCACCTTGATGGACAGTTCCATGAAAACATGGTATGGAGCATAGGGGTTAAAACCATGGGCTCTGGGATCAAACTACTAAACAAGTGTGATCATAGAACAACTAATTATTGTCTCTGTGCCTTATTTTCCTTTTCTGAAAAATGAAAGGAAAATAATAGTACCTATCTTCTGGGGTTATTTTGAGCATTAAATTAAAGTTACTATTTGTAATGTGCTTATAATAATGCCCCATGGAACTTACTGGTTGTCCCAGGGAATGTGTTAGGGAAGGGAGGCAACTTCCACAATGTTCTTCTACATGATGGTCCTGCTCAGCAGTTTTAATCATGTCCAGGAACCTGAGGACCATCCGATCTTTATCTCCTATGTCAGCATTAGAACACATTCCTGATTCCCTAACCAATCTGCCTGTCTGGCATATATTCTTGAAAATCCCATGAGCACTTCAAACCCAGTAAACAAACTCAAATCAGGACACATTAAGCTCTGCTTATCTTAGGGCCTTTGCTCCACTCCAATTCTTTAAATGACAGACATTATTCTGGCCTTAGATCTAGTGTCCCTTCTATGAAGGGGTGGCCTTATCTAACCACCCTAATTAAAAGGGCCTTTCTTCTCCCCTCTTCAAGAGCAAATCACCCTTTAGTCTAGCATCCTGTTATAGTTTCTTCATAGCAATGATCACTGTGTATGAGGTTACCATTCTCATGTGTTTGCTGAGTCCATGTTCTCCCTACTAGAGTGAAACTCCATGAGGGCAGGCATCCTTCTTTCACTTACAGCCTTGTCTTTGCGATCAAGACCACTCCTCAACTCTTAGCACAACCCTAGCATTTATTAAATCAATATGTTGAATAAGTTTTATGTCATCAATTTCATGACACTGAATGAATTTCAGAAAAATTTTCTCTCATATTTTGCTTTCGAAATGTTTCCATCACTTACATTTAAAATAAAAGGCCTTGTCACTTGGTAGGATAAGCTTCAGCAACCTGAAAGATTTAGGTATGTGGAAAGCTTCATTGTCCTTGTGATAGAAGATAAGCAAATCCTTCCTAGTTTTCTTTCTTTCTTTCTTTCTTTCTTTCTTTCTTTCTTTCTTTCTTTCTTTCTTTCTTTCTTTCTTTCTTTTTTTTTTTGTGGTTCTGGGGATTGATCCAGGGGCATTCTATCTCCGAGCTACACCCCCAGTCCTATTTTTTATTCTTTATTTTGAAACAGGGCCTCACAAAGTCGCTGAGGCTGGCCATGAACCGGGATCCTCCTGTCTCAGCTTCCCAAGTACTGGGATTACAAGCATGTGCCACCGCACCCACCCAGCTCCTAGTTTTATTTCTTGCACACTTAACACTAACACTTGAATAAGTTCAACTTAAACAGATCTTGACCATGATGGTGGTAGTGATCCTACTTTGTTTTATGTATTACATACTATTAGATATTTATGCTAAAATAAATGTGCAAAAATAATGAGTAAATTTATTTTGACATAAATACCTCTTGTCCTTTTTAACCAGTTGTTTCCACAAACAATTACCTAAAGTATGCTCTAAAACCAACAAAAAAACAGAGACAGCTTTAAAGACAAAGAATAGCAATAAATTAAATTTATCCCTTACCAACTTCAACAAATGACAAGTTAATATGTTGACAGTTCCCAATGAAACTGGCAGTCATCTAACAGATAACCAGATCATTCGGCTAACAGTAGAACGAATCTGTTAACTCCTAATTTTGCATTATTTGGGTGACTCTATTCATTTCGGTTAAACTCAACAAACATTTATTCAATTTCTACCTTGTGTGCAAGTCCCAGAATGAATATATTAGCCGGGTGTGGTGGCGCATGCCTGTAATACTAGTAATGTGAGGGGGTGAGACAGGAGGATTACAGTTTCGAGGCCAGCCTCAGCAACTTAGCAATGCCCTGCTTCAAAATAAAAAATAAAAATGGCTGAGGATGATCTAAGAGCTAGAAGGCCTCTGGGTTTAATCCCCAGAAACAAACAAACAATGTATTAAGTAAGACACAACCCTCAAAAGAGTTAACATATGTGTATGTTCCTGGCCTATAGGAGATGTGCAATAAAAGTGTGCTGTATCCATTAAAGCCAAAGACAATATTAGACAGGCGCCACAGAAAGTTTTATCTAGTATTCTGAGGCTTGCTGCTTAGAGGATCGACAAGAGCCCGGGCTTTGGGATGAAAGGGAGGCAAGCCAGCATCTCAGCTTTGAGGCTTCCCAGTGATCTTCAGTAAGCTAATCAACCCATCAGACTCAGTTTAATCGTATTCACAAATGAAAATAACAAGTCCAATACCTTGCAGGACTTGCTACGGAACCATCAGAGATGATGTCTATAAAGCATTGGGCTTGGCACAGGGCAGGGGCGCAACAAGTGGTAAGCAGAGCCCAACATGAAAGGGAGGTTGCAAGGAGCAGGGCATGCTTTGAAATAACTTTAGCACAGGAGGGACAGACGGGTGGGAGACATTCTAGGCAGGAGTGCTGTGAGCACAACCTGGAGAAGATGAGCAAGGCTGCATCTGGTTTTTCTATTAGCCACCTTAGGATGCTGGAGCAAGAAAACAGGAGACTAGGAGACAAGATACACAGGCACGGATGAGGCACTAAATCTCAGGCCCAGGAGTTTCTAATCCTTGAGATTAAACAGGGATCCACTGAGAGTCTAGAAAGGTGAATAATACAAGCAGATTTTAAAACAATCAAGCAAAATGTTTAAATAATGTCAGAAAAAGAATAGTGTTGAAGGGACCTGGGCTGTGGTCTAGTCCAATAGACACAATGAAAGATAAGAAAACTGATAACCAGAATATATAGGAGATGAGCTCAGAATCCCAGTGTAAATTGGTACCAGTGTCTGGACTACAATCCAAGACTCTATGGAGAGAGAAAGAAAGAAAGGGGGGGGGGGGAGGACAGAGACTACAAAATATGGCATGGTATAGTTTTGTATCTACATAGTACAGAATATATACACACACACATAGGTGGATATATAGACACATACACATATATCATACCTATTTGATAATTTCTACCAGTGTGTATATTGTGGTGACAGAGGGTGGGTTTCTCTAGAACAAAGAAACAGAAGACCACTGAAAGCTTGGTCCATCCATTCTTCCCTCTCTCCAGAACCAGAAACAATTTCTTCTCTCCTGATTCCTTAACTTTCAGACCTATTCAAGCCAGCCAGCCCCACTCCCAGTGCTCACCTAATCCCATGCCTTAGAAAACATCCTTCGAAGTTGGAATAACAACACAAGGGAGCAAAATACCAACCTAGAAAGTGGAGCTTTCTACAGGCCAGTTGTAAAAAGCTCAACAATATAAAAAGAAGGAACTGCTCTCAATCAAGGGACCTATGAGACTTAAGAACTCAATGCTAAAAAACAGGAACCTTGTTCCCTTTCTGATTTACAAAGACAAAAAAAAAAAAAAAAAAAAGAGTTGTCAAGACAGTGCTGAGGCCAAGACGTGCAAATCAGGACTGGAGACCAAGGGATACTGTTAATGTTTGACCTGTGGTGGCTGTGCACAGGAATGCCAGTATTTTTAGGCTTACTGACTAAGGTATGTAGAGATGAAATGCATAATATCTGGAATTTGCTTGAAGATACTTCAGACATAGAAAGAAGGGCCGAAGAAATGAATGAGGCAACACCTTGACAACCGCTGAAATCTGAGAGATGGGTATATGGGTCCACTGTGCTCTATATCCAAGTACTTTTGAACTTTCTTTTGGTACAGGGGATTAAACCCTGAGGCATTCTACTTCTAAGCTATACCCCCAGCCTGTTTTATTTTTTTAAACAGGATCTTGCTAAGTTGCTGAGGCTGGCCTTGAACCTATGATCCTCTTGTCTCCATCATGTACCACTACACCTGGTTATATTTGAATTTTTCTTGATAAAAAGTTGAGTTTTATTCCCCCCCAAGATAAAATGACAAACAAAAACCCCTTAATCTCATTCTCCCCTTCAAAAGCTACGCTATTCTCCTATTTCATTCACTGACATTCTAGTCCATCTGACCTTGCTTAAACACTGGGATCCCCTAGAGTCTTATCCCTCAGCGTCCTTCGCCTCTCTGGGTCTGCTCATCTCCACCTATGTGTTCAATTATTATCCAGAAGCATACCCTTAGCATCAGCCCTGACCTCTTTGCTGAACTATGATCAGCACTTCTAATTACCCACCATCCACATTCACCTGAATACAACACGTGCTCCTGTGCACATATTCACCATCTGGAACACATTAACCTGCAATCTCTCATGTCTACCCATTCTATTTCTCCTCTGTTATTCTGCATCTTAGGCAAGGGTGCCGTGTCCATTTCCCTGGAGAGGAATCGCCTGATAGCCATCAACACCTTTCTACCCCTAATTCCCCACTTTAATTACACATTTTGTGATTCTATTTCATAAAGGTGCCTCAAAGGTATCCCCCAGACTCTCAGTATCCTACTGTGGGAGATTCAGCTCAGGCTTGGAATTCTGCAGTTAGTGTCCACCACTCTCCTAGTCAATAGTTATCCCCACACCAACCATCCTCCACCCCACTGTACTTTCTGAAGTTAAAACTGGACTCACCAGAGCTCTTTCAGAGCCCCTCAGGATGGCATCCAAATTTCTGTGAATCTAAGAACAAGAATTACTTGTAATAAACGTCGGTAATCCCAATACTTGGGAGGCTGAGACAGGAGGATTGCAAGTTCGAGGTCAGCCTCTGTCACTTACCAAGACTCTCAGCAACCTAGAAAGACCCTGTTTCAAAAAAAAAGTATAAAGAGCAGGGGGTATAGCTCAGAGGTAGAATGACCCTGGGTTTGATCTCCATTACCACAGAGGAAAAATGAACATTTACCTTGTGCCAGGCATCATACTGTTTTCCATTCACATTATTTTATTTAATCCTCACAATATATATATATAATTATATATATATAATATATATAAATTTATATATATAAATATATATAAATATATATATTTTTTATATCCTCACAATATATATATATATTTTAAATTGGTGCATTGTAATCATACATCTTTGTTAGGTACAAGCTGATAAAGGCATACATGCACACATTTCTCATTTAACCCTTCCCCAATTCCCGCCCCAATCCTTTGCCTTCTCAAGTTCAGTTTAGTGATTGACTTTGATATGTTCATGAAAGTACATCATATGCATTAGGATGTCCCCCTCCCCCCATCACCTTCAGTTAAGTCAAATTCTTTGCTCACCTAAGGATTCTCCTTCTTCCTCTGGAGTCCCTCTTAATGTTCCATTTTCTCCCTAGCTTCCACATATTAGGGAGAGCATACGATTTTTTACTTTTTGTGACTGGCTAACTCACTTAACATAATGTTTTCCAGTTCCATCCATTTCCCTGCAAATAACATGATTTTGTTCTTCTTTGTGGCTGAATGAAATTCCATCTCACAACAGATTTTTTAAAACAGCTATTATTATCACCCATTCTACAGATGAAGAAATGGAGGTGTAGAGAGATGGCAAAACTTTGCTTCAGATCACAGTCAGTAGCTGGCAAAGCAGCTCTGTGGACCTGGAGGGTCTAGTGTTAGAGCCTGGACCCCTCCCGGAGGCTAACTGAATTGTTCCTTAACTACATTTAGTCTCCCTAAGATCCAGTTTCTTCATCTGTAAAATGGGATTAACAAAACTTGTGAGGATTAAACGGAGTAAGAACTCCAGGAGCAACGATCATTACTATTAATTGGATTGTTTCCAGTTTCTTGAGAAGGGATTTGGAGATTCTTAGCTCAGTGTGGTCCCTCCTGGGTTTCCCTAGTACATGTCAGGAACGCTGGGAGGTGCTAGTGCTATGTCACTGAGTTGGCCTAAATATGGGCTTCCTGTGTTCATGGAACCTCATCTAGTCATTTGACTGAGTGGCCACTGGTCGGCTCAGCAGAGCGCCCTCCACTGTGCTGATATGTGGGTAAACTGATCTTAGCTGCTCAGTCTGTGCGTAAGACTGTCTCTGTCTCTCTCCATTTTAGCTGGGTCGGGGCCTTATCAAGGGATGATGGTACACAGCTAGGGATGTAATGATCAGCTGTGCCTGAAAGGGAGGGGCAATCAATGACACAGCACAAATCCCTCATGAACACTTAGCAAATATTAATTTATGATGCATCAGCTATCCTGTTCTTCAATCATATTATCTTTATAAAATTACTGGGTTTTCATATGGCCTAAATGAAATACCAAAATTTAGTCCCTTTCTGTGCTCAAGGTCATCAGGAAATCTTAACTGCAGGACCTCGAAGATCCCATTTACTGTAAGAAATCTAGCAATTTGAAGAAGAGAAATATAAAATAATCAGTAATTCAAAATGATATACTATCTTCTTTATTTATAAAAGCACACATAAAAATACCCAAGTGTATGTCTGCATATGAAACAATATAATTTAATATTAAGGATTTCCATCTACTTCATTCTCTTTATTTAGAACGGGTGCTAGAAACATTTTTATCAATGAGACTTAGAAAAGAGTTGGGCCAAAGTATTGCTGAGAGTCAAATGGCCCAGGTGCCCTCGCCGACTCACCTGCGGCCAGTTCAGCAGTCCTGGAGTGGTGGAACGTTGACACAGCCAAGGCCCCGTGAAACAAAAAGCCCAGCCAGAAGGCAGTGAGCCAAAGGGCCTGGCCACAGGCCCTAATTGCTTGGGAAACTGGACTGTGTGTGGAGCAGTATGTGCCCTACTCTGAGTTACCCCATTTTGTAAAGCAGTAGTTTGCCATGAGTTATTCCATTTTGAGTACACATGCTGAGGTAGAAAGACTCTACAATTACTTTGTACAAATAAACAGCCACTTTCTACAAAGCACAACCACAAGGCACAAACTGATAAATAAATGAATTGTGCTACTAAAAAATGACCACCTGCAAGCTTATCAAGTTAAATCAACCCTATATCAGAAAAACCAGGTCCATGAGCTTTTCAAACATATCAGATTACCCAATGAAGCAACTCCTTCACCTGAGACCCATAAAAGAAGGAGCACCCTAAGACTGGTGGAGGCAACTATACTGACCCATCATAGACCAAAGGGCAAACAAACGAGGTCTGCAGGCCACAAACCTCCAACTCTCTCCCCCAGCTTCAGCTCAGCTCCTTATCCCTGTCTGAAATGGTCTACCTGGAAATTGCCAGCCCTTTCCTCTAGACTCTGGCCTGGAATAATTCACCCTCTGACAGCTCTGTACTCTAACAAGTTCTCTATCTGGTTCTTAATCTTATCTAATCACCTATAGTGACTCTTGCATTTATATCTGTTCTCTGTCTTTGCTCTCCTGCTCAGCCTCCAAAATCTCTGTGGCCCCCTTAACCCTTTCTGTAACATATACATATACAAATACCCTTCGTTAGCCTTTCTGTAACACACACACACACACACCCCACTGTGTAAAGTGTGATGTGATTTGAGTGTCATTGATATTAATAATTATGATTGGAATCAAATAGCCTGTGATTACCCAGCTTATGACTACCAGGTGACCAACGAGTGCTCAGTGAATAGCAACTGATGAAAGTGATGCAGCATGTAAATTTATTGTTAGCCAATAAATTCTGACATTGTGGAAAGACACAAAGCATTTGACCCGTGTTAATGGCATAGCATATGCCCAACAGAATGTCACCAAAATGCAGTCCTCAAACCTGTTCTGGCCAGAGGAGGAATAACATGTGTCCAAACAGCATAAGACAGTAGGAAAGCCCTGGGCTCTGTGTGTGCATTATATTCCAGAAATACAGCAAATGAAAACCTCTCCATCGTATGACAACAGGGAGACTGCGAGAATGATTTCACCCCAGCTCTGACTATTAAGTGGCTGGTTGGGTGACAGCACCCAAAAGTTGACTATACTAAAACACAGAATGCATCATCTCTACCTTGATTTTAACAAATATCTCAACCTGACTTCTGTCTCAAATCAAAACAGCGCCAAATGACAGAATTTGTTTTCCCTACCCAGATACCCAAATCTGTTTACCTTCCCCACCCACCTTGATACTCTCCTTGCACCAGTTACCAGAATGTGCCACAAGCTAGGTAGTAGCCAAATGGTCAACAGCTGTAAGACTGGTCCCTCCCCCAAGTCATCCTCTTTGTTTTTTGCAGTTATTTTTCAACTAAAGGGGACTGTTTTTCTCCCTGCATGTGAAGCAGCAGGATAGCACTTATCTGCTATTGATTGTTTTATCTATTCTTAAACCCCACAGAGGTAGCTGCAACTCAAGTATCTTGCAGGTGTGTTTGTGTGAGCTGGGGGCTGGAGGGGATCTCCTGCTGGGAAGCACTGCATGCTGCAATTGGTCTGAAAGATTGTGGAGGGAAGGCAGACCATCCACAGAGTGTAATGACTCCATGGCCCCCAGAGGTGGGGGTCATTCCTGGGGTTATCCACCAGTCTGCAGAGAGCCTTTCACTACTGCTCATTTGCTACAATCCATCTGCTTATTTGCTTTTAAGTAAAAAGAATGAGAAACAATTCCTCCAGTCAGAAACGGAATGACTTCCGTACGCCTGATTGCATTGTTAGACTGAGCCTCACTTCTACTAAAGTCCTCTGCTAAAGTCTGCTCCTAATGGTGCTACCTAGAGAAAAGACATTGTGTGTTTGTGAACTTTCAAAGGGAAGGCCAAAGAATAAAGACTCTCTATCCAGCTGTGCTTCATAAGACCATAAACCTTAAAGAGGTTGTAGAACCTTCAGCCCAGAGCTGCCTTACCATCATGGGGTGTGGAGAAGGAGGAAAATCAGGATGTAAGCCAAGTTTGAGAATAAAATGAGAAAAACTGTTTTCATTCCAATTGGTGCAATGAACAGCAAAGATGCTCTGAATACCTGCTTGAGCTTTTTCTTTTTTTCCTGAAACAAACTTTGCCTAGATGGGCTTTCCCAGTACTAAACCAGATGTCAGAAAGAAAAGCCATGCGGGCAGTGTGTGACCATCTTCCATCAAATGCCCTGCTCCATGCTGGCTGTTGGACTTAATGGTCTCCATCTCGGAATCAGAGCACTCTTAGAGGAACTCTCAAAAGTGGCAATCTATGTCATGGATGCAAGAGAAAATCATAACCCTAAGTGCCCCAAAACATAGCTGGTCAGACCAGCCAGGCAGTTTCCAAGTATTCCCTTTCTGTGATTCCTTCTTATTGCCACTCACTGAGAAGATTTTATAGCCCTCAACTAACATACAAAGAGGATGGGGAAAACCCCCCACAAATTCTGCTCACCCTCTCCAACTTCTCCAACACATCATCACCTTTTAGGTCACAAACTGACTTAGACTTTACAAGGTGAGGTGAGCATGCTTAATCTGAAAATTTTAAATCTGAAATGTTACACAATCTGAAACTTTTTGAGCATGAATGTATGGATTTGGGGTTTTCAAATTAGGGATAGACAACCTGTCATTGCCATTTTATTGAAGCCTTACACAATACTCCCTGGATTTGAATCCTGATTCTACGACTAGGTAGCTCTGTACTTGGGGGCAAATTGTCTAACTTCAGTTTCTCCACCTGTAAAGTGAAGGCATCATAATATAAGCACCTGTCTCTCAAGGTTGCATGACCAAACACTGGGAACTATTAGTTTACGCTAGCTCCCTTTCTTTCATTTGAGAGGCAGCATAGTATCGAGGTTAAAGACGGACTGGATTTAAGCCACAGGTCTTATATTTACTTGAGATATCCTGGGAAAGTTCATTTCCCTTTTCCTCAGTTTGTCATCCACAAACTGAGGAAAAGGCGCTGGGCGTGGTGGCGCATGCTTGTAATCCCAGCATTTAGGAGGCCAAGACCGGAGGATGCGGGTTCAAGGCCAGCCTCAGCTACCGAGTGAGGCATTCTGCAACTTAGTGAGACTCTGTTTCAAAATAAAGAATAAAAATTAGAGCTGGGGGTGTAGCTTGGAGGTAGAATGCCCCTGAGTTCAACCCCTAGTACTGCAAAAAATAAAAAATAAAAAAAAAATGCAGATGCCTGTAATCTCAGTATTTGGGAGGCAGAGACAAAAGGATCACAGGCTCGAAATCAATCTCAGCAACTTAGACCTTCAGCAACTTAGTGAGACCCTGTTTCAAAATGAAAACGTTCAGAGGTAGAATGACACTGAATTTAACCCCCAGTCAAAAAACAGAAAAGAAAAAGGAAGTAATAGACCTATTTCACAGGGATGTTATGAAGTTTAAATGAATTAAATTTAGAACATGGTCCTGCAAAGTGTGAGAGCTTAAAACACATTAGCTATTATTGTTCACAAACCAACTAAAAGCTGTAGCTCTAAAAGACACTGTGAAAGAAAATCATCTGAGAACTGTGAGATAGTTTCCAGTAAAGGGAAACTAACTCCTGTTCCCAAAAGCTGGTAGACAGGAGTGGAAATAAATCTTGCTCCCTCTTTCTCAACATTTCTTAAATCATAACTCAACTAGAACTCGGTTTGTATTCAAGAAACAACTGGAGCATACCAAAGAATACACATAGCTGTGTGTGTTCCTTCTGCTTCTTTTTTGTTTCTTTCTCTTTTAATCTTCTTACTCTCTGGTATAGTGGAAAGAAGGAGGATGACAGCCAGAGAACCTCATCTGAATTCTCATCCCACTTTATACTGTTCAGTACTTAGCCATGGAAAGGGGATATCAAGCTTACTTTATAGAGTTCAAGGGCTGAATGAAATACTGCACATGAGTTATTAAGAATAAGCTGCACTAGCTATTCATGGTAGTTTTCTTCCTTTATGCCTTATTTACTGTCCTCAGCACCAACCCTGGACACAATTTCCTTGTTAAGTAATTATCTCTCCTCACCTCTGATACAGCTCTGCCCTCTAACCTACTTTCTTCATCTTAACATTTCCATCCTAGCCTTCTTACCCTCTCATGCATGTCTAATTTCCAGTTATTATAAGCCACTATTCCCAAGGATATAACTACAGCGATGAACTATGTCTGGCACTGGAACCTTGAGTGGCCTAGAAAAAGCCTGAGTCCAATAAAACATCTGCAGCACACCATCCCAAAATCAACCATTTGGGCCAAAGACATCCCTGGGAGAAAGCGACAGAAACAGGGAGCGGTGAGCCCATGGAGCTGAGGGGCAGCAGGAATGATAAAAATGTTTTAGAGTACGCAGATTTCTCTCTTACCAGCTGTTTGATCTGGGGCAAGTTGCTTAACCTCTTTGGGAAGCAGTTAGCTTAACTCAAAATAGATTTACTCGGAGAGGGGGGCAGTTCTTTATACGGATCGGCTCTTCTAGGAAATCAAACTTGTGACAGCTGCCCACACACGGCCTGCCCCACATACTCCAAATCACTCTTATGCCATTCTATTTTTTTTCCCTTGGCTATGATCACCTGCTACCATACTATATAATTGACTAGCTGACTATGTTTATTGTCTATTGTACAGACCCTCCACTTAGCATGTGAGCTAAAACACAGGAATATTTGTCATTCCATATACCCCAAGTGCCTAGGATAATACCTAGCTCACAACAGGTGCCAGTGAGCAATTGTTAAATGAATGAATGAATGAATGAATGAATGAATGAATGAAGACAGTCATAATGAAGTATTAGCCATAATGTGACTAGAAGTAGTATCTACTGGCAGTCATGTCCTGAGTAAAATTTAGTTTCTACAAAGGTTCTCATATTTTTCCCAATTTTAATTCAAAGTAATTTTTTAGTGGTACTGGGGATTGAATCCAAGGACATTCTACCTCCAAGGTACACCCCCAGCCCCCTATTTTTTATTTTGTAACCAAGGTCTTGCTAGGTTGATTAGAGACTCATTACTTGCTGAGGCTGTCCTTGAACCTGTGATCCTCCTGTCTTAACCCCCGCCCCGCCCCCCACCCGTCAAACTGGGATTACAGGTGTGTATCACCACATCTGCCTTCAAAGCAATTTTAACTGTCCCTTCCCTCCTCTCCCTTTAGTGCACCAGGGCTTACAGAGTTTACGCTTAGTGAACTGTAATCCAGAGTAAGACATGCAAACCTGACTTTTCTTAAATATGTTCTCAGCTGACATAACCGCTCGATAGCATCATGGCACCTGGGGACTGCATCTGTGCCAGGAGAAAGGGGAGGGAAATAACCCCACAATCATTCCCATCACTACTTCCTTCACTTTTAGGTTTTGCACATTCCCTACAGGTTCAAGAGTTCATTCCCTGAATTTCACCACGAATTGTGCTGCAGAAAGTGAAATAATGTGCTATGTAGTTCTAAATCTTCTTGTCCACAAACCCTGCTGCCTTGCTTTATTGTTCAGTGATGCAAAACTTCTCCTTTACAGAAGATGTATTGGTCTTGATCCCATTAATATGGGTCAGTAATATTCTAAGTAATAATCCATGCAAGACAAAATCACCATGAATGTTAACTAAAACATACAACCAACGATGCTTTTTTCCTGTCACAGCCTTTGAATTTATCAACTAATAGTTCACAGCATAATATAATATTAATGAGGTCAAAGAGGGAAGTTAAAAATTATTTTCTCATAACTACTTGTTGAGATTAAAGGAGAGGAACAACTGGAAATACCACAATTTAAAAATAGCTAGAAAATTCCAGTTATTCAGTGCAAACCAAACTCCACAAATTTTGAATCATCTCTTTCTATCAATCGAATGCATGTATTTCATTCTGCATAATACTGAGTTAAATGTATTGAAAAACTCATTTTTTGCTCCTATAATATAATAAAGCCTTACAGATAAGAACCTTCTCAGTTACTTCGAATAAAAATGAACCAGAATCCTTAGAAGCGCTACCTTGATTCAGATCATCAAAACAACGAGCATAGACAGGTATGGGGGCATATGCCTGTAATCCCAGTACTACTTGGGAAGCTGAGACAGGAGGATCACAGGTTTGAGGACAGCCTCAGCAATGTAATGAGACTCTCAGCGACCTAGTAATACTCTGTTTCAGAACAAAAAATAAAAAGGGGTAGGGATGTAGCCCAGAGGTAGAATACTCCTGGGATCAATCCCCAGTACCATAAATAATAACAAACAAGCAAACAAACAAAAAGCATTACAATCTTCCCTTGGGGAAATAAAATACATTTTCTTTGGGTTATGGTTATCCTTCTTACGCATCCTGTCTTCCTCCTTTTTGAAATGCCTTCCCAGTTGCTTCCTTATTGAACATTGTTGTTTTTCTCTAACACGGAGCCATCTTCACTTTTCTATACTTTTCCAACAGACTTAAGTTTGTAGACTGCTGAATTTATGTCTCCCAAAGTCAAGAAAAAAAAAGAGGAAATTCTAAGCACATCACTATCTTAATCTGTGGGTGCTTGATTTAGTAACTGTAAACCTAATTAATGGCTTTTATGCTTGATTTTTAAAAATTACTCTATTTTTTAAACTTCCCAGGAAAGAACCCAAAGCCTTTTGAGTTTTTAAGCCAGCTGTAGGGTTTAATGAAATGCATAGATCAGGCACATTCTGATTTCTCAACTACTTTTCTAATTTCACATTTTTAATATACACTGGTCCCAATTACAGCTATCTTAGCCCAAAGCAAAAAATAAATTATAGCTCCCAACACCTCCATTAAACTCCAGCAAAACAAGTCAATAAAAATATAATCCAGTTATGAAAAATGGTATTTGTAAGGAGCTGGGTTTTGAAAAGCAGCCCATTAGATAAGGATGTCAATGATACATTTAAAAGCAATGTAGTATTAAGAAGAAAGCTATTATACTAGAAGTTTCCTACATGTGCCTATAGCCTATCAAAACCTATCTCTTGTTACTCACTTCTTGGCACTGCTCAAATAAGGGTACCAGAAAATGACCCCACAGAGTTTAGTTTTGCAAAATGCACATGCATTTGACAGCTTGGGACTAGTCTTTTAATCAACGATGAATCATCTCTGTGCTGTATCAAATGGTTAAGAAAAACCAGCATGGTCAGTAAGCCTAGACTGATCAAGCTAATCCTACCATGTGGTTGCATCTTCTACTCAGAGTAAAACTATTGGAGAAAAAGATGGTTCGTCACAATGACTTCAACACAATGACCTTTGGCGTTTTTTCCAAAAATAATAAAATGTGACTGATTAGCTCTCACTGTTCCTGATTCCTGTCTTCTGATCCACCTACAATTGGCTGAAGAATGAATGCCATTCTCTTGAGGGTTGTTAATTCTTCTATGATTTGGAGTTAAGACAGGATTTCAATCTAGTTGGTGTTTATGTTTAAAGCTTGTGGAGCAGCTGGATGTGGTGGCACATGCCTGTAATCTCAGTACTTGGGAGGGTTACACAGGAGGATCGCAGGCTGAAGGCTAGCACACAGTAACTTGGCAAGACTCTGTTTCAAAAATAAAAAGGTGTGGGGGTGCAGCTACAGATAGAATCCCCCTGGGTTCAATCCTCAGTGTAGACACACACACACACACAGACACACACACACACACACACACACACACACACACACACACACAGGCATTGCACAGCTTCTGTCTTTACATCTATTTATTTTTTTTGTTCTTTTTTTTTTTTTTTTTCCTTCGTGGTACTGGGGATCAAACCCAGGGCCTTGCATATGCTAGGTACGTACTCTACCACCAAGCTGCATTCACAGCCATTTTTTTGTACTTCATTTTGAGCTAGGGCCTCACCAAGTTGCCAAGACCAACCTCAAATTTGGGATCCTCTTGATTCAGTCTCTTGAGTAGTTGGGATTACAGGCATGTGCCACCATGCCTGGCTCTTTTTTCTTTTCTTCCCACCCCTCTTTCCTTTTCTTTTTCTTTTTTTTTTTGTACTGGGGATCAGATCCAAGGATATTCTACCACTGAGCTATACTCCAAACCCCTTTTCTTTTTTATTGGTGCATTCTACTCATACATCTTTGTTAGGTACAAGCTGGTAGAGGCAAACATGCACATATCTCTCATTTAACCCTTCCCCAATTCCTGTCCCATTCCCTCTGCTTTCCCTCCTTCTCATGTTCAAACCCTTTTTTCTAATTTTTAAATTTTTAATGTCTTGCTAAGTAGCTGGCCTTGAACCTGCAATCCTCCTGTCTCAGCCTCCCAAATACTGAGATTACATGGCTATTTGTCCATTTCTGATGAAGCAACTGCAAAAAGCAAGCAAACCCAAGATTCTTCAGTGTATAGTACCCCACCAGAGTCGCTCATCTAGTTAAAATGATGGATCACAAGATGGGAAGGAATCCACCACTTGTTGAGGTGGTTCAAATTTTCTTTTCAACTGCTTTAGAAAGCAAACCCCTCAACATCCGAGAAGCAGATGAGACTGGACAGGGTGCCACTTTGCTGGCTCTGGTCATCCAGAGGATGCTGTGATCTTAACAGCCAATGATAGGCATGTCCTCTGACCTCCATGATGCCACAGGTCAGTGGCAGGTATAGAGACTGAGCTACTAAAAGCAGGCAAATCAGTTTTCTGTTAAAAGGTTGAAATAGCAATGCACGGGTATTTTCATGTAGACCTATTTTCTGAGAACAGTAAAAAGAGCTACGCCATGAGTTCCCTAAGTGATCAAGAACAACTTGAAAGGTATTCCTGCCTCCTACTCACTCTCTGTCTGGATTGTTAAGTTCAACAACTCCTATCAGTAAGGAGTCTAACCTTCTCTTCTTAGCTGCATCCCATCGGGAAGAGTGTTCCTGGATAACTTCAAAAAGGGACACCCTAACAGGATGGAATAACAAACTGCTGAAGATCTGTAGCAACTATGAAGAATTATGGCTGTAAAAGTTCACTTTGAACTATAAAAAAAAAAAAAAAAGAGTCAGCCAGGTCATCTATAGATTGAGCTCTTCTATCCTTTAGTGCTACCTTGTTAGTCCATAACATGACTGCTATAAACCCAGTGAGATGAAAGACTGACAAATAAGAGATGTTCATGACCACTCCCCAGCGCTCATTGCAAAAGGGTACAAGAAGTCCTCTAGCCTTTAAAAAAATAGTTTTCTTTGCTTCTCACACGTTATCACCTGTAATACACTTATTCAATCTGTCTGTAAAGAAAAACCACCTCAGGAAAGAATGACTGACTATGTGCTTTCTCTGTGTTTGAAATTTGGATTTGTCTAAGTCTTAGGAAAATCGTTTCTAAGGTCTCAGTCAAAACATCTGTCCGTGGGCTTAGACTAATCTGCAAGGTTGCTGTGTTTTAATTATTCGCTCACCCTGCACTGTTAGGGATGGGATTTAATTACAGTCAATCTATAAGTACCCTGAAAAACTCAGGGGGAAGTTATTAAAATAATGTAACATGAAAACCTACTACTATTTTTCTACCTTGGCAATGATATTTTGATTTATATTCTGAGATTTTTTTTAATACTTCAAGATTTTTTTTTAAAGTTACCTAATAAAGACTCTGCTAAAAACTGCAAATATGTCTAGCTTTCCTAATCTACTACTCTGTTCACACCTCTTTCCAACTTTCCAAATTAGAAATAGTCCCCTTTCACCTTAAATTGATGCCAAGTTTCAGTCTGAGGCAAAATGTGTGGCTCACACTTTCAGATGTGAAAGAGATAAATAAGAGACAATGAAGTGCCCCAGTAATGAATGAACTTTAACTCCCACCTTTCTGAGGATGTTAATAAGGATTCAAAAGCAGGATGCATCCCGAAGCAACTGAACTGTGAGTTCATTCCCAACAGAAATAGTTGTTCAGTCCTCAGTGTCAGATTGTTCTACCCTTTAGATATATGTCAACTGATCAATGAAATGTGTATTTAAGATTAATCAGTCACAAACTTAGTAAATGTTACTCAAAGATTGGCAGGAATTCTGGGGTGACTTTGGAGCATTCATCAAAAAAAAATAATGTTCACCAAAGCGTTCCCTACCTGGCCAATTCTGGAAGATCAAAATTCCATTCATGACACCTGAAAGACAGCCTGGGACAAGAGCCCTGGGAAGCCTGCTCCTCCCTGCTCATAGTTACAATCTCAACAAGCAGGATTCTCTCTTGACATTTCTTCCAGGCTCACCCCACTACCAGCAGAGCAGATTTTCTCACTGGCTGCGAGTATCAGTGCAATGTGAGTTCTGCTGTATGGAATCTGGTGTTGGAAACAAATTTGTCAGAATTCATCTATTTTCATTTATCAAGATGTACCATTACTGCTATTACTGGTATGCCATGCAACTTTAGAAGTTAGATAAGATTTGCTAAATTGTGGAATAATAGCTTGTCCAACTTTTATTCAGTAGGTAACTAGGAAAGTTGGCTAAACTCACATGCACTGTTTTCTATGTATATAGTATATATGAAATCAGGGAAGTAAATCTATTCTGGGTCTACACAGAAACCCAAAAGGTATGCATTCAGTGGATTTGTACTCAAAACCATAAAGTACTATGTTGGGTGCTGAAAGATGATAAAAGAGAAAAGCCAAGATCCCTTCTATAAGGATGCTCATTATCAAAAGGAAACAAAGCAAATAAACACATAAACTAAAGCAATGCAGCCCATGATAAATGATATCAGACAACTACAAATGCTCTGGGATTTCAGGAGGAGAAATTTCCCTACCCAATAAAAGGAGATTTAGGAAAGGCTTAACCCAGGTCCCCAATTCGCCTAGTTAAACACAATAGCTATAGGAGGAGAAAGGAAAAGATAGTGGGAAACTTTAAGACTAAGTATGAAGAACGAAAATGTCCATATCTATTATATTCAAGATGACTGTACTAGTCGGTCACACAACAGAACAAATATGAATGGTAATTACAGTGTCCAAGGCAGAATAAAGGAAAGCACCATAGGAAACTGTGTCTCGTTTGATCAAATCCCATTACATGTACCATCTAGTCACAACTCCCTGGTATTGTAGGATTAGTACTAACAGAGTAACAGGTCTCACCTAGCAGAATATCACAGTACTGTCATGGACTTCACCTGGACAGCTGTTTGCATACAAGCCAACATCTGCATCAGTCAAGACAAATCTTTGTCAATTTATATGGGTGGAAATGTTGCCGATTCTCTCAGTAGTCAGAATAAATACTGAATCACACTGACACTCGGGGTTTAACAGGGTCTCAATACCATTTTACCTTAAGGCATGCACAGAAGAGTATCTATTCTGTCCAAGTTACCAGGCAGATATTGTTCTGGGATGACTCAGTCAGTGAGACTGTCACCAATAACAACCATACATTTATTGAGTGTTTACTATGTGCCAGACACTGTGGCAACTGATTTGTATGGGTTGGTTCATTTCACTTTCACATGGACACCATCAAGTAGTTAACACTTTTGTTATCCTCAGGTTATAGAATGGACAGAAGTTCTATAGCTGGTATATGATAAGCAGCCCAAGCTCTTACCCAGTGTGATAAGCTGTTTCCAAGAGCATCAGAACGACCTAGACATCAGGATGATTGCGTCCTGAGGTGTGCAGAAGAGGAGCACTGAATAAGGAGACAGGAGACTCGGCTCTCTACTACCATATGCCATGGTATATAAGGTCCCAGCTACTTTTAAGATGTGCCATTATTATCTTTTGCACCATAAGGAAAGACAAAATCCTGCCAACCAAACTGATAGTGGTCAAAAGTCATCAACGATATGACAATCCTGATTTCAAAGACATTGAAGTGTGGGGGAAATGTGCATCTTAAGAGTTTATGAAATTCTATTTCACTACTAATTATATTGAACAAGTCATTTAATCCAGGACTCAGTCTCTACATCTGTAAAACATGGTGAATTCATTGATTCCCAAGGGTCTCTTCCAGCCTGAAAACAGGAAGATCAGTGCTAGTCCACTGTGGTGAGAACAGTGATGTTCTTAGGGCTCAACATTGAAAGAGGTGCTCACTCCCAGGGAACGCAAGTACAGGGCAGGCACTCAGAGTGTCTCCTCCAATTATGCATACTTATTTAGGGAGTTCCAATGAAGAGAACAAAGTAGAGCTGAGCCACTTTGCCTTTTGTATTTTCCCACCAAGATCTTTACAGGACAACCTGTTTACACCTCAGCGCAACTTTTTCCAATTACTTTCATGTTTCCTGGAGAGATGTACTTGCTTGCCTTGGAGCGTGTCTTTTCATGTCTATTCCTTCAGCAGCACCCCTCTACTTCTATTAAAATGCCTTATGTTAGTGAGACCAAGGACACATGTTTGGGCTCCTCTGGACTGGTGACTTTGCTGTGTCTCTGTTAAAAGCTATACCTTGTCTCATGGGAAACTCATCACTGATTTGAAGGGTTAGGCTCTTGCTACTCAAAGAAAGGTCCTTAGACCACAAGCATCGCATTGCCTGGGAGCAGTTTAGAAACGCAGAATCTCACCCTCCTGCTTTCTCGACTTGCAGAATCTGCATTTTAACAAGATTCCTTGTGGGCCCAGAAGCACAATAAGTGAGAAACACAGGAGTAGAAAAAATCATGTCAAACATACAGAAAAAGCACTCCAATAACAACTACTATTGGTGAAGCTCCTAAATCAGGTCAAGCGCTTCCCATGGAGCATCTCCATTACATTCAACAACACAGAGAAGTAAATGATGATTCATTTAAACTCAATGACTCAAGTAGAAGTGATCCACCTTTCACTTCGGGACAGTAAGGCAAGGTTTTGCGAGTCTCTTCCCCACAAATAGTATCCCATATCCCACTCACCTTCCATTCAAAGACCAGGCTGTAGTAAGAGGCAGACCAGATATGTGTGTTATACTGCATGGTGTGAACTGTGTGTGCTTAGCTAACATTCTCCAAAATTGAATCAAAATCAATCTCTCTTTCTTTCTCTCTCTCTCTCTCTCTCTCTCTCTCTCTCTCTCTCTCTCTCTCTCTTTCTCTTTCTCTCTCTCTCTCTGGTAGATTGAACCCAGAGACATACTTCTTCTGAGCTAGACCTCCATCCTATTTTATTTATTATTTTGAAACAGGATCTTGCTAACTTGCTGAGACTGGCCTCGAACCCCAGCCTTATTTTATTTATTATTTTGAAAAATGATCTTGCTAACTTGCTGAGACTGCCCTCAAACTTGCAATTCTCCTTCTCAGCCTCCTAAGTCCTGGGATTACAGGCTTGTGCCACCATGCCTGTCTTCTGAAATTGAATTTCATCCATAAACTAGAAATTAATAGAGAATATTATAAAGATGAAATTACATGATGAATGTAAAGTGCTTAGTAGTATATGGAATGCTAGACAAACTGTACAAAAACACTG
This sequence comes from Graphiurus murinus, assembly GCA_004027655.1. Lineage (NCBI taxonomy): Eukaryota > Metazoa > Chordata > Mammalia > Rodentia > Gliridae > Graphiurus > Graphiurus murinus. Next base: position 140,545 of record PVLC010000173.1, on the reverse strand, counting down.
TACCATATCACCAGTAGCAGGGCCTTGTTAAACAAATACAAATCACTGCCCTAACAATTTGCCCTATGCTTCAATTTCTTCAAGGAAAAAAAGCAAAAAACACTCTCTGTGTTTTGGGATTAGCCAGCTATCTACATTCCTAGGTGATTACAGGCAAAGATATCATTATCTCTTTGAAAAAACTCTCTTGCTAATGAAGGTATCTGATATAACTTTAATTGTGTTTGAAAAATCAAGCAGCAAACAAAGCCTTCCTTGCAGAATGAAAGATATGCATAATTTGATGGCACCAGAGCCACCTTGCTCATTTATTGAACTCCAGGGACGTGGAGGGTTTCTTTTGACAGAGTTGTTAAGCAAATAAGGATACTCATGGTTGCTGAATAAATTGAGCTATTCTTATTTGACCTTGCCAAACTGGGTTTGAGTGACCGACATGATCCAGCATTGTCTGGCATTCATTCCTAGATGTGTGAAGCATGTTCACCGTGTCCAGACCCTTCTTGCCTTTGTTGCTTTTATAAAAGGTTTCACTGAATTGCTTATTAAAACTGCTGTATATAAAACTACTCCTTTGAAAGATTTCTCTGGCTTGCCTCCAGCTCAATTAGCAGACTACTTTCAGCTGATGAAAAGTAACAGTCAATATCAGATTATAGTTAGCAACTATTCACAAGAGTAATCAAATTAGATGTTGGTATCTATGGTGACACAACAAAAATTTCCACTAAGCCCAGTGGTTTAACAATAAGACTACCACAGCTTTCTATTAAATTATTGTTCAAGACATTTTCTCAAAATTTAATTCGCATCTCAGGAGATACATACACAAGTCTATGGGCAAATCAAAGAATGTGTAACCACAATTTAAATATTAAGTAGCCTTAAGAGTATATGGGATCAATTTGCAGGATGCTTGATCTGACTTCTCTTCCAACAACTCTTCCTCAATCATCAATTATAACTGGCCATTGTCAAGCTGAAGTACCAACTGGTCTTTCAATGAAATTTACCAAGCCTATCATCAGGACTGGACCAAGCAGCAAGATAATGGAGGAAAAAAGAAAAGGCAATCACAGCTTCTATGTGCTTATACATTAAATAGGAAACTAAATGTGTACATTAAAAGACAGTATCAACACAGATTTCAATTCATGCTCATATAGTGTAAAGAGACTGTGTATATATGTATATGCCATAAAGTTACGTGCAAATTGAGTATAACTGCAAGTGGGTAGAGAGTAAAACATTAAAAACAGAACAAAAAACCCTTTTATTTGTTTTTTAAGTCTCTGGTCTCTTGAAAGATGCAGCAGATCTTCAGGCAGACCTCTGGCAAGTGGCATCACACAGCTTTCTTCAGTGAGTGCCTCTTTGCCTACCATGCAGCAAAGGTCCCAGCAAGACTGTAGTTCCCAATCTCATTTGTCACTAATTTCCAACTCCTAAACCTGCAGGCATAGTCAGGAGTCATCTTCCATATTCCTGGAAACTGGGACTTGGCTAAATGAAACTGTCCTGGACCCCTCATTCTGCTCTGGAAGCATCAGGGACAGGGTGACAGGCGGCACTCTAGCTTCGCAGCTACCCAACTAGGAACAAAGTGCCCGTCTCCCACCTTAGGGGGATCCCCAGGGATCTTCCCCTCCCCACACTGGCTTCTGGAATAGAAATCACACTCCCTTTAGACGTTGAGGAGAACCAAATGAATTAGCACTTGCAAAAGTAATTTGTGAAATGTAAAGGCTAAATAAATCCAGGAATTGAGAATGCAAGGTAAGCGTTCTGAAACCCCAGTACAGTGCTTCCCAGTCATCTCCTTCGGGATCACATGCCAGTCATCTTGTGCAAATGGAACAGCAATGTGCAAAACAAAGTGAGAACCAGCCCAGCAGAAGCCACTCTACGCTGTTCCCTTAATGACTTACATTCACCTTGGCAACTCGATATACAATGACTTGGCACTTGGGAGCCCCTCAAGCACCGGGAGAACAAAGCCAGAACAAATCCGATTCCATGTGCGCTTCTGTCTATATGACCCAGTGTTTTGGCAAGTTAGTCACAGCCATGTCTCTTTCCCTCTTGTCACTGTAAAAATACTGTTATGTGATCTACAGCTTTAGAAATTATATCGGTTATAGCCTCCATTCAAATAATTAACTTAATACTCCATGATTACCAATTAGATGCTCAATTGGACAGATGCTTGCTCTTACATACAAAAGCAATGCTGCCTATGAATACCACCCGCATCAAACTTGACTGACAGGCCTTTTTTTTTTTAAGTTAAAAAAAGAACTCTTTTCAGAGCATTTAATTTTCAGGTTTTTATGTGTCTGATTTGACAACCTGTATGTGATTTAGACCGAATATTTTTGTATTTTTACTTTGCAAACCTAAATTTTCATCAGGAAATGGTGTTTCTTTAGGGACATTTCAGACTTGGGTGGAAAGATGTATGGTTACCTGAGACGGTTTCAAATGATATCAGGTAAAACACATTTCTGTAGTGGGCACTTGAAAATCACACCCTGTATTACTGACTCAATAGGGTGTATTACCTCCTGCCAGCCTTTCTTTTCATTATTACATAAACAGATGATAGGGGGAAAATGATAGCCTATAATTCTATACTCCTTATTCAATCCCAAATCTATTTCTTTTTATAGAAACACAATCAGATATCTGAGACGGTTCTCTGTAGAATTTCAGAATCTAAATCTCTGGTATTATCCATGAAGACTTTGTATTTAAATTATAATATACTTCAATGGTATTAGGACTTAATAGACCCTTAAAGATATCTTCATGCACAAAGTCTTCCCAAGAAGGCAGATCATTTTTTTTAGAAGAAAAGGTAGGCTGAAGCAAGAGCTCCTATCTCTGATGTGTCAGTCTTGAAATAGTTTTTGCTACAGTACAATGGCCACATCCTCCCAGCAAAGGAAAATGGATGGAGAAATAGGCCAATGTTCTCAGCCAATGTGAAATAGATGGATTGGACTGGCTGATAAGTTGAAGATGCTAAGATATCATGACATAACATTCATCAAACAAGTTTGTTTTCATTTTTTTTTTTTTGCAATAGCAATTGATTTTTATTAAAAGCATGTAAATGTGTGAAACATTCCAAAATATTGTGTATCACAAATACTCTATAGTTCCAATGGTTTATCACACATTCTTCATGCTCACATGAATGCAATGAACAGTAAACCAAAACACTTGATCAAGTTTTTAATGTTTATTATCTATTTGGCAATCAATTCAGTATTTGTTTCTTGGCCACAAGAACCAGACATACCTACTTCTGTTGAGAGAAATCAAAGGAGTATAATGAGAGCTACGATAAGAATCCTGGGTACCAAGGAGGCGTGGAGTGGTTAAGAGCAGGGCTCCGGAGTTGGACCTTCTGGGTTTGATAATTACATATCACTTACCAGTTAGGTAACCTCCGTGGCCTCCATCTGTCTGTCTGTCTGTCTGTCTCTCTCTCTCTCTTAAATGAGGAACAAGTCAGATAATAAATGCTCACTTAATACGTAGTATGTGTTTAACACACAAACATTACCTAGGTATTATTTTCCATAGAAATTCAACAATAGATATTATGGTTTGGGTTTAGAATGTTCCCCAAAAGCTTATGTTTGGAAGCATGATCCCCGATGCAGGAAAATTCAGAGGTGGGGCATTGCTGGAGAAGGTGAGTCACTGGGGTCTTGGTCCCGGGGACTACATATGTCACTAGTCCCCTCTTCTCGCTCTCTCTGCTTCTGGCATGCGTGACTGAGAGCAGAGCAGCTTTTCTCCGCTCCACATTCTGCTGCTGATTTTTCTGCCTTGGAGCCAGCCAGCCATGGACTGAACCGCCAAAATCATAAGCCAAATATACCTTTCTTCCTCCAGGTTGTACTTGTCGGATATTTTGGTCCCAGCAATGAGAAAGCTGATTAGACAACAGGAAGTGCAAAATCATAGCCTCATGTTAACTGAAAGAAGGATGGAATCAGACTGGCATTTTTCAAGGTCACCCGTCATCCTCCAACCCCATCACAGTGTTTCTGCCTCTACCCACCGGCTTCCTTACAACTCACACTGATCAAGGACCAGTGGCAAGCCCAAATGGGTGGCACTCCCTGGGACCTTTCAGTTGTAGAGAGCACTAAGAACCAACTCAGTCTGTTGAGTTTCAAAACTCAAGTAATACACGTGAACCACCTCAACTTGACAATAAAAGACTGGCTAGCCTATGAGATGAGTGCCTTTGGGACAAGTCCCCAGCACAGGTCTCAGGTTAGCTGTGACCAAGAGTGAGCCACTGTGGTCTAAAGCAAGGCTGTATCAAAGGACTGCAAGCTAGCCCCTGTGGTTGGTCCAGATTACTCACTGAAATGCTCTTCTGAAAGAACTTCCTTTGAATTGCAGTGGATAAGAAAAAGTGAAATACAGTGAGACATCTTCTAAAGTCTTCTTTCACTACCACCTTTCACTGCCATCAAATAGCCGTTGACCAAATAGTTATTTGAATCAGTCACTTGACCAAAGCTTTCTATAGTTATGACATACCACTTAGCCTTAGACACTGGCAAGGACCCTATAGTGGGTGGAATGGTGACCCTGCCTCCAAAATATATGTATGTATTCTAGCCCAGAACCAGTGATTAAGACCTTGTTTGAGGGAAAAATGTCTTCCCAAATGTAATTAAGGATCTCAAGTTGATATCATCTTGAATTAGGATGGGTTCCAAATCCAATGAAAGACATCCTTATAATAAAGGCATGGGGATTTGAGAGACTCGGGTGATTCTGTCACAAGGTAAGGAAGTTCTGGAGCCATCAAAAGCTGAAAGAGGCAATGAAGGATGCTCCACCAGCCAGCAGAGCAATTGCCAACACCAGGATTCCAAATTTCTGCCTTCCAGAACTCAGAGAAAATACATCTCTATTGCTTTAAGCCACTAGGTTTGTGGTAATCATTATGACAGTCCTAGAAAACTAATGCACACTCTAAAAGAAGCACCTCCTAAGCACCAACTACATGCAAAGCCCGGAGTGAGTCTGGACACTAGGTATATATCGGGTAAGATAAACAAAGAGTGCATTTAACAAGTCAATTCTGTCAAATGGCTGGCCTGGCACGTAACCTTATGTCAGAGTATGGTGAGATGTAAGAAAAGCACTGGTTCAAATAACAGAGATATGAGAATAAAGAAGGCTAGCATGTGGCTGATACCCCCAGATCAATCCCTGGGGGCAGTCATATCTCATTCAGAGAGCAAGTGTTTATAATTAAGTCCAGGATAGGCAAATCACTTTATAGAGAAAAGTCCTCTATAGGGAAGAACTTCTTAGATTGCTCTTCCTTGCTTCTTTGCCTACAAATGCCTTTACATTAAGATCAAATATGTTCTCAGTAAAATCTTTGCTGATCAACTCCCTAAAAATACTAGTAATGTCTTCCTTTCTACATCCATATTAGTCTTATACCCTTATGACATCACTAATCATGCAGTTTTGCCACTGTTTGCCGACAAGTCTACTTCCTCCACCAAATTAAAGACTCTTAGGAGGGGCCATGTCTGATGCATCTCACGGTCCCTAGTATCTGGCATAAAAGAGATACTCACTATATTTCTCCAATAAATGAGTCAAGGTTATTTATTCATGAATCAGGATCCTGTGTTGACACATTGCATGATAATTAAATGTTAAAATATTTTTAGGTCAGATACTTGAGAGTAGTCATACAGTCAGACTGAATCATATTACCATATCCAAACAGGAGCCTTTTTTTTTCTTTTTCTCTTCTACTTAATTGAAATCAACACTAATGCTACAGCCTCCTTACGTACCTAATCAAGGGTATTCAATGCAAATATATAAATAAGTGGCCTAAACATGATGTAGCAAATAGTAATAAAATAATTTTTTCAATTCCAATTTAGCTGAACAGAATTGTTTGAAATGCTGGAAACAAATCTGTTATACTTTTCTCCAGAATGAAAATGCACAGACAGCCATCTCACTTTGTTTTGCACAGAGGGGATGTTTTGGACCAAACAGCGGTCTAAGCAGGCTAGTCTTAGGAGAACTGGTTCATGGCTGAGGATTCCAGTAAAAGGAAAATAAAAAATCACTCAGTTCTTTAGTTGAGGCAAATTCAACCCATGGTTGAATGTCAAGGTCTGGAAAACACTCATTACCTGTGCAGAAATGGGTAAACTACTTGGGCTTCATGTATTATTTTCCTCTCTGAAGGCAGCTAATGATGTGTTGCTACGGTCCTCCTGGGGCCCCAGGCTATGCTCTTGGGTGGGAAAAGGAAAAGACAATTTTCACAGCCTGAGGAATAGAAGCTGGAACCCAGGGAGGGAAGGGCAAAGGCGAAATGTGTTTTCCATGGCCTGCCAGTGGGAGCACGGAGGAGCGCTAGTCTGTAGAGGTTGCTGCTATTCCCTGGATCACTGAACATAGAGAGCGGCCCCTCTGTGTCCAGAAGCCAGAACTCCCCCACCCCAAGGCCAGAAGTCTCTCTGCATGTGGCTTTCTGACCGAGAACTTCCTGACGCTGCCCCAGCCCTGGCCAGGCCAGAGCCCCTGCCCCACAAGAAAGACCTAAGTCATTTCAAAAGAGGCCTGGAAACCTGTGCCTTTTCCTTTAAGCCAATGGTAAGATTGTGATTGTGTGGGGGGCATTTATTTAGTATGTAAAATCCCGTCTTGTTTTGTCTTCATTTTAGCTTCCTTTCTACTTAATGAGAAGTCAAAGGGGGCGGCAGCAGAGAGAACGGCCGCAGGCGTTGACCATTGGCCAGGGATGACGAGCACTTCAGGAGGATTTTACAGCTGGTGTGGTTCCATGTGTTAGCCTGCACGACTTCACCAGTAGACAGAACACTGACTAGTCCTCCCCTTTCACGAAACTTTCTTAGAGGTTAGTGATTGGCTCAAGGCCATCTGGCTGGTGAGAGTACCTGCTGCAGACAGAGTTCTTTTTACCAGCACCCGATCATATTTCCTTTAACCTTGCTTGGCTTCACCCACCCGGACCTTAAGCAGTTCTCCCATTTTGGCCCTGTTCACTCTTATTTGTAGGGGTAGACAGGGAAAGCTGATAGCTGTTCTTTAGAGACCCCTTACGGGTGTAGCAAAACTGCATGTTATCAGCCAAGAACTCAAGAGCTGAGCTTTGAAGACCGTTAAGGAATGTGCCTGGAAAGGAGGGTGGCCGGAGTCCCAGCCATGACACACAGGACCACAGCTGGAGCCTGTGGATGTGAGAGGGCATCCTATGCAGGAAGGGCTTCTCGTCACAGACAGAGCAGGACCTGCAGGCACAGGAAGGTAGAAAACCAGAAAGGGGCTCTCTCTTCAGACACATGCTATCCAGTGCAGTAGCCACTGGTGGCCTGTGGCCATTTCAGTCTCAACTGAATAAAATTTAAAAAGTCAGGGCCTCAGTCACTCTACCTACATTTCAAGTACTCAGCAGCTCATGTAACAAGTGGTTACCTTATAGGACGGCCTTATAGGACAGCCTAAATATAGAGCACTTCCCTCATCCAAGGAAGTTCTATTGGGCAGGGCTGACTTAGATTTTCTTTTTTCACTGTGAGACACAAGATCTTAATTTTAAGCATAATTCAGAAGTGCAACCCAAACACACCACCGGGGAGGGCAAAGTAAAGAAATGACTGTCTTCCCTGCTATTCTTTCACTCTACACCCTGGGCCACCAGGTCATACAGATGCATCATGCTGTTCTAATCGTCATGCCCATGAGTCTTGTCCCCTGGAGTCCTTCAGCCCTTGTTCTGTGTCCTGACTGTCTACGGCAACTGCAATCGCCCAAGCTTGTGCTTTCCTATTCAAGGGCTTCATGTTGAGCCCTCAGTATTCAGGAGCAATGAGGACCTTATACTGCCAAGCTCCAGAGGAACCCAGAGAAAGCAACACAGGAGCAGCGCCAAATATATATAATAATGGGGATTGAACCCAGAGGCATTCTATCCCTGATCCACCTCTCTAACCCTATTTTTTCACTTTTTTATTTTGAAATAGGGTCTCACTAAGTTGCTGAGAGTCTTGCTGAGTTTCTAGGCTGGCCTCAAACCCGGGATCCTCCTGTCTTAGCCTCCCAAGTACTGGGATTACAGGCATGCACAAACACACCAGGTTAAAAGAGTATTTTTAAAGCACCTTACGGGAGTTAGGATGCTCCTCTGCAAATGCTAGTATTACTTCCACACTGGTAAGGCTTTCCTTTCCAATCTCATCAAAATGCTTGTTGAACACAGCAGTATTTACTCCACAGCAGACAATGACTGATCCCTGCTCAGAGAAGATCTAGGCACCACCACTTACAGATACAAGACATCCCCTGTGGGTCCTTTCTAAGAACATTTTCAAGATGCAGATTACAGGCAAATGCTTCAGATTTCCTTCTGCACCTTTCTCTGCGTAGGGCTGCAAGTTCATGATCAGAAGTGAAAAGAATGGCAGGTGTGTTCCTCACTTCACACATGAACGTTCCCACCGCCACCACCATCACCATCACCCAACTCGCTAGTTTTGAAATTTGCTACGTGTAATTTCAATGTTTTGCAAAAGGTTCTCTTCTCATTAGCTTAAATTGGAATGAGATGCTTCCATATGGCCCCAGGACATTAAAAAAGTCAGAAAAACTTTCTAAAATAACAAAATTAACATAAAATAACCTTATCATTAGGAAATTGAGAAACATCTTCCAAAAAGTGGAATGGTATGCTAAAAATACTCTTGGAGTGCCAGAAGGTAGGGAGACTGCCAGAGAGGTGTAAAGACAGATACATCTAAAGGCACTCCTGTGAATTGTGAGAAATGGAAGTGTTTTCCAAAACCTAAAGTTTTAAAGAACTTTTCTACACCCAGCTCTCTCTTTCTCACTTTAGTTTGCTTAATATATATTGGAGTCAGTGTACGTAACCTATAGTTTTGAAAGAGACCCTTTTTCTTTTTTCTTGTCTGTAGAGATGCAGTTATATTCGGCTAGAAAAAATAATGGTGTAAATAAGGCAAGAAACAAATGTGGTATACATATAAGAAAGGAATACTACTCAGCGTTAAAAAAGAAGGAAATTTGGGTGCATGTTAAAACACAGATGAATCTTAAGAGTATCATGTTAAGGGAAGTAAGTCAGTCACAAAAAGACAAATATTGTGTGATTCCATTTATATGAGTTACCTAGGGTAGTCAAATTCCTAGGGACAGAAAGTAGAATGGTGGCTGCCAGCAACTGAGAGGAAGAAGGAACTGTTTAATGGGGGCACAGTTTCAGTTTTAGAAGTTAAAAAGAGATCTGGAGATGTGGTTGTTGGTGGTTGTAAAACATTATGAATGTGTTTAGTGCTACTGAACTTTTCATATAAAAATGGTTAAGATGGTAAATTTTATGTTATATATATTTTACCAAAATTTTTTTTAAAATGAGAAGAAAGGAAGAAGCAATGTAAAACTCTGAGAAATCATGAGTACAGTTCTAAACTCCATGGGAGAAAGTTTACTTTAGCAAGAGAGTAAAGAAAAATGCCTCCAGCGACCTAGCAACCGACGTGGGAAGTGTCTGGAGTACGCATACTGAGTCAACAAACTTGTACAATAAATGTGCACCAAATGAGACTGATTTCAAAATGTTAGCCCCCATGGTCAGGTAATGCATGAGAAATCTACACACTTCATCAAACACAACAACTCAACAAAACTAGTCCAGATTTGGCTTCTTGTTTTTTTCTTCCTGCCCCACTTATCCTGAGAGCCACTATGAATGACCAAACAAGTAAAAGTAAACATTTGTTGAATTCATTATAATACACTTATTGGAGACTGATACTCCACTGATCAGATTAAAAAAAACAACAACAACAACTGGGGATTGAACCCAGGGGTACTTTACCTCTAAACAATGCTCCTAGCCCTATTTTATTTTTATTTTGAAACAGGGTCTCTCTAAGTTGCTAAGAGTCTCACTAAATTGCTGAGATTTGCCTCAAACCTGTAATCCTCTTGTCTCAGCCTCCCAAGGACTGAGATTACAGGCATGGGCCACCATGTCCAACTGATCACATTGTTTTATATATGTCACTATCCTTTGCTTTCTCCAAAATGATTACCGCTAATTTATACTTCAATTTTAACCCTTATTAATAAGTTTTATCAAACCAATGCAACCATACATCCAACAAAGCTAATGACATTCTGGAAAAAGCTATTAATGAGCAATGATCACTTTTAATGATCATTACCAACTATCTGTGAAACTTTGCAGAAAGACTGGCAACTTCCAGATTTTTTTTTAATACAAGTTACAAATGAAAACCGAGTCCTGAAGTTTGCCTCTTGCCAGCAAAGCATTATATCTAGGCCAGCCATAAAAGGATCAGGTTCTCAGTACAATACCTACCAGCAGAAGCTAACCCCAAAGCAATACTTAGAAAGACTGCTCAAACAAAAAGGCCTAGGGAATATCATGCTATTCATTCAACACTCATTTATTTCACTTAAACCACAAATATGGCTATCTCCTAGCCTTTGTTCCTGCTGTATATTCTTAAGTTCAGGTGCTCCCATAACCAACTGCAATCCCTTATCATCCCCACTCTCTCTCATTTGTCCAATCCAGCTACATCAACTCCTGCCATCTGCGGGGACTCTGCCTCTTCTTGTCCCTTTTCTTCCAAGCAATCAGTTATCTTGCAAACTTAGGCCTCACTCACTTTCAACTTTAATTCTCCCCCGACTCCACCACACCCTGACATCCCTCTACCACACAGAGCAGATTCCCACGGTAGGCTCAGAAATCCACCTGCAGATACCCCTGCAGCACAGGGTTGCCAGGTACTGCAGGAGCAGAATAAATGGTAGAATGGGCCAGGATAAACCTGTGGTTTACAGTTCAGCACACCCCAAAATATTTCTGTGAAAGAGGCAGCCAGTCAGCTCACTTTTCCATTTACCCAAATTTTTGCCACCTTCTCAAGCACCTAACTCCTTCCTTTTTATCCCCCCCCCCCCATCAGTAAATGACCTCATCACTTCCCTTGTAGTAAAAAATAGAGGCTACAGAAGAGGATTTATCAGCTTTCAGACCCTCTTCCCAACTACCTCCAAACTTATTTATACGCCTATAACTCCTTCTTGTGGTTCCTCCAACTACAAAGAAAAAGCTGTATCTTCTACTGAAAGCTGCTTCTCCCACTCATAGCCTTTCTGGGATCCTGCTCCATCTATCATTCCTCTAGTCTCTGTTTCTCACCTTTCCCTGTTAACTGCCCAATCCCCTCCACCCAGTCCACTAAAATGTTCAATACTCCTCCTCCTCCTCCTCATCCGTTCCCCCCCTTCTCTTCCTCCTCCCTTTACCCCTCCTCCTCCTCTTCCTCCATGCCAGCCAGAGCCATATTTGCATTTTTTTATACTGGGCAAATCCACTGGACTATCTCAAAGGCACTTATTTTTTCCTGGCACTAGGGATTGAACCAAGGAGCATTCTACCTCTTAGCTACACCCCCAGCTCTGTTTTATTTTTTATTTTGAAACAAGGTCTCACTAAGTTGCTGAGAGCCTTGCTAAGTTGCTGACCTCGAACCTGTGACCCTCCTGTCTAGACTCCCAAGCACTGGGATTAGAGGCGTGCACCACCACATCCAGCTTCACTTCATTCATAAGAGACCCTCCCCTCCCCAAATACACAGCTTTTCTCTCTCTGGCCACCATATCCCCTGTCTCAGTCCCCAGGGTCCCTGCTTCAATAATCATCAAAGCCAGAAATCTCAGAGTCATCTTTGATGCCTTTCTCCCTTCTTTCCACCAAAATAACATCAACAATAAAACGTCACCACACTGTTAGTTCTGTGTCTTAAGACTCCTAGATCTCTCCTCACCTCTCTGTCTCGAAGCCTTTAAGACCTTCTCCATCCGCTTAGAAAAATGCTGCCAGACATTTTAAAAACACACTCATGCAAGCCGGGCGTGGTGGCGCACACTTGTAATCCCAGTACTCGGAAGGCTGAGACCGGAGGATCCGAGTTGGCGGCGAGGCTCAGCTACTTAATGAGGCCCTCTGCAACTGCGTGAGACTCTGTTTCAAAATAAAGAATAAAAAAATAGAGCTGGGGGTGTAGCTCCAAAGTAGAATGCCCCTGGGTTCCATCCCCAGTACCGCCAAAAAAGAAAACCAAACAAACAACAACAACAAAAAACAAACAAACACATACACTCATGCCTCTTTTTTCCTATGTAGAAATGCACCTCCATTAACACCACCAAGTCCACCACCATCCACTTTCTTTAATTGCTCTCTCTGCTCCAATTCTGGTTGCTTCTGGGTCCTTCCTCATTCTGCTTCCACATGTGTAGAAAAGGTGATCTAATTTTTATGTCATAGCCCCAAATCCTGCAAACCCCTTGCCTGTCACAGAGGCTTCTGCCCACATTTCCCTTTCACACCCTGACACCTATAACTCACTCTTCCCCACTGCCCACTGTCATTGGTGTTGTACCAAACCACTGGAAAGAAACTCCAGAGCCCTTTTTCTGTCTTTGATGCATGGCAGATTTCCACTCTACCTGGAAGATTTGTCTGCCTGGGTTGGCATGCCACCTTCTCCCTAAAAAACCTGTCTTTCCTCAAGAAGCTGGTTTCCACTGTACTCACAGGATTCACCCTCAAGACCACCTCTGCAAGGCAGCTTTATAGCCTTAGGGACAGGGACCACTTCTTGTTCATCTTTGCTTTCCCCAAACCCAGAACATAGAAGGCAATCATAAAATATCTGTGATTCAATAAGTGAAGTAGTTAATGAATACAAACACAGTACGAGGTGCCAAGACATCTGCTAATATAGCACAAATACTAATCACATATTAATAGAGCACAGTCCAGTTTAGCCAGATAGCTCCTCCTTTCCACTGATAAGCCACACAGTATGACTTCTTAAATTAATAATTAATTTATGGTACTGGGGATTGAACCCAGAGTCTCACTTGTGCTAGGCAAGCACTCTACCCCAGCCCTTTTGAAAATTTTACTTTGAGACAGGATCTGGCTAAATTGCCCAGGCTGGCCTCAAAGTTTCGATCCTCCTGCTTCAACCTCCTGAGTAGCTGGGATTGTCACCAACATAGGCCACCATGCCCTGCCACACCTTATGCCTTCTTGACAGAATCCAACACTATAGTATTACAACACTTAATGTCTACTAGATAATGGTTTATGGCCGCAGTAGCACTGCCTAGACTACTACCTCTAGGTCCAAATCATCAAAACCCCACACCTTCTGTTAGAAAGATTCCCTGAAACAGCCATAAGGCCCAGGTACTGCAATGAAATTCTTGTTAGACTGCCTCCATCCTAGTATATTCTGCAAGACTGTAGAACTGGTATTTGCACGAGGGACAGAACAACGATTAAACTATGCGTAAATTACAGGGTTTTATTCTTGTCCTCTTTGGTAAAACTGGATGACATGATCAACCAATATCTTTACAGATCAGTTTTATAGAACTGTAAGGTTCTCCAAAATATGAATATTACCATTAGCAACCACTTACTAAGGACATCCAATGTACTGGGCACTGTGCCAAGCATGTATGCATAATTATTTGAATTCCATAATAATGCTATGGATTTTTATTATAAGCATACCCACCTGAAAGATGAGGAAGCTGAAGCGTAATTACAGAACTTTCCTGAGGTTCCATCACGCAGGTGAATGTGACTCTAAAGCCAGAGTTGTTAAGCACCATTGTCACACTTACATGTTCAAACATGTTTTGGACACGTGGCATCTGAACGTCCATCTCGTCTTGCAGGTTACAGAGTACATTAACATTATAAAGACGCAGAAGTCTCCCAGTAAAGATAGCCTTTGCTTAACACAATATGCCCCAAACTTATGTGACTATGCAAGCCTTTTTCAGTGCAGACATTTGTAACATATGGGGACACATGTTTTGCAGGACACAATTTGGCTGGAGACAATAACCAAGAGATTATGAACCCCAGAGGCCAGAGAGGAGAAAGAAGCTGATAGCAGTATTTGTTTCAGGTGATAGAGCCAGTCAGGCATTTGTGACGTAACCATGGTGACAGTGTCTGTGAGTCAAAAGAAAGGTACTACCCATTCATAGCATTAAACACCAGTGCTCTTGATTTGAGCCCACGGATCAAGATGCTGATATAAAAAGATGGTTTGCCAAGCAGGCAGAGTTGGTACAGGCTGCTGAACTGGTGCTATAGTTTGCACCTTCTGAGGTCCCATAAGTGCTATTTTCCAGCCTTGCCATATTTCTTTCTTTTCTGGAACACTCACATCCCTAAAAGAAACCCTGGGCTCCCAATAAAACAGATGAATCTTGGAGACATACTAGTCGAAAGGCTGGAGAAAAAGCTTGTTAGTGGTAACTTGGCAATCTCATGGCATTGCTCTTTTATTGAAATTCCATTTATTGACCACCTACTACAAGTAGGACTCTACACCAAGACAGAAAGCCTCTTCCCTAGGGATCTCACAGTCTAGTGGGAAGAAAGCAGCACTAGACAGCCTAATAACAGACACCATTAAGTGCTGTCATAGAAAAAGGGATGTATGGCCGTGCAGTGTAATTCTTTCCACAGGGAAAGAGACTGAAAATATGCTTGCATTACTCACCCTTAAAGTACATTTATAATAAAATCTGCCCTCAAAAATCCTAAAGGAAAGAGAAGAGAAAATCTGATTATAGGGTATGCAGTTTGAAAGTCAGACAATATAATCATGATGGGCACAGCACAGAAATCAGGGACCAAGATGTCTGCAGCTTGGTTTTGACCCTGAGTGTCTTTAGCCAAACACTTGGCCTTTCTGCCTTTTTCTTCTGTCCTGCGTGGATGCAGTGGAGATAAGTTAATATAACATGATAGCGAGGTTCTATGTAATTAGTGATGCAAAACAGAAAAGACAAAAAGCTAATTTAAGATCTATTAAAACAGCTACTACAAAAATAAACATATTGCTATGCATAAATAATTGTAGTACCTTCATGCAGACTTTCACAAGATTAAAATTAAATTATGAAATTACGTCTTGCCTACAGGTATTTTCTCCACTGAACTACTCATCTTCTAAGTGGAATGGGTGCAAAGGGATCTTTATATGAATTTCTATTATGAAAATTACCTATCTGACAATCCTCAGTTAAATAAATTCATACCTATGTCCTGTACTCACAGGATAAATGAGACGGATACATTGTAAAAATGAAAGGACAGGAACCAAGCACATGACCTTCTCTCATGAATCACATTAAAATGCTCACATATACTTTTTTTTAGTTAAAAGACTGTTTTTTTTTAAAGTTTTAGACTGAGAAAAGAGTACAGCTTTCCCACATACCCATCAACTCAACAAGTTTCCATATTATTAATATCCTGTGTTAGTATGGTACATTTGTTACAGAGAGTGAATCAATATTGCCACATTATCATCAAATAAATTACATAATTTATTCAGATTGTGTGTGTGTGTGTATATGTGTGTGTGCACACATTGTGTTGGTGAAGATTGAACCCAGGGGTTTTCTACCCCCAAGCCACACCCCCAGCCTTATTTTATTGTTTTTTGTTTGTTTGTTTGTTTGTTTGTTTGTTTTTTAATTTGGTGACAGAGTCTCACTAGGTTGCTGAAAACCTCACTAAGTTGCTGAGGTTAGCTTCAAACCTGCGATCCTCCTATCTTAGCCTCCCAAGTATTGGTATTACAGGTGTGTGCCATTACGCCCAGTTTTGTTTTGTTTTTTTTTTTGGTTTTTGTTTTGTTTTCACTAAAGTGTCTGTTTTCCATCCAGGAACCCATCCAGGTAGTGGTCCTGTCTCCTTAGGCTCCTCATAGCTATGACTGCTTCTCAGACTTTGTTGTTAATGACCTGCACAGCTGTGCCCTGCTGGACTTTGTCTGATGTTTGACTCGTAATTGGACTGGGCTTATGGCCTTCTCATGGGAAGATCACCGAGGTAAAGTGCTACCTGCACAGTGTCACGCCCAGCCACAGGAGCCTCGACTGCTGATGTGGCCTGGATCACCTGGCTGAGGCGGAGTGTGCCAGGTTTCTCCACCGTACAATGAAGCTTTCATGTCTCCTTTCCACGTGGTATGAAGAAAGTCACTAAGTGCAGCCCACACTGAAGCAGAGGGTCGACTGAAACTCCCTGTGAGTGGGGGATCTACATCATTTACTTGGAATTTTCTTGCATGTGAAATTCATTTCTCCTCCCACCTATGTCAATTTATTCCATCATTTATGTGTATTGGCATGAACTTGTGAATGTTTACTTTGTCTTTGGATTATCAAACAATGTTTGTGTGTGTGTGTGTGTGTGTGTGCTCATTGTTTTTAATGTTTGGACACTGGGGGCTCTTTTAGTTGGCCTCTTGTCACTTTGGTATACCCTAACCATTGTGAGGTTTCAGTTGTTTTTCTGTTTGATCACTTCCTTAATTCTGGTGTTACAGCTGGGCGTGGTGGCGCACACTTGTAATCCCAGCATTCGGGAGGCTGAGACCGGAGGATCCGGGTTCGCGGCCAGCCTCAGCTACCTAGTGAGGCCCTCTGCAACTTAGGGAGACCCTGTTTCAAAATAAAGAATAAAAAATAGGGCTGGGGGTATAGCTCGGAGGTAGAATGCCCCTGAGTTCAATCCCCAGTACCGCAAAAAAAAAAAAAAAGAAAGAAAGAAAATTCTGGCATTACTCTCTTAACTCATCGGCATTTCTTGCCCTCGCCCTAGAATCAGCCATTTCTCCCAGGAGCCCTAGTTCCTTTTATCGGAGAATGACAATAGCAATCAAGTCCTGGGCACTGGGGGTGCTTATTGCAACTGGGGTACCATTTCTTTTAAGGTCTCTCAGCTGACAAAGAAATGTGTATACTAACATGTACATTTGATACATATCTATAAATGTTTCTATATGCAACCATCTTTGTTTATATTATACATTACATTTATTTTCCTCTCAAGAAAATGTTAACACTTTTAAGTTTTCTCTTTTAAGTGTCTGTGGAAAAAAATCTATCATTTGCATTTTATTTATTTATTTATTTAATTTATTTTGGTGTTGGGGATTAAACCTAGGGGCATTTTCCCCCCAAATTATATCTCCAGTCCTATTAATTTTTTATTTTGAAACAGGGTCTCGCTAAATTGCTGAGACTTGCCTCAAAACTGAGATCCTCCTGTCTTAGCCTCCCCCAAACTGAGATTACAGGTTTGCACTGTTCTATCAGGCTTATGTCATTTACATTTTAAATTTCCCATGGTAGTCTAGCTCAGTGGCCCATGCCTATAATCTGGTACTTGGGAGGCTGAGACAGGCAGATCACAGGTTTGAGGCCAGTATGCAGAAACTTAGCAAGATCCTTCCTCAAAACAAAACAAAAAACAAAATAGGCCTGGGATAGTGTAGCTCAAAGGTAGAACACCCCCTGGGTTCAATCTCCAGTACCACAAAAAAAAAAAAAAAAAACAACCTGCATAACACCTAGCACTAGTGATCAATTCATAGTTCAAGAAAGAGTCCAGATATATCTGGTAGGAATGTACAAGCCTTGCTCTCATCTAAGAAATAGGGACAGTACCCAGGTGTGTCGGAACACGCCTGTAATCCCAATACCTGGGAGGCAACTTAGTGAATGCCTCAACAACTTAATGAGACCCTTTTTCAAAATTAAAAATAAAAATAAATAGAGCTGGAGGTATAGCTCAGAGGTAGAATGCCTTTGGGTTCAATAACTAGTACCAAAAAGAAAGAAGAAAGAGAGAGAGAAAGAAAGAAGGAGACGGAGGAGGAGGAGGAGGAGGAGGAGGAGGAGGAGGAGGAGGAGGAAGGGCAGGGCAGGGCAAGAAATAGGGACAAAAATGAAAACAACTACAAAGGAGAACTAAACAAGATGATATATTTCAATTATTACAACAAAACTGTAAACAAAAAAAATGATAAACTAAATATATAACTCAAAGGAAAATAGTTTCATGAAGAAACTAGATGTAAAATTTAAACCCTTTTTTTTTTTTTTTTTGCGGTACTGGGGATTGAACTCAGGGGCATTCTACCTCTGAACTACACCCCCAGCTCTATTTTTTATTCTTTATTTTGAAACAGAGTCTCACTAAGTTGCGGAGTGCCTCACTAGGTAGCTGAGGCTGGCCGCGAACCCGGATCCTCCAGTCTCAATCTCCCAAATGCTGGGACTACAAGTGTGCGCTACCACACCCGACTCAAACCTAGACTTCTTTATGTTTGGTTATGCTATTCATTTTTACCACTTAACTCAAAACTAAGTCCTGGCTTAGATGTTCAATTTTATTCCAAGTATGTTCTCTTGAAAGATTAAACAGCATAGCTTCACCAGCCCTACTGCTCCCGCCTGAAAGGACTAAAAAGTTGATTTCCTAATACACACTGTCATGACCCATTTCAAGGGGCGCTAATGGGTTAAAAACAGTTCTCCCAGTGAAGAAGAGAGAACAATGACACCAGGGACCATTTCCCATCTCCTCCATCCATCAGACCGTCAATCATCCCCTCCCAGGAACGCCAGTTAATGGGAGGCAGTCAGGGCTCCCACTGAAAATAATTTCAATTCCTACAGCTGATTAAAGCTGTCTCAATACTTGTAAAACCTGTCCATATAAATCTGGGGCAACATGATCAGAGGCGTCTTCCATCTTTTATAAGAAGAAATATGACTACATTTGGCAAAGAAACTGCCTTATTTCTTCATTAAGAGCCCAATGAGATCCTAGCTACACACAGTACGGATTATGTTTTCTGTGGATCTATTTCAAGTTAATGCTGATGAATCTTCCGTGCATATTCTAGTGCTCTAAAAGATCACTTAACTATTCACTTACAACGAACTTGATTTTTTTCTACAAGGCTATATAGCCTAACAGGGTCAGAATGGACCAAAGTATCATGTTAGTATAGCACAGATTGTGTGGCCTCAAGTTCTAGCAATACAGGTAAATGACATATTAGATATGAGTGGTTCCTGGGAACTGAGCAGAATGTGCAAACCCCCATTCAAGTCCTGTCAATCATGCAGGCCCACTATGTGCCTGCTCAGCACCATGAGACCTGTATCTTGCAATAATGCGGTTCATCTGAAGGGCTAAGCATCACCAGGCTAGATTAGTAACACTGGACACCGAGGAGAGTTTTCCAGAAGAGGTACACCAGAGCAAGACCCAGAGATGCCGGTGCTAGTAGGTGGAATATCTCGTTCAGTCCTCCTGATGGGAGGTTCCATGCACAAGGCTGGTCAATGGCTGCAGGGCCAGGCAAGTCACAGGCAGAGGGCAGAGTCTAAGAGAAGCGGGAAAGCTATCTCAGCATTAACAGGCAGCCGACAGCTGTATTCTAGGACATAGCCATATGTAGAGGCTGTCTGCCCTCTACAATCACTGCAATGGCCTCTTGGCTTGTCCTACCCTCTCACACTCACCTGGTGGTAAGTATTTACATTCTCTTTGTTTAAAATGCTTCACTGTCATTCAGAGTGAAACTCCAGATGCTTCCCTGCCTTTATAGCTCCTCTGGCTGCTTGAATCACTCTGGCTTTCTTTTAGAAGGTGTAAGATTCTTTCTGACTACAGGGCCTTTGCACATGATTTGTGAAAAATTCTCTCTGAAATTTCCTTTTCCTTTTTCCCATTCTTCACAGACATGCATCCTTCTAAACTTTCGATTTTCTATTTAGTTGTATCTCCTTGGAGAGATGTTCTCTGACCTCTCTCTGATGTAGGAACCTCCTTGTATCTTCATTATTTTCTAGCCAAGCACCCTGTTTATTGTCTGGTTGGCACTTAGCATGGTTTAAAGTTGTCTTATTTATTTGATAATTTATTGTCTTTTTTTTTTTTTGTCCGATTCTACCACCATCAGATAAGATTCATGAGGACAGAAAACACACTGGTTTTGATTGTTACTGTATGTCTGGTGCCTAGAACATTGCAGACATTTGGTCAAATTTAGTTGTGTTGAAAACATACTCAGCAAAAGCAGCAAGACACAAAAGGTCATATATTGTATAATTCCATTTGAACCAAAATGTCTCAGAATGGGTAATCCACAGAAAACAGAGCACAGATTAGTGGGGGAAGGAAAGAATGAGACGTGACCATTTAATAGGTACAGGGTTTCCTCCTGAACTGATGAAAATGTTCTAGAACTAGAGAGAGGTATCAGTTGCATGATAATGCCAATGCACTAAATGTCGCTAATGGTAAATGTTGCGTGTATTTTATCACAAAAATAGAAAAATCAGTCATCGTGTAAACAAACGCATGCATGGTTCTTGCACTCTCGCCCACTGCTATAGCTTGGATCTGGAGTGTTCCCCAAGGCCCATGTAGTAAAGGCTGGGTCACCAGCCTGTGGCACCACTGGGAGGTGGTGTAACCCTTAGGAGGTGGGACCTATGGGAGGAAGTTAAGTCATCGGGGCCATGCCCTTGAAGGAGATATCAGGCACTCGGCCCCTTCTTGTCCATCTCTCTCTGTATCCTGGCTGCCATGAAGTAAATAAGCCTTCTTCGACATGCACTCCGGCCATGAAGTACTGTGCTGCCACAGGTCCAAAGCGACAGGGCCAAGAGACCATGGGCAGGCCTCTGAGACCGTGAGCCAAAATAAACCTTTCCTTCTTTTTTTTTTTTTTTTTTTTTTTTTTTGCAGTACTGGGGATTGAACTCAGGGGCATTCTACCTCCGAGCTACACCCCCAGCCCTATTTTTTTATTCTTTATTTTGAAACCGAGTCTCACTAAGTTGCGGAGTGCCTCACTAGGTAGCTGAGGCTGGCCGCGAACCCAGATCCTCCGGTCTCAGCCTCCCGAATGCTGGGATTACAAGCATGCGCCACCATGCCCGGCTAACCTTTCCTTCTTATATGTTGATTCCCTCAGGTATTTTGTTGCAGTAAAGGAAAGATGACAAATACCTCCACTTTCTTGGCAGATGGTAGCTATGAAGTAGTTTGCTTCTCCTGGGACTCATGCCAGGTTGCAGGTCTGCTCGACTTGACAGCAACAGACTGAACTGTCAAGATGGGCTATGCACTTTTATCAAGTTAATTAATCCAAGGAAAACTAGATCCCCAGTTGGGTTGTAAGTCCACACAAACACAGAACCCCAGGCTCCAGTCTCTTAATGTCAATGGTCCCAACAGAGTTCAACACACCCATCATTTCATTTGTTACATTTCATTTGTAATGCACAATTGTTTAGAAGCAGAAAATGAAGAAATGATCTTTGTTGCAATACATTTACCTTACACACAGTGGACAGACTCTGAGTTCCATGTAATTGTCCTATGTCAGCAAACCAAGTTGGGGAATGGGAAGTGAAAAATTTCAAAGCAGAGATCGAGATCTCTTCTGTTCAAGCATTCTTTTCTCTCCTCTGAAATGTCAGTCCTATTGCCAGTGATGATAAACCTCAAAGACACTTGCCTCAAACAGTATCTTTTTTTTATTTATAGTATTACTTCCAAGAGGAATTGGAAGGAATTGTTCAAGTAAAATATTACTTAGACTATAAAAATTATAAGAAGCCCTCCAGTCAAGTACAGGACCATTCTTGTTTATTTTTTCTATTTTTTTTTATATACAATGGATACTAATCTGCTTTTTTTAAAAAAGAAAGAAACATTGCCATTTGGGAAAACATGGATAAACCTAGAGAACATTATACTATGTGAAATAAGAGCTAGGCACAGACAGACAAATATCATATGATCTCACTTATGTGTGTAATCTAAAATAGTCAAGGAAGCTGGGCGTAGTGGTGCACACCTGTCATCTCAGTACTTGAGAGGCAGAGACAGGAGTATCACAGATTTGAGGCCAGCCTCAGCAACTTAGCAAGACCCTCAGCCACTTACTGAGACCCTATTTCAAAATAAAAAATAAAAAGGGCTGGAGTGAGCTCAGAATGCCCTGGGTTCAATCCCCAGTACCAAAAAGGGGGGGGGGGTCGCTTTTATGTTAAACGTTCTTAACTGCTATTTTAAATTGATTCTTCCATTTACTTCTGACACCTTGACCAACACCTTGTGAACTTTTCCACAGCTCTAGGAAATTCAGAGTGTCTAATGACAACAACTAAAACTGTGTGTCCAGGGGAAATACTGAGGCACACTGAGGAAATAAAATGCAGAAGATATAAATGCATTATTTTCCACATATAAAAGTTAAATACAGGAATTTGAAAAAATAAAAATTTCAGTCAAATAAGTGAGATTCAGTTTTGGACAGGAAGCCACTGGTGACCTTCTGAATCTCCCATAGTTCATAGCACACATGGAACAATACAGCCTTTTAGAACTATGCAAATTATTCTTTATGAGTTCCCAGAAGGAGGAATTTTCCTAAATCAACTTTTCAAACTGGAATTCTTGGTATGGAACCTTGCACATTTCCAAAGACATATAATATTTTAAAGAAATGTACACATAGTTTCTTAGAGACTAGATTAAGACTTTAAAGTGAACACGGCTGCAAATAAACAAATAAATATCCGAATGCAATTCATAATGTCAAAAAAGAGACAATGATTCTTAATTATCCCTGCAATCAGCTACCGCAGAATCATAAAACATGATGAATCAAGCAGAAAGAATATGTATCACAATCATATTATGTATCTTGCCTGAAAATGTTTCTGAATTGCCTTTTTAAGTGAGGCAACCAAGAGTTATAAAACCTAGATAAAAATCCTTTAAAGTCAGGAAGAATTTAATCTAAAAAAAAATTCAAGTTTTCTACTTTAATCAGACTATTTTGAAAATATCACACCTGGTATACAGTCTTCTCTAATATGTCCCTATTCATCTATTCTATCTCCTGAGCAAGACATGAGGCTCTCTGTGGCATTCTGGTGAGGGAGAGGGGTACTAGTCCTCATTCCTGTTAGCCTTTATCTTCTCCGGACTACTGCTAGGCACAATTCTTCAATACTTGCTGTTGTGCCAAATGCTTTCTAGACATTATCCCTCTAACCAAGCTGTTTCTCCATTTAATGGGAAGAAACTACTGGCTGTGGCATATCATACTTTCCAAAGATGGCCAACACAATATCCTCCATCTCACGTGCTCTTGGAGAAGGTGGGCTGTTCATCTCTTAATGACCACCAGGCTCTTCTCTGGGGACAGCTCATCCCCTATAGCTCCATACAAGCCAATCTACATCTTTCCCCACATCCTTTGCATTATAGGCCCATAAAGTGGGGCAAGGGCTAGAAGTCTTACAGTTTTGTGGACAGTACAATGATCAGCTGCCCTGTTGAGACATCTTCACCTGAGGCGTCCAATAAGCAAGCATGCAAATTCAACACGTTGAGAACTGAACTTTCCATCTTCTCCTATGCTCACTCTGTTATTTCGTCTTTTATATTTAATTGGGAGGATCTGTCCAGTCATCCATGCTAGAAGCCATATATTTTTACATTTGTCTTTCTTCTCTGCTGTATCAGAGCTCTTTAACGAGCTACTGTAATAGTAGCCTAACTGGTCTGACTCCAAATCCAGACTCCCAGGTAGCCAGAGTAGTTCATCTAAAGTACAAATGTGTACCTGTCACTCTGTTTGAACTCCTCCATAGTTCCCTTTGCCTATACAATAAGGCCCATCTTCCTTCACATCATAGGCCAAGCCCTCCACTACCCCGTCTTTAGCACTGTATTTCCAGCTTCACTGTCTCCTTTCATTGCGGCAGTTCCTGGAACCTTGATTCTTTTCTCTCTCTGGGCACTCACACCAGTCATCTGGTCATCTCCAGATGTCACCTGGTCATCTCCTGGTCACTGTTGTGTAGCTCAGGAGTCCCTGCTGCTGGGAAGTCTTCCCTCCCATTGCACTTCATCTCTCCCCACCTGTAGGTTAGGACCCCCGTGTCTTTGTTCCTGCTTGGACTAACTCTATTATGGTCTCTCTACCACCATACACAGCACTCATGACTCCTTTCATTGACGAAGAGTATTGACTTTCTCACTCTTTTTTCTTTAGCATCTAATCTCAAGCCTAACATTGTAGCAGAAGGTCAAGAAACTTTGAATAAATGGATGATTATATGATTTTGTTTTTTTTGTTTTTTTTGTTTTTTTTGCGGTACTGGGGATTGAACTCCGGGGCATTCTACCTCCGAGCTATTCCCCCAGCCCTATTTTTTATTTTTTATTCTTTATTTTGAAACTGAGTCTCACTAAGTTGTGGAGTGCCTCACTAGGTAGCTGAGGCTGGCCTCGAACCCGGATCCTCCGGTTTCAGCCTCCCGAATGCTGGGATTACAAGCGTGCGCCACCACGCCCGGCTTGGATGATTATATGAATGCAAATATATTAGCTACCTATATAGCAATATTACAACCAGCTTAGTGTCTTGACACAGTACACATTTTTTATATTATATTTTCTGTGGATTAGTCATCCAAGCATTGCTTAGATGGGTTTTCTACTTCAGGGTCTCCCACATAGTCGTAACTCAGGTGGCTGGGGGCTGCAGTCTCAAGTCTGAAGCCAGCCTTAGTAACGTAGTGAGGCTGTTGGCAATTTAGCCAGATCCTTTTTTCAAATAAAATAAAATGAAATGAAGCTGGGCGTGGTGGCACATGCTTGTAATCCCAGCATTTGGGAGGCTGACACCAGAGGATCCGGGTTCGCGGCCAGCCTCAGCTACCTAGTGAGGCCCTCCGCAACTTAGTGAGACCCTGTTTCAAAATAAAGAATAAAAAAATAAGGCTAGGGGTTTACAGCTTGGAGGTAGAATGCCCCTGAGTTCAATCCCCAGTACCACAATAAATAAATACATAAATGAAATGGAATAAATAAATAAGTGCTGGTGGTATAGCTCAGAGGTAGAATGGCCCTGGGTTCAATCCACAGAACCATATCCACTCACAACATAAAAGCTCATATGCATTTTGGCAGCATGGATTTTCCTAGCAGCCTGTTGGATCTGTGAACTGAATGCCACCCTCAGTTCCTTGCCACATGGGCTTTCCCAACATGGCCAGAAAGGGAGAGAGTCTCTCAGCAAGACAAACACTATAATCTTACATAATGTGACCACCCAAGTGACATCCCATCACCTCTACTGTATTATGTAAGTTAGAAACAAGTCACAGGCCCCACCTGCACTCAAACAGAGAGGACTGCACAAGAGCACAGACAGCAAGAGGCGTGGAGCCCAGGTGCCAGCTGAGAGTATGTCCACCGCACAAAGCTAAATCGTTTTGACAGCCCTCACCAGAAAGGCTGTGTAGGAAATGCAGCAAGGGTTGGATGGAGGTCAGCAACAGTATGTTAAGTGAAAAAGAAGGATGTTTATGTACAAAACTAAATGTACAGTCTTATTTTTTCTTTATGGAAATGACTCGGATTACTACAGAATTCGGCATTAGTAGTGATTTCTGTAATGTATAACTAAATTTAAAACACTGACCAACTTCTGCTTGTACATTCCTTTTACCATCATTATTTTTGTAACCGGTTCTTTAGACTGCTAGAATCTTCTTAAATCATTTATTTTTCATCCATTTTACATGGTCTTTGGAGCCTAGGAGGCAGAGCTTTATTTAATATATTTCAATAATTTATAGCCAACAATACACTAAAGAAAATGTCAACCTCATAAAAACTGAAATTTAGGAAGTGAAAGATGTTCCGATTTTCCTCAGAGAAAGTAAAATTTGCAAAAAATAAGGCGAGTCAAGGAAGTATATTAAAGCATTTCAAAACACAAGGAACGTACTGAATGCACCAGTCATCTTTAGACGTGCTCCTATGGGCCATGCTAAGTCTCTGCTAAACATGGCCTGTGACTAAGTTATGGCTGGGCCAGCCATTCTCCAGACAAATCAGCCCTGAATATGGCCCGTGAGACAGCAGTCACTTGCAGGTATAACATTGTCTCAAAGCCTCACTATATTTTGCCTTTAAAAGGTTTCAATCCTTTTTTATAAATGGCATGCTTCACTTCTGAATGGCTCTCTTATTTCCTGTGACTCTGGACAAACGGTCATGGAGAAGGCCCCAAACGCCATAAAAGCAACATAATGCATGAAGGAGAAAGGGCATGGGGTTGGGGGGAGGGGGCGATGACTTCTGATTTTCCATCAAAACCATAAAGCTATTAACAATCATCTGAAAAAACTTAAGAGACTAGGTCAGCCTGGCCCCAAATTAGCCAAGGAGGTCAAAGTAGACTGCAAGTGAAAACAGTTTAGCAGGCTCCTCTTTGGTTCGGGGAATGAGGAAAGAATTTTCCAGCAAGTTTTAAATCTCTGAGCAATTTCAGAGTTGTAGCCATTATCTACAATTAGATTTTCAATGTTTACCCAATTAAATTCAAAAGTACCCGAGGATTTGCGTGGAATAGTAGCCTTCCTTCCTCAAGGGCAGGAGCAGGTTATAAGGATCAAGCAATTCCCAGGTAGGGGTTAAAGTGCCGAGGACAGGCCTTTCCAACTTAGCCAACAAATCCACCAACCCTGGCACTAAAAGGGCTGACACTGGGCTCTAATTAAGTATCAGGAAGTTTAAAAAGAGATGGGATGAGTGTTCTAGGATTAAAACCATCTTTACATGTAGCTGGCTGAGTCACACATCCCTTCTCTGAACCTCAGTTTCTCACCTAAAAATCGCCTGTTTGGGGATGTAGGTTAGTTCGTTAGACTGGCAGTCCAAATCTGGCTTCAGACATGTCTGAGCACATCTGGTTGACTCTGAGAGTGGGGATATGTCAGAAATCTCTGCCATGGGACTGGGGTACTTATGCAACTGAAGTTACCCTAATTTGGCAGACAGCTGCCAGGCTGGCTGATTTCACTGGGGTCTGGAAGCAAACAGGGATTCTGGACACAGCATGATAGAGGCTGCACAGATCCATGCCTTCCCTGACCTGAGGCCTGGGACAGGGGCCCAGAGAGGAGGCCGGCATGAGGAAACCAAAGGAGCCTTTCATGAGAAAGGACTCTGGGTGACATGGGGCACTGCTATGGTTTGAAACTCATGTTGAAACTTAATTGCCGTTGTAACAGTTTTAAAAGATGTGACCCTTAGTGGGTGATTAGGTCTTAAGGGCTCAGCCATCATAAATGGATTAAAGATGCTAAGTGGCCAGTTTGTTGTCCACAGAGTGATAAAAATGAATGAATTCAGCCCCAACTTTTCTTTCTCTCTCACATCTCACTTGCCCTGCCACCATGTAGACACAGCAAGAAGGCTTTGGCCAGATGCCGAGCCATGCTCTTAGACTTCCTAGTGTCTAGAGCTCTGAGAAACAACTTCTTTATTTTATCCCGTTTGTGGTATTCTGTTATAACAATAGAAAGCAGATGAAGAGCTGGACATGGTGGCACATGCCTGTAATCCCAGTACTTGGGAGGCTGAGACAGGAGGATCACAGTTTCAAGGCCAGCCTCCAAAATTTAGTGAGACCCTTTTTTTTTTGGGGGGGGTACTGGGGATTGAACTCAGGGGCATTTTACCTTCAAGCTATACCCCCAGCCCTATTTTTTATTCTTTATTTGGAAACAGGGTCTCACTAAGTTGCGGAGTGCCTCACTAGGTAGCTGAGGCTGGCCGAGAACCCGGATCATCCGGTTTCAGCCTCCCAAATGCTGGGATTACAAGCGTGCGCCACCACACCTGGCTCTAGTGAGACCCTTTTTCAAAATAAAAACTAAAATGGGGGGCGGGTGTAGCTCAGAGGTAGAATGCCACTGGGTTCAATCCAAGAAAGGGATGGAGGGAGGGAAGGAGGAAGGAAAGGAGGAAGAGAAGGAGGAAGAAAGGAAGGACAGGAAAAAAGGGAAGGAAGGAAAGGAAAGGGAGAGAAGGGGAGGGGAGGGAAGGAAAGAGGGAGGAACGGAAAAATAAGGCTTAAGAAAGCGCCCTGAGCAACTCCAGGTACTTGAGGGGAATTTTCTTTGAGGGAAATTTTCCTCTTGGTAAGGTGTTATGGTGTGGAGGTGGGGACCAGCGCCAGTGATACTATTACTATCACTGTGACGTTCACTGAAGTCACAGGCAGGACAGGCCAGGGAGATGTGGATCATCAGACTGATTATTCATACCAGGAAAAAGCTGAACATTTTAAAATTAAATTCCATCTTCACTAAATTTCCTTTAAGCCAGAAGAAAGGTAAAATATCCCTCGGGTTATCACAAGGCAGGAAACCGCTCCCATCCTCACACCACATTACATCTTGCCAACGAAATTTCCCATCAGCCACATGCTATGGTATTCCCCAGCTTCTTTACCAGTGGACTCCCCATTTACCCAGAATCCCATGCAAACGCAGTTCGCGGGAGTGAGAGCACATTGCTGTAAGGCTGCGTTCAGATTAAGCACAAGATGAAAATTCAAGTCACATTTCATAAAAGAAGACTTCTGAGAAACACCAAATCTACATTCTACAGCTCAGGGATTCTTCAAACTCCATTTTAATTAACAATGTTTCCAAGGAAAAGTCTTTTGTCTATTTATTCTTTGAAAAGGAAGTTCAGGTTTTCTTCCATCTGAAATTGCTTTATTGACTCGACTTTGTAGTAATTCCCTCAGGTAGGTACCACCAGCACATCCAATTCGGCTAAGGATTGGATTCGATTACTGCCAGGTAAACAACTTACTACCCACACAGATTCAGTCCCAAATAAAATCCCCATGTTATTGAATTGAACACCTCCCCGAGAAGGGAAACTTAAAAGACTCTCTCACCCATAAGTGTACCTTGATGCTATAAAGTGTTCCTGAAGTCACAGGAACCTCACATCTTGAAGACCAGGGAGGTATAAGGCAATAGTTAAACTCAGTCCTGGGGTCTGCACTAGTATCACTCTTCAGGACAGTTAACTTGTAATAGGTATCAAAAGTCTCAAAAGTGTTTATACCTTTAGATCTAGCTACCCCATCTTGAGAAATTCATTTTTACTAAGAAAAGAAAATTAGCGTAGAAAGTGGCAAGGATGTTTAGTGTAATGTTGTTTATAGAAGGAAAAACTGTAAGTAAACTAATCTTCAATGACAGGAAGTGGTTAAATACATGCTGTGATTATATTCTATAGGTATTATCAGATATTAAAGATAATATAGTAGAAAACATAAAATGACAGAAATACAGTGAACAAAGCAAGCTATGAAAGTCTATACTATCATAGAAAAACTGTAATTTATAAAGGATGTGCAGTTGAGCCGGGTCTTATGGCCCACACCTGTAATTCCAGTACTTGGGAGGCTGAGCCAAGAAGATCGCAGGTTTGAAGTCAGCCTCAACAACTTAGCCAGGCCCTCAGCAACTTTGTGAGCTCCTGTTTCACAATAAAATAGGGCTGAGGATATAGTTCAGAGGTCAAATGCCCCTGAGTTCAATCCCCAGTATCATAAAAGATAAAAGTACATGTATTTGTATATATATATTTAAAAAAAGACTTAAGAATAGACACCAAAGTGTTAATGCTAATTATTTTCAGAAGTAGTTTAATAGTAATTTGACTTTACTGATTTGCCTGTATTTGCAAATTTTCCACAATAAACATGTATTCCTTTTGAATAACAAAAAAATAAAGTATTTGTTACAGTTGGAATTAGAAAAGACCTAAAAATAAACTAACCTACCTCCTCATTTTATGTACAATGATGCTGCAGCTTAATCAGCTGTATTAGGACAGAAGAAAATAAAGTCTACCATCAAAAAGTGAAAAGAAGTCGGGCGTGGTGGCACATGCTTGTAATCCCAGCATTTGGGAGGCTGAGATCAGAGGATCCGGGTTCTCAGCCAGCCTCAGATACCTAGTGAGGCACTCCACAACTTAGTGAGATCCTGTTTCAAAATAAAGAATACAAATAGGGCTGGGGGTATAGCTCGGAGGTAGAACGCCCCTGAGTTCAATCCCCAGTACCGCAAAAAAAAAAAAAAAAAAAAAAAAGTGAAAAGAATTAATTCACATTAATATTGTCTTGAAATTAAATGAATTATCAACTTACTAACTTGATTATTAATTCTACTTCTCTGGGTCACTGAAACTATCTTTGAGGTATATGATGAATGGCCTGGATGCCATTCCCAGGAAAATGAACATGACCTTAAGCAGAAAGTAAGCATTGGTTCAATGTTTCACAGAAACTCAAGAGCTAGTCCAAGGGTTCCATACAGCAGAAGCATGTTTTACACAGTACACGTGATAAGAAACCATTTGAAATGGAAGAGAAATGATGGAATAAAGAAGAATTAACTAGAATAACACAAAATATAGCATGCATGTGTGAAGGGGTAGTAGTATTTTACAAAATTTTGTCTCAGTTTTTAAAAATATCTGGATATACCTGAGGAATATTTAATTGTATAATGTATCAATGTCTGTCTGTTTAGTCTACAACATATGTTGATCACAGTGGGTTGGGGTTAAACAGTATGGAAGTGGTTGCCTTAGAAGCCCATTATCCCAGGTTTAAAGAATCCTACACTAAGCTGGTTGCAGTGGCACATGACTGTAATCCCAGTACTTAAAAATAGGAGGCTGAGATAGGAAGATCACAGATTTGAGGCCAGCCTTAGTAACTTAGTGAGACCCTGTCTTAAAATAAAAAAGGTTGGGAGTGTGTCTCAGAGAGAGAATGCCCCTGGATTCAAACCCTAGTACCACATGTACACACAAAAACTTCTGCAATGAAAGGGAAAATAGTATTAGGATGACTTTCACAAAGCATTTAACTCTATTTTTTGAAGAAAATTAGGAGAAAAAGTGGAATTTCTCAACCCTTCCATAAAGGTTTAAAGTAGCTAAAATTTGGGGTCAGATCTTAGTAAATAGTTTTGGATTTTTTCTGGTTATATTCCATGAGCACTCAAATACCTTATTTCTAACAATGATTTATTTTCTAACATTAAATACAGACAATATCTACCTTGCAGGGTGTGGACTCTATGAAAGTAAACCAAATTCACCATATATGAACTACTTTTTCTCCTTATTCATTCTCTTTCTTTTTTATCTCTCTCATTCAGTTCTTTTCTCTCTCTCTCTCTCTCAACACACACACACACACACACACACACACACACACACACACCTTATCTCAATAAACAAATGATAGAATTGTGAAAATTCCATGGAATTCATTGAATCTGAGACATCCACATCAGTCACCAGGAGACAAATGTCTGCTTTAGATTCTCCAACTCACACCACCATCGCCACAATCCTGAATCAAATGGATTTCCCTTCAGAATGGTGGCTTTATGTCCCATTAAGACAATGAACTCAACCAAGTGTCCTCTCACCCCTGTTCAGACATGCCACCTGAGTGCCCCTTAAATTCTCCTTGTCAATAGGATAGACACAGAGCTATTTAGTTTTATGGTGAGTGATGGTAATTGTTATAGCTCGAGCTCTGGGAAGTGTAAAGAAAGGAGGAGACTGGCGTCTCCTCCATTATAGCCCTGCTATTCTATCATTCCATTCTTTGGAGTTTTAGGCTCTGACCTCCCCTGTGTGTGTGGAGGGGGGGAAGGGGTGACAGAGGCAACCTTTACCTTCAGCACATCTTCCCAGAAAAACTTCCAAAGAGTAGGGGAGCATCATCCCTGCCCCCCCCCCCGCCACCCCTGCACCAGAGAGCACAAGTGGAACTTCAGGCTTTAGCAGGAGCAATGGTTAGCTGTCATTAACTCACTGTGGTGAAAAACATGCTTGGAGACATTGAACTCACATCCACAGGCTACCCTTGGCCCCAACCCATGAATTTCAAAGGCATTTCCAAATAAAGGAAAGAAATTGTCAGGGCAGAAATTATCATAAGGTCAGGCCCAGGATGAATCACAACCTGGGTTGAAAGCCAGGGAGTTGATCACAGCATTTTTTTTAAATTGAGATAAAATACACATAACATAAAATGAACCATTTTTAAGTGTGCAATTCAGTGATGTTTAGTGTATTCACATTGTTGTACTAGCTAGCACCATCTACCTCGTTTCAAAACATTTGCATCAGCCTAAAGGAAAGCCCCATACCTCTTAAGCAGTCACTCCCAGATCACAGGATCTTATGCTCAAAAGCAAGTCTGCTGGTGTGCTCTGCTCACAAAGGGTCTAAATCGAGTTTAACATCAGGCAGGAACTGCACCTGTCTTGTCCATCACGATTCCCTGAGCCCCTAGAACAACACCCAACCCACAGGAGTAGGTTCACCAAGCACATTATCCCACTTAATCCCCCATGGAGAAACCTGAAACTTAGAAAAGAAACTTATCTGACATGGTGGAGCCAGGCCTGGGCCAGACAGTATAACCCAAAGCCCATGATTTTTAACACTAGCCCATGGCCATCTTACAGATGAGGAAATTACTCAGAGCCCAGTCATTACAAAGTTTACAAAAGTAGGGGGACCCCAGGGAATCAGAAAACCTGCAGGCCTCACGATACCACCGTGTCAGGATGGGTTCAGCTGCCAGCTAGGTGAATTTATATCTGCGTTGAAAAAGGAGAATCCTCACTCTTCAGTAATTCTCAGGCAAGATTCTATTTCCTGGCGATCTCTGTGAGTTTGTACAGATTGTATGATGGGCCCAAGGTAAAACTAATCTAAAAAGTGATATACATGAACCACTGGAATCATGTTGTAAAGTTAAAACTTATGAAGAAAACCTCTCTAGCCACCGGAACACCTATTGTTTAAAAAGCTTACAATGTTCCTGCCGAAAAGAAGATTCTTGGAGCAAATGGCAATGCCAATCCAAACAAATGGTCTTTTCCCTCAATCTCAGTATTTTAATGTTCTCAGGAAAAGCAGAGGACAGTCTGTCAGAACGTCTGCTAACTTCAGCCTCAGCAGCCACCCTATGCAGCAGACATTGCTACTGTGCCCTTTTTCAGACGCAGAAGCTAAAGTCCAGAGAGAGGTGTCCCTGCAGCCAGCTGGAGCCTGGAAGGACAACTGCCATGGGGGCCTGGCCATGTGTCAGGATGGGGAGGAAAGGACACAGTAATGCAGGAGGACTTTCACCACTGCAGAGCACGTGGGACACACAAACAGTGCCCAGTCTGTCCTCCAACTTAATTTCAGCCTCTTATCTGCTAAAATCTGGAAGCAGAGGTTAGATTATTGTGTGGCTTGCTGGGTTCATCCCAACATTATTAATATTTGAAATTTGTCTTACTATTGCTTTATCTGAGGATTATAATCTGAAGTTTATTTTAAAATATTTTCACTGTGATTTTGTTTCATTTTGAAATATAATTTCCCCCTTCGTGGTGATTTTATTACCTGGAGGATGAGAATTTCCTCAAGCAAGTAAATATTTAATTAAACAAACAGAATCTAATGGCAATGTAAGGTTCACTTTGCTTGTCTTGTGATTATTCAGGGGAAAATGTGGCATAGTAAAAGTCTCCAGCTTTACAGGAACCTGCATGTTCCAGAAGTGCCAGCAGTATAAAGTCACACATCTTCTGAGTGACTAAGTAGTGTCTACTTCAGTCAAATACAAAGTGTAAAAGAGGGAAACTAATAGCCAATATGCGCACATCTATAAACTGTCCGTTACTGAATGATTCATTCATCTATTTGCTCAAACATCCATCTACCCATCCATCCAACTCCATCCTCCTCCCTTCCTCTTCTTCTATCAATCTGCCTTTCTTCCTTCTTTTCATCCTTCTTTCTTATCATTTATCCGTCTTCTACTATCCTCCTGCCCTTCCATCCATCTATCTATCTTTCAATTTATCATCTGCTATGTTGCTACCATTAGCACATTTGGAAATGTGAACAGTCACGTTCCTGGCCAGGTGTCTCTGGCTCTTGAAAAGTTAACAAAGTTCCAATTTAAAGTCACTGAGAAGTCAAGTGTGGTGGTGCACACCTGTAATCCCAGTGCTTGGGAGGCTGAGACAGGGGGATTGCAGGTTCAAGGACAGCCTCAGGAATTTAGTGAGGCCCTCAGCAACTTAGCGAGACACTCTTTCAAAATAAAATATAAAAAGAGTGCTGGCTGGGGTTGTAGCTCAGAGGTAGAATTCCCCTGGCTTCAATTCCCAGTAACTAACACACACACACACACACACACACACACACACACACACACACTCACATACACGCTAAAAATAAAGTAACTGAGAGTTGTGTGTAAACATTAAGAGTGAGTTTGAGATTCTGTTGTTTTTAAGCCACTGATGCTTTGATCCCGCCAGTACATGATGGGAGGCAGGACAGCCTAACGGTCAGAGCTCAGGCTCCTGCATTTGACTCCCGTATTCAAAGCCAGCCTTCTCTACTACCAGTTTTGCACTAGTAAGCAAGTTCCCTAATGTCTCTGCTCTTCTGTTTCCTCCACTGTGAAATGAGGTGTATTAATATCAAGCCCTTGGGATCAGACTGAGTCAAATAAGTAAGGTGCTTCAACAAAACCTGGCACTACTGACCACTCAATCATGCTAGCACTCTCCTTTCTGCATGTCATTGTATGTCTGGTTTTTTAATAGCAATTAGATTAGTAGAGAATAAAAAACACTCATCTAATAAATAATTATTAAACTGCTCTCTCTTCCACATTTTCCCCACATGCCATTACTAGGAATGGAGAAGTCTTTCGAAGCATACAATTCATCTTTTTTCCTAATTCACCTGTAGCTGTGTAGCTCTATTCATCTAACTTCAGAGCTTTAAATGACAGAACTTCTAACATTCCTAGCGCTGATCCGGCAGAGAAAGCAAGACAGTTAAAAAGCCAATTGAAAAACAAAAATGTCTTTTATTCAGAGAAAAATTTCCTTGAGTTGAGCCACTTCACTCACCTCAAAGAGAAAAATGTATTTCTTTAACATGTTGGCCTATTTTAGCAGACAGGCTGAAATAAAATAAAGGAATTTATCCAGTCTGAATCTATCATCGGGGAGAAGAAGAAATATTATCTCTCTCATTTAAATTCATTTACGATATATTTTTGTATCAGGAGGTATAAATAATGCATGATGGCATTTCAGAGCCTCAAATTCATGCTTCAGCGTGTTCTACTGCCTTACATTTAGTAGGCATGGTGCACAAGATTCCACAGCCAGCTTGGCAAATATGGTTCTCCGGTGGGGGCTGTTTGAGGAAGGGAAGCAGGAGGGAGCTGCCTCTCCCAGGGCTCCCTAGGTATGAGTGCAAGTCTTCCAACACTACTGTGTTGGGATTCTCTCACCTGCCCAGCTGCTGAGACCTGCTTGTGACCCACTGCCATTCATGGTGAGAACTCCTCTCTGCCCCCCAAGGCCTCATTCCAACCCTGACATCTTTTTCCTCTGCCCAGGAAGAGCACAGCAGCAGAGGAAGTCCACCTGAGGCTGATGCTCTTCCTGGCCAGGGGGCCACATTTCCCTCCCAGCAACTTTTTCCTGAGATAATACTTACAGCAAAAGCAACCTGATCTTCTTCTCATGTAAAAATTTGTGTCTTTGTTTCATACACATTTAAATGAATGCAGGGAGCTGAGTGTGGTAGAGCACGCCTATAATCTCAGTACTTGGGAGGCTGAGACAGGAGGATCTCAGGTTTGAAGTCAGCCCCAGCAATTTAGTGAGGCTTTCAGCAACTTAATGAGACCCGGTTTTCAAATAAAAATAAAATGGGGCTGCAGGCATAGCCCAGAGATAGAAAGCCCCTCAGTTCTATCCCCAATACCACCAAAAAAAATTGACCATTCTGTTATGTACCCTAAAAATAAACGTCGGAAAAAGTGCAAAGGCTGGTATTTTGTTGCTAGGTTTCTACAAATCATGTTTTACTCTGTGTGTGTGTGTGTGTGTGTGTGTGTGTGTGTGTGTGTGTAGAATTGGCAAAGTACAGTGCAATGAAACAAATAACTAAAAAGAAATTACTTTCTTATTCTCTTTATAAAGTCAAGTACAAGTTAGCAGGTCTGTGCTGGTGTTTGACCCCGTCATCAAGGGGTTATGATCCAAAATTGCTCAGGTAACAGTCTAGAATGAAAGGACAGAGTAAAGAGCAGGTAGGAAGAAGGAAACCAGACAGTCTTCTCCTTGCCTGGGGAAGGAAGGGATTCCAACTTGGTAGATCTCTAACTGACCCACTAAGCCTTGTTTTCCTTAGTTAAATAGATTTTATTGACTTTGGCTAAATATTGTTAAGGCTAAATATTATAATGAAAATAGCACTAAAAATAGCGATCCTGAATAAACCTGCTGTGAAATCTTGTAACATGGCAACCGCTCAAAAACATCCAAGTCCCACTTAAATCCCTACGACCACTTGTGGAGCGCCCACTAAGTGCCTGGGCCCGAAGCCTTGCTAGATACAGACCCTGCAGGCCAGAGGGGACGCATCCTGTGGACACAGGAGACCAGGAGACGGCTACAAGACAGGAAGTTGGAGGCGCTCATGGCAACACAGAGACTTTGAAGTGGAGCCAGAGAGATCACAAAAGGCTTCCTAGAAGAGATGGGACTCCAAACTCACCTTTAATTCAAAGTAAAATTTCAATAGGAACAGATAGGGGAGGGAACCGTGTAAGTTAGAAGACTGGTCTTTATTGGTTGGCTCACATGCATATTATGCCTCTATCTAAAATCCTTCATAGCCCCAAAGTTCCAAAGCGCAAGTAGAAATCCTCCCTGGTCTATTCTCTGTACCCCCGGGCTATCCTCATCTCTTCCTGATCCCCATTTCTCACCCTGGGGAAGTCACCTACAGTTTTCCAAGTTCCTCTTTTATTTCCACTGATAGGAAACAAATAGAAGAGTTGGCCCAGATCACAGAAGGATTAAAATGAAAAAATAAGAACTTGAGAATACAAAAGAGGATGAGGAAGAAGAGGAGGAAACTAAATGACGTGTTTTGAGTACTTCCTATATGCCAGGTGCTGTTCTAAGTTGTCTTTAAGCAATGGGGAGTCCAGGGAGATTTTGGAGCAGGAGAGTGACATGGATTAGAGTGATGCTTTATGAAAACTGGTTTAACAAAAGAAAGGCCAGTGGGTCAAGGAGTATGGCCATGGTCCCACAAGAGCACACAGGGTTGTGGAGGAGGAATGGGAAAATCAGGCAGAGGTGTGTCTGAGGAACGTGACAGATGAGGCGGGTAAAGAGAGCAAAGGAACTATAATGGCCCCAAAGAGGGGGGGGGGGTAAAGGGTGGGTGCTATTGGGGACATTTCTTATTTGAAGTGCTACTATGCAGTCTGGGGAAACTTGAACTGGAGCCCAGGAGAGAGCAGAGCCAGGAACAGGCTTGATGTCCATGCAAATGGACATTTTGGAACCATAAAGACCACTTGCTTTCCAAGGGAGAACAGGCAAAATCAAAATCAGAGCCTTCAAGAGCAACTACATCCAAGAAGACCTAAAGAATGGGGCAAACGGAGGAGACCAGAGAGAGGGAAAGAGGAGAGAAGAAAGTAACTCGCTGTAGCAGGTCGAGGTCCAGGCTGAGAAGTCACCGGGTTCATGCTCAGGATGACGTGGCCAGTGGGAAGACTATAGGTGCTAGGCAGGGAATAAGGGAAGGAAGAAAAAGGAGGGGTGATGTCTCTTTTGAGGAAAGGGGTGAGGAAGAAGGAAAGCAGGCGAGATGGGGGAGTATTCCCTGTGTCTCTGCGTCCCTAGGAAGCCCTGTGATGTCTGTAGGATATAGTCAAAGATCTGCTGGTGAAGAAAAGGTTTCCAGTGCTCAGGGAGTGGCTCAGCTGATGACACCAGGTTTGGGAGGAGGCAGAGTGACAACAGCAACATTTAGCTGCTGAAGGAGGTAGTTTTTTGTTTTTTTGTTTGTTTGTTTTTGTTTTTTTCTTTTCCCCTGACATCAGAAAGAAGAGGAAAGTGGACTGAGGAAGACTGGAGAGAAAAGCTGCAGGAACTCTTCTCATAGGCGTGCCTCACCCTTGGGAACCATGGAGGATCTACAAGGAGCCACAAGGAGCCCGCGCAGGGTATGGCAATGCTTCCTGAGAGAGTGGGATGGCCTCTACTTGTGCTCAGCTGGTCACTACAGGCCAGTCACAAATGATCAGCAGGACCAGTCGGAACTAACTCTAGGGGAGGTCAGAGTGAGGGTGTTGATGTTGTTTTAAATGGAGGAAACAAGTCATAAATTAGTAATTTTTTCAGACATAATAAAATGCCATGAGAAGAAGTAACTTACATCTTCTTCCCATCTTTCCTCCTTTTTCCCTTTCTTCCTGTCTTCCTTTCATACTAGTGATTGGTCTCAGGGGCATTATACCTCCAAGCTACACTATAGCCCTTTTTCCTTTTGAAACCCTAAGTGGCTGAGGGTCTTGCTAATTGCTGAGGCTGGCCTGGAACCTGAGATCCTCCAATCTCAGCCTCCCAAGTACTGGGATTATAGGTATCCACCATTGCATCTGACTTCTTTCTTTAAATGTTCCTATTACACCTTGAAGAGTAGATGTACAACTGGTTTGTATCAAGGAGTCAAAACATATCTGAAGATAGCTTCCCTAATTACACAATGAAGTGGTTAACTCATTGTACAGTTATTGTGCAGTCACCCTCCTGCTGTAAAGAACAGACTCCCCAGTGCTATGACACAGAGAAACACCTCCCAGCATTCCTGATGCAAGAAGGCTTTCGTTTTTGTAATTTTTTAACATTATTATACTAACACACACAAGGCATGTAAGGGTTTATGATAGTCTTATACCAATTTAATAATGAAAAATTATGAGTCGAATCCTGCATCCATCTATTTTTCTTGTGTATTAAGTATAAGGCATGATTTATAAAATACTTAAGAGAATATCCTCAGCTGATCAAAATCATCTTACCATATATTCTATACTAATTCTACACTTGCAGATAATTTAATTTTAAACAATAATTTAATCTAAAACAAACTTATGTGAGCTGTGTCATGTTATTTCTTTATATTTAACATTGGAAAAAAATCTTGATTCAAAAAGAAAGAGAAAGGTCTTACCTGTTTTAACAGGATAATATGAGTAAGAACACAATAGCCAAATCATCCAGAAATATTATTCCAGCCAGAAAGGATAAAATTGAGAGGAGAAAAAGAAAGAGAAAAGTTGTAATCAATAGTGATATAAAAATATTTTCATTTCCTAAACCAACCAACAAACAACACTTATGACAAAGTGAGAACTACTAATTGTTTTATAAAAGAAGAAATCAACTACAGAGGCTATCGCTTGCTGTATCCACATTTTCTAAATACAAACAGAATTAGTCAACATACAAACAATAATTCCAAACAGAAATAATTTTGATTTATATGAAAGAGCAATGTTTTTCATTTTAACAACAGGGGCAGGCAAACTAGCCCACAACCCAAATCCATCCACCACCTGTTTCTTATTAATAAAGTTTTATTGGAACACAGCCATTTCCATTTGGTTTTGGGGTTATCTGTAGCCACTTTTGTGCTCTAGTGCACAGCAACAGAAACTACTATATGGCCCATAAAAATCTGAATATTTACTAT
This sequence comes from Graphiurus murinus, assembly GCA_004027655.1. Taxonomy (NCBI): domain Eukaryota; kingdom Metazoa; phylum Chordata; class Mammalia; order Rodentia; family Gliridae; genus Graphiurus; species Graphiurus murinus. Next base: position 101,019 of record PVLC010000173.1, on the reverse strand, counting down.
TTGGCCCATTATTAGAAAAAGTTTGCCGATCCCTTTTTAAAAGTAATGGCACAATTGCTCCTTTACCTCTTACATTCTTAGACAATCACATCCCAACCAGCCTGTGCTGTCCACTTTGGTGGCCTCCAGCCATGTGTGACCACTGAATACTTGGAATGCAGCCAATCTGTACGGAGACGCATAATATACATACGAGATTCCAAAGACTCAGTAACAATAGCAGCAAAGTAACACATCTCAGCAATAATTTTTTTTTAAATACTGATTACACATTGACAATACTTTTGATATACTGGTTTAAGTAAAATATACTATTAAAATTAGTTTCAGCTATACTTTTAATGTGACTACTAGAAAAATTTAAAATATATACAGAGGTCACATTTTATTTCTGTTAGTGCTGGGAGATCTAGCTGGATCTAGACCCAAAGTCTAGACCCTAGACAAATAATGCTCTGAAAACTGGTTTTTTCCAGGATCTGTCTGTAAAATAACACAATTCAACTTATCTCCTGTGTCTAGGATATGTTGCTAAAGTTTAGATAGCAAATGATAGATAATCAGTCTGATTTCTTATTTGCTTAGTAATGGAACTGTACAACTTTGCTGGTTAATTCGGTCCTTGAGATGTATGAAGAAAATGAGTGAAAATGTTCAATTATTGGCTACACACAGACACAGTATAAGTAGCTGGGATCAAACTGTCAAGGAGTGGTACATTTGGTGAAAGCCAATTACACCCTTTTATCATTCTTCATGACACAGATAAGAGCAATGCAAGCTCTCATCCCCAGCAAGTTCCCTGCAGAATATAAAGAAGTAAGGGGAGTGGGCAAGGAGATGGGCAGGAAAAACTCTGCCAGGGAAAATCATGTTCATGTTAGTCCATATTTGCCAAATGCAAAAAAAAAAAAAAATCTGGACAATACAACCTTTCATTATTCATTATTATTGCAAATGTATTACACATGTATTTGGCTCATTTATGTCACTTAACACCCAAAGGTCAACAGATGTGATACACACACACACACACACACACACACACACACTATGAGTTTTCTGTTTGGGTTAGGTGTAAGTCTACTAGACAAATTGACAAGCATTTACATAAATGATGAGAAATCTGAAGTCCTGAAGATGACGATTCACCCTAGGAGGTCCACAGATTTAGTGAAACATACTGCCACATTGCAGGACATAAACACCCAGAGCTCCCCAGGATGAAAAGAGCAGCCAACATAAGGTAAAGGAAGACCCATTCTCACCAGCTGGGGAAGCAGTATCATCACTCAAACACTCAGCAACTGCCATGGGGCAGGTATGGCAAGACATGGCAGGAAGGGAAACATTTCTCCTCCTCTGCATCTTTATGATTTTTTTTTTAAGTTAAGCTAATTTCAAAACAACAGGGTCAAAACCCAGAGTTTTTTTTTAGGAGATGAACTGAAGTCCAAAGTTCCTCCATATACTGGTCGGAACTCTCCCAAGGCTCTCTATTCTGTTTTCTATCCAGTCACCATAATGGTACCTGGCCCAAGTCAGGTCAATTCACTCTGCTGAATAGAGTGGGATACAGGGGTAAAGGAGACACAATTTCTTCTTAGTCTAAAGATGCTCAGAATTAGTAGGGAGCTAAGATGAGCATAAAATGAATATGATGCGAGGCGGACCAAAGTAAATGCAGAGCAGAGAAGCAAAGGGCTGTGAGCCCTGGGAAATGGAAAAGGGCCTTCCATTTCCAATAGAGAAGAACCAGGGAGCTTTTCACAGTGAGGATGACATGACATGAAGGGCAATGAAGGGGTTCTATATTGAGAGAATTCCTAAAAAGGGAAAGGAGACAAAAAAAAAAAGGGCAGCGGGCCTGGCAAAAGAAGGGAGAGCAGCGCACTGTACTTTGGTGGGAGCGTCAGCTGAGGGATTAGGGGAGATAATTCGAACAGCATGTTGAAACTGGGTCATGGAGAGCGTCTCAGCGCTGGACAAAGAAATCTTGCCTGCACTGGGCAAGCTGGAGAGAAGGAGCAAAGACTTCACATGGGGGGAATAACAAGATGGGGAATGACTTGGAGCCAAAGGCCGGCCCCCGGCTGGGTGTCAGGAAGCCCCGAGCTGTGGGTGGTACCCACACTGGCAGGGATGAGCCCGTCTTCTGGGACCGTGTTCTGACTGTGTTCTTTTCTTGGAGGTGGGCTTGGCCAGACTATCTTTAGAATTCTCACACATGCTAAGAAAAAGTCTGAGTCCAAGAGGAGGGTCGTGGTTTAGGGGGATTTATCTGGCATTTGTGGAGCCAGGTTCCTAGAAGGCCTGGGGATATGGGTCCTGTCAAAATGAGGGTGCGTGTCTGAAGCAGAGAGAGAGCAGAGCATAGGAACACCTGTAGAACCGAGCAAGGGAAAATGCACAAGGTTCATTCTTTCAATGTGTTGGCAGAATAGGAAGGAAACAGTCAAAGATGCAAGGTTTTGAATCTGGCTGCATAAGAGAAGGACTGAACCCTTGACCCTTCAACCCAAACCTATAGACACCTGTTAAATAAAGTCCCGGGCTGGGCAAGGGCCTCCAAGATGACAAGGAGAAGATCGCTGTGGCCAAGAGGTTCCCCTGCCAGGGAGACGGGTTCAGCTAAAGGTGGGTTTGGAAATCATATATAAGGATGGCAAAGGCATGAAGACATGAAAGAGTGAAGGGAAACAGCATAGGGAAAAGCTGAGAATTGTACTGAAGGGAAAGCCCACAGTTGTGGACAGAAGGAAGAAAAGTCAGGGGAAACGGAAACGTGTTCCTGGCAAAGCAACTGGACATTTGAAAGATCTCTGGGATGGGAGTCCGAAAGCCAGGGGTCTAGTTCTGTATCTTCTACTCATTCATTAATTGGCCTTGAATAAACTAAGTCCATTGCTTTTATAGTACCTCTGGGATATACAGAGACATTAAAAAAAAAAAAAAGATCCTAAAATCTTAGCCTATCTGTGTAATGTCCATTTTCTATAAAGATTTGAGGAGGATTACTCAGCAAGGCAGAATGATAACAAGGACAGCAAGGGCAGTGATAATAGCAAAGACCTAAAAAAAAGAGGTTCCATAAGGAAAAGTTGGATAGAAAGAATTACCAAATAATCTAAGTCTCGGCAGGAAAGAAGAGCACTAAAGTGGCAAGACACCTGGGAGACCGAAGTCATCTGTGAGCCTGGAAGGGAGGTGGCGCATAAAGGACAGGGGACAGAGGTGGGTGGCAGAAGATGCAGGTGAGAACAGGAGGCAAGGCGAGAGAAGAGGCAATGTGGGAGGAAGGTGGAAGGCAGTGCTTCAGGCTATCCAGGTGCAGAGGGGAAAGCCAGACGAGCAGGAGAGAAGGGAAAGCTGTTGGCTCAGACTGCCTGAGAAGTGGAGAGAGGGTCCTAGCTTTGAAAAGAAAGAAGGGCATGCAAAGTCTGGCATTGCAAAGGGAGAGAGTTGGCTCTTCTACTGAGATGGGAGGAGAACAGAGTGTTGCAGGACAAGAGAAAGCAAAAAGCAGCTGGTGTCAGGCAGATGAGAACTCCCAAACTGAAGGTGAGGCCATTTACTAAAGCAGCCCTTGGACTGAGCGCTTGGGAAGTGTTGGAAATGGTCTGAAAAAGCCCAGTGGGGGCTGAGCTAGGCAGCCAAGCAGACATGCCTCCAAGGACCCCCAGTATGCTGGGTGCAGGAGCAGACAGGTGCTCAAACCACTTGACATGGGCTAAAAGGCAGGCTCTGAAAGAAACTGGACTTTCCAAGTGATGGGGGCACATTGTTCACATTAGCTGGTAGACACAAAATATTGTATTCAGGCTCTGCTAGATAAGAGCTTATTCCAGGGGTAGAAGATGATGCCTTCTTTCCTGATGTTCCTCTGTTTGGGAAAGATTGATGTCAACAGAAAATAAAACTGAAGATCACAGTAATCATAAAATAACAGTGACATACTAATTCATAAACTGAACATACTTAATAAATGCAAATATGGGAAGTAGGGGCAGTGTTAAGCGCCACTTAAAAAGCACACCAGTGGTACTCAGATACAGCTCTGCTAGATGACTCAGGGGCACATGCATGAATTTGCCTGATAATGAAGCTTTCCTCCTAGAAGACTGCGGCCCTTAAAAAATATAGTCCTAAAATGCTATGTTCTTAAAAAAAAAATACCTGTAGGAGGCTGAGCATAATACTATCTTCTTGGTGTTTTGGTGTCACCATTACAAAAGCCTGTCTCTCTGTTGGTCAGTATAGTAGGATGATTCCTTCAGGGGTGCTGCAATGTACAACATGTACTGTCCGTTCAGGAAGAGACAGGAGGGCTGGATACCATTACACTTAGTGATTCTGCACTCTTCTTGCCCATCGGATATTTCACCTTAGGGTGAGATGTCGTCTACACATTGCCCACATAAATTTGGGAGAACTAAGAGTTGTGAGGGAAAAAAATACATAACCAAACTTATCAAATCAGGAATTACTGCTTTTGTAGAATTATAACAAGTGGGTCCCATTTGAAAAGTCTAAGGGATTTAGTCATATTTTTAGTAGATTTGTGATAACGATTTCACTTTGTGCTTGGATAGCTTCATCTTTTCCCTTTTTCTTGTCTCTATAAACACAAAGGATGAGCTCTTAAAAGTCTGAACACACCCCTCCCCCCCAGTAAATTTGGTATTCTCTACTACAAAAATGCTGGAGAGTTCTTATTTGAGGTTATTAACAGAGTGTTCTTAACATAGGCTCCAGACTATTTTAATAACAGAATATTTCCTACACATTCTTAAGTGTATAAAGAAAATAGAAAGTGTTTTTCAGCCCTGAATTTCTCATCACAAATGGCAACATGATGGCCTAAATCACTTGGGTCCTGGGTTTGGCTACTCACACTGATGCTTTCCAATAATGAATCCCTTATTTAATATTTATAAACCACAAGCTATTTGTGAATCCCTAAAGCTGCTGACAACTAAGGAAAGAATATTAAAACAATATTTTATCTTCATCTTCTATCCCATCTTACATCGTGAGATGTGAACAGATCGGAACTGTTGCCCAATCACACATCTTCTAGGTCTACAGAAACCAAGACCAATAAAAAGATGAGCAAGAAGAAGAAGAGAAATAACCACAAAACCTCACAAGCAACTCATGTGAACAGACAGATTGTCCTACTTTTGGAATGTAGCCAGTTATTCAGTTCTTACAATTTTTTGTGTGTATGTATATGTGGTACTGGTGATTGGACCAATGGGCATTCTACCTCTGAGCTCAACCCCCAACCTTTGATTTCTTTTTGTTGTTGTTGTTTTCAATTTTGAGCTGGCCTCAAACTTTCAATCTTCATGTCTCAGCCTCCCAAGTACTGGGATTGCAAGCATGTGTCACTGTGCCCAGCTTGAGTCTCAATCTTTGCTTTACAGCAAATTGCCTGGGGAAGTTTGTTTGTCATTTTGCTCATTTTCTTTATTTTTTTTTTTTATTTTGAAGTAGAGTATCTCACTAAATTACCATGCACTGGCCTCTGACCTGTGATCCTCCTGTCTCAGCCTCCCAAGTACTGATATTACAGGCATGCACCACTGTGCCCAGTTACAATATAATTTTTAATTGGGCTTTCATTCTTTTTTTTTTTTTTTTTTTTTTTTTGCGGTACTGGGGATTAAACTCAGGGTCATTCTACCTCCGAGCTATACCCCCAGCCCTATTTTTTATTCTTTATTTTGAAACAGGGTCTCGCTAAGTTGCGGAGTGCCTCACTAGGTAGCTGAGGCTGGCCGTGAACCTGGATCCTCTGGTCTCAGCCTCCCAAATGCTGGGATTACAAGCGTGCGCCACCACGCCTGGCGGCTTTCATTCTTAATAAAGGAAAAGTGTCATGATAAACCCTGATACTTCTTAACTCATCCTCCATTAGTGTGTTCTATAGCTTGAACACTCTAGGCTACAACAAGGGCTTTGGGATTTGGTTCTTTTATTTATTTATTTAGGCTTTTTTTGGCTTTTTGCTTTTGGTGCTAGGGCTTCAACCCAGGGCCTCAAGCCCACATTTTACTACTGAGCTATACACTTGGCCACTAGATTTTAATTTTAAATCTAGGTACCAAATCCACAGCCCTTTAAGGGTAGGTGAAACTTAAAAAATAAAAATAAAAAAAAAAAGGTCCATTTTGTCTCAAGGTCAAAGCCTCAAGAAAAGGGTTTCTTAGCCCAGATACTCACATGCTGCTACCTGCATACAACTGGGCAGACAAACAGTAAAAGAAAGTGGCCCTCAGGATATGTGGGTGGGTTAAGGTAGTGCCTGATTACCACCACACAATTTGAGGTTCAATTTCCTTTTTTGTCAATAGAACACAGTAAAAGATAGTGCATCAATCATATAAATTAGCATAGCCCTTGGGTCCACGCCTCAAAGAAACTAGGCCAAATAAAAAAAAAAAAATCAGAACAAATTGCAAGTCAGAACTTGAACACAAGCAAATTATAACTCTCAGCAGCTTTTCCCTCTTATAAATGTCCAATGATATCCAACGAAAAAACGTCTAAAACAACAGTGGACAACAGGGCTGCTGTGTGAAAAGGTTGCTGGACAATAGATTTTGTAACTATTCCTACAATGTACTTAGGGTTGATTTCTTAGAGCCCTGATCTGGATATCCACCAGGAGTGCTTGTTACAATGCTGTGAACATAGAGGATATTCAATAATTGTACATTAACTAATTAAGAATAAGCAGGGGATTGAAGTGCTTTTTATAATGGGGAAACCAAAAAAAAAAAAATCACAAAAGAATACATGTTTCCTAATTATATATCAGGGATAGATTGAACACAAGCCCATTTCTCCATCTTCATCAATTAGAGACTCGAGGATTATGCAATGAGACAAAGAGAGGTTAAAGAATATACATATTCGTAACAGAAAATAGGAAGTTACAAATAACAAATGTATAATATTGCTTTAACATTGTGGCCCTGTGTGCCTGAGTAAATGGGTGTGGCATCTTGAGTAGTTAACATTCTTGAATGAAAAAAAAAAAAATAAAGGGCTGAGTGTGGTAGCATATTCTAGGAATGTAGCTAGGAGGTAGAATGCCTCTGGATTCAGTCTCCAGTACCAAAATAATAATAATAATAATAATAATAATAATAATAATAATAATAGGTGAATATACAAAAATGTGGCCTCTGAGAGCACACACTTTATCAAGAAGTATAAGAAAAACAGGGAAAACATGTCCCTTTATAAAGACGGCTCCTGAAGGGAAAAAAGATCCACAGCCATATGGCTTGTTTACCTGAAATTCATAGGAGCTTTTTAATTCTCCAGAGAATGACCACTGTTCTCTTTGCAGAGTAGAGAAAAAATATGTCTCCTACTAATGAAGGGAAAATTTAAGCCAATATCAGATTTAGAATTGAAATCAAAAGGGAGAAACTCCTAAATTCATCCTAATCTTTCAGCCATTTTTATCTTGTCTCCACATTTGTACATCCTGAAGCTAGGGCCCTCCCAATCCCACCACCCTGTGCACATTTCCTACTAAACTTTTAACAACTATTGCTACTGCTGGTGCTATCACAGGATGACAACAACTACTTCTACTATTATTATTACTATTAGTTATACTACTATTACTATTACTCTTATACCACTACTACTATTACTCTTCCTCCTACTATTATAACTACTGTTACAACTACTACTACCATTGCCACTACTATCCCCCTCCCCCTCCTCCTGCTACTACTATTACAACTACTATTGCTACTATTACTAAAACTGTTACTACCATTACTACTGATGTCACTACTACAATGACTGACTATTACTATGACTATGACTACCATTATTACTATTATTACTGCTACTATTACTAATGCTATTACCACCATTACTACTACAGTGACAACAATGACTAGAACTACAACTCTTATTATTACTACTACTATTGCTACTACTTGAAGTACAGAGTAGGACAGGATCTTCTCAGCTCTGCATCCCATAGCAAATCTGATAACATTACGGATCACACATGAAACAGACTATTTCAAATGCATAGCTCATCCCAGAGCTACAATTACTGGTCCTAATTCTGAAGCCAGAAGCAGTGATGTGTCTGAATTCCAGGGAGATGATTGAATGGAAATATTCACATCTGATCACCTCTCACATACAAATTACTGTGTATGCCAATCTGGCAATTACCTCAAAAGTAATAGTAAAAGCCATGCAATCAAATTTGTTATTATGGCTGCCTTCAATTATGAGAGGCAAGAACCTGCCTGCGGAAAATTTACTGAAGGGGAAAAAAATGAATCTCTGTATCTATTTTAATTTTAAATCAAGTCATTTCATTTTGAAAACTCTTTTAATTTTGAGAAAGACTCTGTTGAAATATCCAGCTAAGTATAAGAAAATAATCAGCTCATTTCCCCTGGCATACAAGCAAACTTTTACTGCACAGGAAACAAAACTTCAACTTCCCCTATTTTATTCCATTGACTGTGAACAGAACAGCATTTTCTTCCTTCTAGGAGGACAAAATGATATTTTATACCATTTATACATTCCTCATGGCATTTTTCTGTGTCCTTCGAGAAGTGTTAGACACTTACAGCTTCCACCTGTTGGAAGTCAAACTCTGCTCCTTTTAGTTTGGCAGATAAGAAAGGAGTATTTCCCAGACTCCCTTCCAGTCAAGGGGATGGGAGTATAAGGGAATGTAGATGCAAATCACATCCAGGCCTTGTCTCTCAAGCTTCCCCAAAGGCCTTACACAGTCTCCCCCTTGCCTGTAGGTCAGCTGACAACATGCAGGGGATTCTGGGAAGGACTAGGGGAGAGAGGCTCTTGGATCCCTGAATGACTGTAAGGAACGGAGTGGAGCCAGCTCAGCTCCCCGCATCCCTGCTGACATGTGTTAAGCCCCTGAGAAGTGGGTGGGAAGAAGTTTAATAGACACTGACTAAGCAAATGCAGAAAGTAGAGGAATCAGTAATACCATCTATTACTCTCAGGTTGGGATTCAACTTTTAATTCATAAAAAACAAATATAATTTGTTTCAAACAACATAAAAAATAAACAATAATGATAATACAGCCATCCCCATTATTTGGAGATTCTGTGTCTACAAAACATCCTACTCACTAAAGTTTATTTGTAGCCCCCAAATCAATATTTGTCACACTTTCTTGGTTTGTAACCAAGAAAGAGCATTGCTCAAAGGCCACATTCCCAGCTGAGGTCAAACAAAGCAGCCCCCTTCCTTCTGGCTTCAACTCTCACACCATAAACAAGGGCCGCTCAAACCATCTATTTAATGCTACATTTGTTGAATTTCTGTGCTTTTCTTGTTAGTGACTGTGCTGTTGGAAATGGCTCCCAAGGTAGTACTAAAGGGCTGTCTAGTGTTCCTAAGTCTGAGAAATCTGTGATGTGCCTTACCAACAAAATGCATGTTACATAAGCTTCCTTCAGTTGCGTATTAGTCACACTGTTGACCATGAATTCAATGCTAATGAATCAACAAATATATTAGATAAGGTGTCTTGAAACAGAAACACACATAAAACAAGACTATGTTTTGATCAGCCAAAAAAAAAAAAAAAAAAAATACTGTGACCAGAGGCTCACAGGAATCTAACCCTGTATTTCCCTAGGAGCCATGATGTAGTATTAATTTTCACAAACTTCTGCACAACTAGGCCTATGAAGTCATCTTATTTGCTCTCGTATCGTACCTCAAATCCCTACTGGAACAAGGATAAGCTAAACTTTCTCTTTTGCAATATCAAGTGAAAAATATACAGCAGAATTCAAGTATGACTTTGTATAAAAAGGGATAAAGGGATTTCTTTATACCTTAACAAGATCTAGAAACTAAGTGATACATCTTATATGCAACTGAGTTTAATGTTTTACTGTACATCTGTAGACCTGTCTTGCTTTCAGTGAGATTGATAATATCATCAAAAAGTAAACAAAAGGATGAAAGGCAGTACACATACTTATCAATCATTTAATAGTAAGGAGCAGTGTGAGATACCATCTTAATTCTGGAAGGAGCTATGTTTAAGACAGTGTCTGCCCACACTTGTTTCTTGGTGTACTGAATCCCCTCTTATCATAGAGTTGAGAGAACTTCCAGTGTGTACTCCTAAAGTACATCCCAATATTGTACGCTTAAGAAGTCTAAATTATTACATATAATTTTAGAGAAGAGAGGAACTATATCCGTAGTATGGCTGAAACCACAGGGTTTAATAATAACTTATAGCACTTATTCAACGTTTATAGTCCAGGGATAATAGTCCAGGCACACCACTAGAGTGTATTTCCCATCATCAAGAGACTCCTGGAGACAGGTACAATTCATGTAACTGTGAGAGAAACTGAGGGAACTTGCTTAACATCTCAGAACTTCTGACCGCTAACCCTCCTGACTGTCAGATAAAGATGGTGAGACCAACCCCTTAGGAGACAGTAGGCATGCTGCAATGATGCCCAACCACAAGCTAGCAACCGGCAGAGAAGACTCAAAACCAGTCTCCTTGGGTCCCCAGCCTACATTTTTTTCTACCATATCTAAGTTCTCCTATGAAAAAACAGGGTTTAAAGCCAAAGTCAAGAGTCCTTAGTAAGACTGGCAAAGATTTTCCTCCTCTAGCATCACTAGCTCAGTTTCTCTCTCAATTTATCCAACATTCGTGTGTGTGCGGGTGACGGGGGGTTACTGGGGATTGAACCCAAAGGCATTCTACCTTCAGACTACACCCCCAGTACAATTTTATTTCTTATTTGGAAACAGGATCTTCCTAAGTTGATGAGAGTCTCACTACCTCCTGAGGCTGTCCTCCAACATTCAATCCTCCTGTCTCAGCCTCCCAAGTACAGGGATTACAGGCATGTGCCACCATGCCCAGCTTATCCAACATTTTTTAAATTTCAGCATTATTTTTTAAATTTTTCACTGGTACATTATAATTATACATAATATTGATATATGATATACACACACAGCCCACAGCATAAATTGATCTATTCCTATGTTAAAAGGGCAATGCCAGCCGGGCGTGGTGGCGCACGCTTGTAATCCCAGCATTCGGGAGGCTGAGACCGGAGGATCCGGGTTCGCGGCCAGCCTCAGCTACCTAGTGAGGCACTCCGCAACTTAGTGAGACTCGGTTTCAAAATAAAGAATAAAAAATAGGGCTGAGGGTATAGCTCGGAGGTAGAATGCCCCTGAGTTCAATCCCCAGTACC